>OX438810.1:3799318-4224731 GCA_949316475.1 Hypomecis punctinalis | reverse complement strand
GCGAGTGCGTCCATTTTTAGGGTTCCGTACCTCAAAAGGAAAAAACGGAATCCTTATAGGATCACTTTGTTGTCAGTCTGTCCGTCTGTGTGTATGTCAAGACTCTTTATCTCGGGAACGCGTAAAGATATCGAGTTAAAATTTAATAATAATAATATGTCTTTATTTCGGACTCAAAGATCCATATCCAAACTACAAAATAAAAATGCAAAAATAATACAGTCCAGATAAAAATAATAATAACAACTTTTTTAAAAACTTATTTAAATACTTTAAACTGTATACGTATATCTAAGGGCTCTTGCAGTTGTGTAAAAGAAAAAAATTCTCAATTATCGTTTAGAAAAGTTAGAGCCGTTTATGTCGTAAAAAAACGCATATTTCGACACTCACAAAAATCAAAACCTACAGTGTACTTCCCGTTGACATAAAACTATGAAATTTGGCGAGAAGCATTTTCTCAGAGTACACATATAGGGATAAATCTGAAAACTGTACATTTTTATTTAAATCACAAAAAGGGCCTCAAAATTCACAAAATATGGGTTCAAAATTCAAAGTGAGTAAATGTAAGGTATCATATGAAAGAAAAGAAAAAATAAAAGATAAAAATAAAATAAAAGAACTTCATAAGCACATGCTAAAACAGGTTTTTTATTATTTTAACAATGTGCAATTTTCGATGAATGACCAGAAAAGTAATAAAAAAAACTTTTTTGTCGATGGTTATAGTACAGAGATTTTAACAACCAAGCTTAGCTCAGGATTTTTACGGAACCCTCGATGTTGCGAGCCTGACTCGCACTTGTTCGGTTTTTGAAATGTTTAAATAACAAAAAGATCATTTTTATCAGCAGTAGACGACATCTACTGCTGGGTATAGGCCTTTTCTGTGGATTTCCAATTGGACGGGTTGCAAGAGTTATGTATCCAGCGAGTTTATGCGGCCTAGATCAGATCACCAGTCCGCGTATCTCTTCTTATAAAAGTTAGCAAGTTACTAAATTAAGTAGTTGCTTTGCAAGTGTAATAATTATTATGAGCAGCTTTTTCTATGGAATCAGCTGTCCCATAGAAGAAGTTCATTGACTCTCGACAAAATTCGTGAAACAGCTGATGTTCTATTTCGCGATTTCCTAGTTAGCCTCATAGTTAAAGTGGGACAGAGGGAGATACAGTCGGACGCATAAAAAAAATGAAATCTGATACTATAAAGACTATTCCAAAGATGCCATTATCTTCAATGTAACGTATGTTTAATCTACATGATCACGCTACATCGTTACATAATAGACGTAACTAGTAGTTAAATCTACACGTAGCAACCTAAAAATAACAATCACGTTTATAAGCGAATAGCGTGGTTGTTACCAAAATTACTTAATTTATGTAAAGCAAGTCTACCACTGACCCGTCATCGCCAGACTAGATAATGAATGGAACACTCCACAGATATTTTAACTTCTAGTTACCACGCGAACGTTTAAACTAAATTAAATTAATTATTTGACACTGGCTGAATACATAACTCATGTAGAGCCAAACCGAAAAAGTTTGAAAAAGATGCGTTCTAAATGAGCTGTCAAATTTGAAAATAGAACGGAGCAGCAATGTAGAGAATCCTAGCGCAGTGGCATGTGCCAGTGACAATTTAAATCTGAGGCAGAAAATAAAACATTTACACTAGATGGGTCTTTGACAGTAAAAAAAAATTAGTATTACAATTATTTATTGGCTATCTTAAACTTACACACAGTCACACGCGCAAAAACTTTCAAAAAAATTCTGTAACAGCACAATTTAGAACAGGGCTGTCCTAACTACACAATTTCGAGGGCCAATTAAATTTACAAAAAAAGCTGGAGGGCCGCAGAAAAACATATTTTCAGTAAAGAATAGTTCGTTGTCATAAGCTAGAATAATGTATGAATGTTATAGTAATAATATACCTACAATAACTCCAAATATAAAAGGAAATTATTGTACACACCAAACAGGAAACTATACATGCTGGAAGCAATCTCGATGTAGTTCTGGTGGTTTATTAATGGAAATTCTGAAACCCCCAAAATAACGCTTAATTGATTCCTAAGCAATATTTTGTTTTTGAATTGAAAGACTTTTTTTTATGAAATTGAGGGACTTCCATGCATGAAATTAATTTTAATTCTTCGTCATGCGACTCCCAATTTTAACCATTCGATACTTCTATTTTAGATTTCCATTTGAGGGTGTCTGTTTCTTGATTTAGTTCCCAATTAAAGTAAAAAAAATTGTAAAAGTCAAAGACGATTGATAAAAATAGCTATTTGAAAAACTATCACGAATAAATTCCAGCCAGCAAAATCAGCTGTGTCGTACTAAAACTTTTTTTTTATTTTTTTGGCATGACTATCGACAAAATTACAGCAAGCACAGCTGATTCTTTTTGCGATTTTGGGGTTGTTTGGAGTTTAAATGAAAAGCATCTTCTACATTATTCTACCTATATATCGAATATTTAGCAAGTGGCATTCAATCATCAAAGCATACACATAGCTATTTGCTTGCCCTGTACTAAGCGGAAAGGAGGTGATTAAGACCATCATTATGAACAAGGTTTACTATGGAATTCAAGAAAAAAATCAGCTGTTCCATAGAATATTGCAAATAGGAATCGACAAAATGTATGAAACAGCTGATTTTTATTTCTCAAATTCCGGGTTGGCCCTATTAGTAGAAGTTGTTCATAATAATGGCCTCAATCGACTTCTTTCGGCTTATTAAATCAGTTCTGATTTCTGAATAACCCTGTATAATGTAAGTATAAGATGCATCAAAACATCAAGATCGTTTATTGTTAGCTGTGAATTTTGCAAAAATAACTAATTATTTTTCGTCTAAAATGGCACAACCGACTTCGACCGTGTACAAAAATTCAAATAGTTCGCTCGAATCGATGAATACCATATTTTGATTTTTTAAAAGCAATTCAGCCGATTTCGATTTAATTTGAGTGAATACCATCTCTGAAGTGTTAACCTACTAAACAACTAAATAACTATCAAAATCGGCTTAATTGCGTAACATACATACAAAAAAAAAATTGAAACAGTGAAATTGAGAACCTTCTTTTTTAAGTCGGTAAAAAGTATTTCGTAGAGGCCGGGTGGCTAGCCCTGTCAGTTTTAAGCCCTTCAAGCGGCTTATGAGATGGCTAAACGGTTAAAACAACCGGGGACTAAAATATAACGGGTCATCGGAGCCACAGCACCGCTCAGTTGTAAATGCCACCCGCGGTTACCCATTCAAAGACTGACCGTGTTGAGGTTTGTTTAATGTTGATGATCGCTAACGAACACCTAGTCAAACTACGCTATGAGCGCTACTAGAAGTCGGGTAAAAAAAAACCGGACAAGTGCGAGTCAGGCTCGCACATCAAGGGTTCCGTACAAATCCAGAAAATTTCACAAAACTGGGAAGTAAGTTGTTAAAATCTTACTCTATATATCTATTTTTGGATACTTGAACCGATTTTATTTCAAAAATAAAACACCGAATTACTTCTGAGAATTATTATTTAACAAAAATAATCAAAAGTTAAACAATCGGACAGCGATTCGACACAATTTAACGAAATAGAAATGAAATATCGGACGATGTTTCCACGACGGTGGCTCGAGTCAAAGTGACGGCGCGGCGTTTGCGCACCGCCTTTTAAATCATTCGCCGGCTGGTTCTCGTCTACCTTCCAACACGGCCTTTCTTGATAAATGAGACCGTCCTCGGTCTCCCTTAGCTCTGCAGGCCAGTCTCAAGCATTGGCGTCGAAGCTTAGATGGTGCTCAGGCTCGGAGGGTTCATATGCCACGCTTGAGTAGAAGTCTCTTGGTAGTTCTATGCAACCCAGACGTGCAGACCCAGACGGAACCTGTTCATTTTCTTTTCACAGCCCTGGTACCGGAAACAGCTAGACTTCAATTTGTGGCTGTAGCTCAGCCGCAGCCGAAGTAGTTTCTTCCTTTTCTAGGTCAGCATCTGTACAGAACGTGAAAACGATTTGCATATGTACGAAATCATAGAAAAGGCTTGAAAGCAAGCCAAAAACTATCCAGACATGAAGTTTTTCTTGCTCAAAAAGATTCAATCATTAAACATGAAACTGAACCGAAAAAAAAATTGAAGTCTACAAGTATCGCCTTGCAAAGTCTGTCAAGAAACATTTCTTGTAATGGTCACGGATAAATCTCAGTTCAGATTCGTCAAATCTTATTAAAATTCACTCTTAGAGTATCCGGGTGATCAGGGCAGCAAAGCAAAATTTCATCAAAGGCACTTTGTAACCATGACTATGATTACGACTAAATAACCAAGAAAGAAATACGTTTGAAGTGTATCCTGTGTTATGACTAAAAAAGAAACAAACAATCGTTACTTAGCCAAAAACAGCAAAAATGTCAAGAGGCGTATACTTAACTAGTGAGCTACGGCGCGGCGGCGTGAAATCTATCTATCCCGAGCAAGTAAGCAGCACGATTGGATGCTTTACTCGCTCACAGAGACAGATGCTTGGCGCAGAGCCTGTCCCGAGCAAGCAAAAGCAAGACTTCATGCTTTACTTGCTCCCAAGGACAGAAGCACGGTGTGAAGCCTGTCTCGACCAAGCAAGAAGCACGACTTGATGCTTTACTCGCTCTCAGGGGCAGAAACACGAAGTGAAGCAGTATCTGAGTAAGAAGCACGACGTGAGACAATACTCGTTTCCCAGGGACAGAGGCACTACGTGAAACAGTAAGAGGCACGACGTGAGGCATTACTCGTTTCCCAGGGACAGAGGCACTACGTGAAACAGTAAGAGGCACAACGTGAGGCATTACTCGTTTCCCAGGGACAGAGGCACTACGTGAAACAGTAAGAGGCACAACGTGAGGCATTACTCGTTTCCCAGGGACAGAGGCACTACGTGAAACAGTAAGAGGCACAACGTGAGGCATTACTCGTTTCCCAGGGACAGAGGCACTACGTGAAGCGATATCCCGCACTGAGTAAGAGGCACGACGTGAGGCAATACTCGTTTCCCAGGGACAGAGGCACTGCGTGAAGCCGTATCCCGATCGATCTGAGACAAACCAGAGAAAACACAATTAGAACTATGAAACGTAAAACATCACCACTGAGCCGCTGCTAGGGTCATAAAACGTGTCAATAACAAGGTCTCTCAATAATCATCTAACTCAGAAACAATTGCGAAGCTTTTACGTTAATCGTTCGGGGGCACATTTCCCTTCAAATAGATGAACATCAGCCTTAAATCAACCTTCGTGGGTATGCCCGTCATCCTGCAGTGGACCGTCAAAAGGCTAACACAGTGCAGATGAAAATAATAAGGATCAGATGTATCTTTTTACAAAAAGTAAACATTTCACATAGCAACACATTGTTAAACGTAGGTACTTCTATAGACAGACAGACGTAACAAAACACTTGGCAGGTTACGTTCATACTCTTCAATTGATCGGGCACAAACTTGATCATTATTTGATCATTACAAGTTTATCAGTGTACAGTACTCCCTACAAATTGTACCAGTAAATAAATATTGCACGAACAGTAGATCATATTAAAATTAGAAATCTTTATTTGCATCTGTAAGTTATCGCTTATCGGGTGTTAGCAGTGGGCGACTGGGCGTTACGTATCGTAGCAACTTTATAAAACTGTTTCTAGCTACATAGCCGAAAAATTGCTCTTTGCAATGTCGAAAAACTGCTACACATAATAACCTAGCTACGCCGTGTCGCGCTCGTGTCGTGGCTTTTCTGGTTACTAAAAACAAACTGTTTTGTTGCAACCCACGCGACACCGACGGCTACGCGGCGACGGTCCAGAACTAATCACGGCTACATACACAGTTAGTGAAGAATCAACTTTAGTTTTCTTTAGAGAAGGTTAAATTTAGCTTGCTCTAAGAAAACCAGTTTTTTCTCTGGTTATGGCGCCATAATAACTAAATTTCACCGTTATTTCGACACAGTTAAGATTTATTTTTGCCTGGCAAGAAGAATGTAACCGGTTATTTTGAAAAACTAGTGTTGCGATCGGGTTTTCAAAACTCAGAAATCTAGCTACTACCCATGTCTATCGGGTGTAGTCCTGACAAGTTATCAACAACACCACTTATCACCAAAACTTTCACGACTGCCGGGCGATGGTGTAAAACGTTCAAGGCTACGACTTATTATAGTCGACAGGTCACCAAACATTTTACCTTTTCCAGCGCAAAATCAAACATTTAAGCACTCACAACTGGGCCACCACATTCCATCACATTCAGTGACCTCGATGAGACGTACTCCCGCGTTTTATCGGAAACGCTGCAGCATCACAACTACAAACAGAGAAAAAGCGTTTAAAAAGAGTTGAGCTTACTCTCTCTTTCTTCTTTGTCACGGCAACTACATAGATAACACTTTAAATAAAAACAACCCTAAGTACATACTTTCAAATAAAACCCATCAGAATGCACAAACTGCAGCTGCAAAGCTGCCGGCTTTAATGATTGCCTTACTTGCCTGCTACTTTCGTCTTCGACTACATGTGAAAAATTACATAAGTAGAACTTAGATCTTATCAGAGCTCGGTCACACCTGACCTTGACTTTTATTTTAAAAGGCTCAGTTTCTTTCACTAGAAAATAATCATTGCGAAATCACACAAAGTAGAATTTACAGTTCCCCAACAAACATCTGACGGGACTAACCCCGTACCTATCTCAAGTCATATTCAAAATCTAAAAACAATCTATCGAAACCAGCTTTTTCTTTACTAAAACAATTTACAAGTTTTCTTATTTCACAAGACTACGAAATTCCAAAACCACTTCAAAGGCATTGCGACGCTGATCATTTTGCATCGAAGTTCAACGTTGCTTATGCTACGCGTTATCTTTTTTCACCAAAACAATTTTTACATTAGAATCCCGGCTATAAGCACGTTTAGGATTTAAATGAGTGTTAAATAATGTCAGTTGACTTTCGCAGAAAGGCGGACAAATTCACCACGAAAAAACAATGCCTGCCTTATGAGTTGAACTTCACAACATCTATTTAAAGGCACATGGCTTCCATTATTATTTTTCACAAAATGTTTAATGCGTAACCTACACAGCAAAAAAAATGACAAGTAGGGTAGTTTTGTTCGAGTTGTGTTCCTGACTCTGAACAAAACAATCGCGATGTCTAGCTACAGATAAAATAGCTTGTGTTCGCAATAAAATAACCCCATGTACGATCACTCACCCGTCATAAATGTTTACACAAGGGCCTGAATCATAATTAAACAAAACCCGATTCGTAAAAAGTCGGTAGTCTAGTACTTAGCACAGTCTATTTTGCCATTGGTAAACATGGGCATAAACGTAAAATGTAAAAGTAATGGATAGCTCTCACCAACATTCTGAAGAAGTGTACTGCATCAACAATGCAATCTGGTACCGTGAACTTGTACCTGACCGTTGTCTGCCACAAACAGTTTACCAGCCTCTCTTGGTGCTTAGTGCTGCTGAGCGCGATGAGGCTTGCTGATGACAGTGATTCCCGCCGAGTAGCCGACATCGCAAAGGTGGCAGGTAGCAATGCCCACCGAACAGGTGCGAAGCCTGCTGAGGGCGGCATGCCCACCGGTCAGGCGGCGAGGCCTGCGAGTTGCGGGAACTGACGAACCCTGTGAGCTATCAAGCACTGCTCCAACACTTCACTTCACTATTAACTCGCGCCTAGTTTCGCTCTTAGGCAACTACCTTCATGAAGATTTGGCGCAAACTACTATTTCGATGGCCATTACATTGTCCGACATTTCTTTGCAACATAATGTGGGCAGAGTAGTGAGATAGAACAACGCGTGAAACGTAGATTCTATCCCACTTCTGATTTTGGATACTTGAACCGATTTTATTTCAAAAATAAAACACCGAATTACTTCTGAGAATTATTATTTAACAAAAATAATCAAAAGTTAAACAATCGGACAGCGATTCGACACAATTTAACGAAATAGAAATGAAATATCGGACGATGTTTCCACGACGGTGGCTCGAGTCAAAGTGACGGCGCGGCGTTTGCGCACCGCCTTTTAAATCATTCGCCGGCTGGTTCTCGTCTACCTTCCAACACTATAACCATCGACAAAAAGTTTTTTTTTTCACTTTCTTCGTCATACATCGAAAATTACACATTGTTAAAATAATTAAAAACCTGTTTTAGCATGTCCTAATGAAGTTCTTTTATATGATACCTTACATGATAATAATCAGTTGGTTATAATCCCATCCCCAGTATTGTGGAGAGATGAAGGTCATTCCAGTCCTTGAATAAGGAAAAAATCCGGACAAGTGCGAGTCAGGCTCGCACATCGAGGGTTCCGTACAAACACATTGTTAAAATAATTAAAAACCTGTTTTAGCATGTGCATATTTTGTGAATTTTGAGGCCCTATTTTATGTGATGTAAATAAAAATGTACAGTTTTCAGATGTATTCCTATATGTGTACTCTAAGACAATGCTTCTCGCCAAATTTCATAGTCAACGGGAAGTACCCTGAAGGTTTTGATTTTTGTGAGTGCGAAATATGCGGTTTTGTTACGACATAAACGGCTTTAACTTTTTTAAACGATAACTGGGAAGTTTTTCTTTTACACAACTGCAAGAGACCATAAATATACGTATACAGTTTAAATTCCAACTCGATATCTTTACGCGTTACCGAGATAAAGAGTCTTGACAAACACAGACGGACAACAAAGTGATCCTATAAGGGTTCCGTTTTTTCCGTTTGAGGTACGGAACCCTAAAAACAACGGGTTGCACTCCGGGAGTGCCGGCAAAAGTGAAAACGTGAACATTAACGTTGCGCATTTTTGAATATTTTGGAGTGGTTAATTTCTCACGAATTGCTTTATCAGTATAAATAACTATCATTTATGTAGTAAAACACAATATCACACACGCACACTCGCGCTGTTTAAACGAAACAGCAAGAGCAGGCATACATTTTGCCGCGCGGTAGAAAGAGAGGGGGATATTACGCCGCGTAGGCGGTCTATTCACCCCCCGTCTTACGAATTTTCGATCATTTACGCGTGTCCCGACGCAAGTTGAACATTTTTTACCCATCCTAAAAATAGCACAACGCCGCTAAAGAAGATTTTAAGAAAAAGTATTTACAAAGACTTTTTTAAAGGTATTTTTTTGAAGTCGGTTAAATAGCGTCTTACACGCTGCGCACTATCCAAATAATCCGCGTAGCAACAGCGCTGCGCGTGCGACCTCGGCGCGCTCGTAAAACTGGCGGCCGGTGTTTCGCAAGCCTTCGCCATTCATCAGGAAACCGCGCCGACCGCCCTTGACTTACTCACTATTAGGCCAGCCTAGACTCGATCTAGACACGCGGAAGCGTGTCCAGCCAAGACAAAGAAAAAGCTGGCGACGCGACGTGTGTAATATTACACGAACCATTTCGAGCCACTTTTTACCCCTTCATAACTCGAAAACGATTTAATCTAAATTATATGAAATTTAGCCTATTTATAAAAGTTGTTTAGCTAGCCCAGAATACAAAATTTTGCTAATTTTGCTTCAACAGTTATTGTCATATTAACGTTTAAAAACCAAGGTTTCATTAACTGATTCACTGACTCACTGACTTATAGATCAAAAACCTAACCCACTTCCAGATGACCTAGAAACTTGATATTTGGCATCAAGGTAGACTATTACGCATATACAAAGGAAAAAATCTAAAGCTTCGACCTTTTACCCCCAACCCCATAAAACTGGGGGATGAAAGCTCGTATGAGACTTTCACTGATTTTCATGCTAGAAGTCTAGAAATTGATATGAAGGCTCTTGGCTCTTTGTTATCAATAACAAAATACGTATTTCAGGATTTTTAATAAATCACCCCCCATCCCCTAAAACTGGGGGATGAAAGCTTGTATGACACTTTCACTAATTTTCATGCCAGAAGTCTAAAAATTAATATGAAGGCTCTTAGTGATAAATAATAAAATAAGTATTTTAGGGTTTTTAATAAATCACGAAGAACGGCCAAGTCACATTTATTGAATAAAGTGTAGAGTTTGTGTAGTAAGGACTTGTAGAGTTAAGACGTGTAGAGTTAGAAGCTTGGCTCTACATAAGATCTGACAACTTTTTGAAAGTGCGAACAGTAGTCTTGGCTATATTTCACATGAAAATATTTTTGTTGGATCATATTTTACCATATAGCATATAACGTCATTTACAAACTTATCTATCGGGCAAGTGTCTTTGATAACCCAACGCACATTTCAAAAGATAGGAGTAAATCGCGATGGCCATGGCGTCCGCGTAGTATACACTGTATAGTGTACTTTATATACAGTGTTACAAAATCCGCCAAAAAAATCGGCTGAAAAGAAAAAGGATGCTAATTAGTTACCAATAACCCTGTATATAGTGTTACTGTATATATACTGTATATACAGTATATACCGTATATACAGTATACACTGTATATACAGGTTTATTGGTAACTAATTAGCATCCTTTTTCTTTTACTGTATATACAGTATATACCGTATATACAGTATACACTATATATACAGTATACACTGTATATACAGGTTTATTGGTAACTAATTAGCATCCTTTTTCTTTTCCGCCGATTTTTTGGCGGATTTTGGGACAAATGGCAGGTAAATTTTTTATGTGTTAAATACTTTGAGGGAACAGATATAATTAGATAGCAATTAGCAATCGAGTTGATTGATAATTTAGTCATTTTTAATTGGTTTAAAATGAAATAATATACCTAATCATCTTTGTCATTGTTCTAATAGCATTAAAGTAAAAAAAAAATATTACGAACGGTTTAGCCATTGATCAGGAAGCCGCCAGTGACCGCCCTTGACTTATTCGCAATTAGTTGTATTATACTCGTAGTCTAGCCCAGAGTCTAGACTGAACAGTTTCTATTGCTTCCGCCGATAAAAAACGCGGACAATGTAATATAACACCGAATTGAATAAGATGTTGTACTGACAGTCAGCGATAGGCACGGTCAACGGGTGACCGCGAGTGATATTTCCAGCGCAGCCACGCCGTATTTAGGATGACATTATTGTAGGTTCCGATTGTATCAGCCGTTCGGTCATGTCAGACCTTCGGGTAGTTTAAAAATCTCCGAAACCACTCGGTCTATAAGAACTTACTTGACAGGTTAGCACGGAGGTCTGATGCCTGATGGGATTAAAAAGTTCTCGAGTGAAGACCACGTACCAGGAAGCGCAACGTAGGACGTCCACCAACAAAGTGGACTGCTAACCTCATTACGACAGCAGGATCGCGCTGGATACAAGCCGCTTCCAACCGATTTTATTCGATCTCTGAGGGTTATTCGTATTCAGAAAAGCCGAAAAAGAGTTTATTCATACCATTATCGTCGTAATGAATAACTTTTACTATGGGGACAAAATTCAAAAATAAACATTCAGTACAAAATTACAACACGGTATTGCCAAATTTTTGGAACAACAGATTTTTTCCGAAGTTCTAACTCCGTGTTGGCCTCTTAGAAGATGTTCACAGTGGTCTATATTACCTATTTTCAAATTAGTATACCCCTTCGAAATAACCTATTGTAGACAAGTTAGGCAGAGGAAGCCTATGTCTAGCTGTACTGTACTGTATCAGCCTTTTAATAGTCCACTGCAGGACGTAGGCCTACCCACGAAGGGTGATTGGGCCATATCCATCACGCTGGCCCAGTGCGGGTTGGTGGATTCACATACGCCATCGAATTTCTTCTACGGAAGTATGCAGGTTGCCTCACGATGTTTTCCTTCACCGAAAAGCCAGTGGTGTGAAATTCCGTACATAAATTCCAAACAACTCATTGGTACGGGACCGGGGTTTGAACCCACGACCTCACGATTGCAAGGCGGGTGTCACTACCTCTAGGCCACCACGGCTTTTTCAAATTAGTATACCCCTTCGGAATAACCTACTGTAGACAAGTTAGGCAGTGGAAGAATATTTCGGCAATTAAATAAAAAGACTCACACAATGCGAAAATACTACTTTATAAAATAAGCTAATGCCGAAAAGTTCTAAAACCCGGTTTAGACGATCTGAAGAGTAGAATCCAATTAAAAAACAATCAGAAGGTGTTAATTCCGTAAAAAGTAAAAGTGTTCCGGGCCGGTAGTGAACGTTGACGAATGTCTTCATGGCGCGTGACAAACTGCTGCTTTAAGCGGAGTACACATCGGCGGACTGTATTTGGAATATTCGGATATAGAGCTTACAATTTTCATCACAATAATTATGTGAAGCTCGATGCAAGCCGCATCCAATCGGCATTGACGTATTTCTTCCAGTGGGCCTGCACCTACCTTATTACACCCCAGAAAAATAGCATGTATTTTGGGGTGCTCAAAAAAACTTGCTACTAGCTCGGTGCCACCCCTTTATTTGAGTAGTTAGTACCAAAAATATACTTAGTTGTTATATCTGGCGTGACGAATACATAAAATATTTATACATAGAATATTCAGATATAGAGCTTACAATTTTCACCACAATAATTATGTGAAGCTCGATGTAAGCCGCATCCAATCGCCATTGACGTATATCTTCCAGTGGGCCTACGCGCTGCGCCTACCTTATTAAGTACACCCCAGAAAAATAGCATGTATTTTGGGGTGCTCAAAAAAACTTGCTACTAGCTCGGTGCCACCCCTTTATTTGAGTAGTTAGTACCAAAAATATAGTTGTCATATCTGGCGTGAACAATACATAAAATATAAACAATATTAAATCTAAATATAAAAGTTTTTCGATACAATATATATCGAAAACGCCACTGGCTTTTCGGTAAAGGAAAACATCGTGAGGCAAACTGCATACGTCTGTACCAGAAATTCTATGGCTTATGTGAATTCACCAACACAGCTGGGCTCCTAATAATCCCCCTCTGTAAATAGGTCTACGTCCAGTACATCGTTGTTATTATATATTGTTAAAAAATAATATTGTCTTTGCTCGAAAACTAATAGAGAAAAAATAGGACAGCGATGAAGACATAGGCAAAATAAGTAGGTATTTTAGTCCTCCAACAGTGTTATAAAAAAATGCCATGTCAATGGACAGTGTGCACCCGCCATCTTCGCGAATCATCACGCAATATACCACGTTTATAGGTATGGTAATTAAATCTGTAAATTAAATAGGCTTTTTGCGTGAGCAGATTTGCGTAATGGTAAAGCGAAGCGTAGACTTGCGAGTTCTTTGAACGAAAAGCCAGAATGTGGAACGTTTTACCTACAGTATATTCAAAAGTACCTACCTAGATAAAAACAAACAAAACAGTCATCGTTGTTTTTTCATCGAAATCTCACAATTCAGCAACACACATCAGTCTCTGATCACTAAAGGAATATTAATCCATCTATTTACACAAAAATATCGCTAAAATTTATTGCCGTTTCACTTTTTTCCTCAGATAAAAAGAAGTCTCGGGGCCAAAATGTTAAACTACGAGTGGCGACACAATTATTGTTTACATTTTAATTAAATAAGGATGAATTGATTTTCAGTCTGCCTTTCCACCAGGGTACAATGTACGTGTCTTCACATCTCAACCGCAAGCTCGTGGTGGGGCCCGAGTCGGGCCAGCGCTGTCGGGTGCCGCGGAGGAGTGCGGAAGCGTGCCCAGACACCACGCACAGTGGTGGAACACCCAGGGTTTTTGGTAGGTATACCGTCCAGTCCGGCAAGATTCCGACATAAAGGATTTTCCCTGGTAAAAAAAGTCAAATCCCGAGTAATTAATTTAAACATCCCTTCATACATTACGTAGATAACCTTCTCTTTAGATGGCTTCTATCAATGCCGAAATTTAAAAAAGTGTGATCACTTGACGTCCGATTTCGAGTAAAAACTTAGCTATTTAGATCAGCTAAATCATCCATGTACTATACGAGTACATATTCCATAAGTAGCATTGCATACCTACTAACTGCACAAAAACCGCATCACGGCTGACTAGTTAACATCATCTATTTACACATCAAGCTTATTTTTATTTACAACTTAGTCACTTTTAGGGTCCCGTGGTTCAGCCATCAACCATATTTGAGGGAAGAGAATGACCCGACACACGGCGCCACCGCAATAAGGTAGTTCAAAGATTGGAGAGTCTCATGGGCTAGTTTTTATCCCGGAAAAAATTAGGAACCCGTGGGAAGCAACGGGTAATGTTAGTGAATAATAAAGTGGTTTTAACAATTTGTATTTTGTTGAAACATAGCTTGATATCATTAAAATGCATTTACGTATTCATAACGAGATTAAAGATTTCGAATTTTCGGCTCCCTCCACTTGGATCCACAGCTCGGCTCCACTTGTGGATCCGCGGATACCTTTATCTCCTCTTAAATCCACCGGTGGATCCATGGATACTTATTTTTCCTCTGCACTGTGGATTCGTGGATAATTCTTTTTCCTGTTAAATCCACAAGTGGATTCATGAAAACTTCTTTTTCCATCTAAATTTACAGGTAGATTCGTGCAAATTTTTTTCCGCCTCGATCCACTAATGTGGTTCATAATTATTTGAGGATTTGACCCAAGCAGAGACAATTAATATCTATAACGAAGATTACGTAATTAAAAAAAAAATGGCATAATAACAACTTTTTCCAGAAAAAATGCACAAAAATTTATACACTACCTGAGTCTGTGACGATAATTTTGCCATTTCTACTACATTTACAGAACTCTACAATACACATGTCACGACACGTGCTTGACGGAATTTTTCAATTTGAACAAGCCATCAACCTCTTTAATATATCAAAATTTTGTACCTTTAGGGTTTGCACTTATAACATTTTCATCGAAAACTGATTATTTTTAATATTTTTCCATTCTAACTATTTTATTTATTTGAATTATATTTTATCAAAGTAAAGTCTCAAATCTAAAGAAAACCTAGAGTAGTTTTAGATTATGTAAGTCTTGTATTTAGTGGTAGTTAATAATAAAAAAAGAGTAAACAGGTAAATATTATAGTAAAATTCGAAATTATTTAAAAAAAGAAACTGTTTCATGCAGAACGCAAGTCTCCTAGTTACAATTTGGAAATAGATGATTATCTAGAATTTAGTTCTTGAGCCTACACATGAGAACGTAAATCTGGAATAACTAGGAATATAATCAAGAATTATGTGTATGACCATCAGTGTAGCTCAACATAATGTGAGGTATCTTTATGTCAAAATCATCGTATCAAAACCTGTCATTGTTGTAAATTGTAAATACACAAATTAAGTTATCTTCAAGCAAAGGCACAGTTGCCAGCCCTGGAGTCTGGCTAATAAATAATTTCACGTGCATTCATCGGCTCTCAATCATTACGCGTCAAAATCATCAATACAGAGTGTACATCAAAGCACCGCCTGATGTGTGGCTCGTTCGATATCGGTATGTGGGCAGGCGCAGGGCAGCATCCAGGTGGGGGGCAAAACATAGAGTCTGCTATTTTGCTATTTCTTACGGATTACTTTTCGACCATCAGCCTTAAGACGTTCACTGTTGAATATAAGATTCCCCCACGGATTTCCAATAAGCCCGGTAGGCAGCGGCTTGCGTATTCAGCTTGATTGGAATACTATTACTAATCTGTTATCAATGTTAGAGTATGAGAATGGTTTCACTAATTGGCACAAGAAAATAATTTTATATAATATATAGTAATACTAAGCACAGTATTGGGTTCTTTGGCACCTTCGGTGCAAGCTCGCTTCGTCATCAACTTTATTAGGTACGGAAAAAGAAAGACACTCTAACCCGAATTACCCTCCAATGCATTCCTGGAGTCATAAATACACTCCTGTTGCTGGTGCTAGTAGTCTGCGAGTATTGCGAGCTTACTCCTGAGGGACAGATACAAGTAACATCCAATGCCGCCCTTAGTACGGCTCTGGCACTCTCAGCCTTAGCTCAAGCTCTCTTCCTCAGCACTGGTAGACTCCCACGAGTCTGCGAATACCGAGGGTACACCTCCAACAAAAAGTGAAAACAAGCCTTGTAGCTGTCTATAATACAACTGGGCCCGAGCTCGCTTCCTCAGTATCGGCAAATTACAACGAATCTGGAACAATCACCTATTACAAAAGTACTTTTTAAATGTCCCCTAAATGCTGCCCTCAGTACGCATACTCAACATCAGCATCAGCACGAGTCTGCAAATACCGAGAAGGTCACCCATTTCTAACAAAAAAAAACTTATCTGAACTTATCAGGGAGAAAACCCCAATACACACATCTTCACAGGGTCACTCACATTCAGCAAAAAGTGTTTTCTTGGCTAACCAAGGGGAAATACAATTCAAATCGCCCTCCGATCCAGCCCTGAGTACACCTTTGGTGCTAAGCTCGCTTTCTCAACATCAGCAGACTCCGACAAGTCTGCCAGCCATCAGTAAACTCTAGCGAATCTGAGGCATTCGACAAGAAGTGCTATTATCCTCTAACCAGGGGGAAAAGGAGAAAACAAGTTGCCAAAACCATCTTCACTACAACTGTGGTCCAAGCTCGCTTAATTATCATCATCAGACTCCCACGAGTCTGGGAGCACCGTGTCTAAAAGTGTTTTTTGGGCTAACCAGGCGGAAAGCCCATACAAGTTGCCCCCAGATGCAGTCCTGAGTACACCACTGGTGCGAAGCTCGCTTCCTCAGCATCATCAGACTCCCACGAGTCTGCGAGCACCGAGGGTCACTCACCTCCAACAAAAAGTGAGCGTGACTTGATCAACATAACACAAAAACGATGCCGCAACTTTTGGCGCGATGTGTCAAACTTCTTGTTTAAGCTTTTAAGCTAGAAAGTACTCGAATATATAATCTATTTTTGATTGGTGGTATAACCTCCTGAGACTCCTGAGACCGCCGGTATCACTGGAGACATCGTGCCGCTTGCGAAAAAATGCTTGCGTTTAAATCTGCTTTTTCAATTGATTTAAGTTTGAACTAAGAATTACATCAGATACTTGAAGAAATTATCTTTTTTCTAAATAGGGAAAATAATCAATTTATTAATATAGTCAGCTAAATGAACGGAGAAAATAAAAACAATCAATTAGACACGAGTAATTATTGGTTTTGAAAGAAATACTTACAAACGTAAACTTTTCTAAACATAATCAGAGACGAAGTCGTGTACGACTTGTTTTAGATTTCTGAATCGGTGTCCTACAGTACTTTACAACTTCTTCACATTTTTTACACGTGCACTCTCTATTTATTACCTATTCATCACGTGACAACCAGCATATATGTATAATTTACATTCCTCTCCATTATACAATCAAGCAATTTACTGCAGTACACTAAGAATCTACGGAATCCACAAACTGCATTGTTCCGGATGTCGAAAAAAAAAAAAAACTAAAGGTTAAACTGGCGATGTCAAAACGACCTACCATAATACAAGCCGGGTTATTACACTTAGGGTTAAAAGGCAAAGAAACAAAGGGAAAAAAACTATAAATAAAAACGGGAAAACGGCAGGTGCACCGCATATTTGCGTACAGGCTGTTTTGTAAAAGATGTCTTCTTTTTTTCTGTCTTGGACACGGATAGGATGGCAAATGCTTGTTTATTTATAGTAGAGACATTAAGAATTTGTAATTATGCACAGCTCATTTATAATGTTTTATAGGTGCAATGTAATGGACGTCTGAGTAGAATATTTAACAACGTAAAATAAAATATATTGGCTATATGATTACATCGTACAATTCGCTAACATTCCTTCTAATGTGTTAGAGTAAGAGGGCAAGAGAGGAAAGAGGGACGAATAGTTTTCACCAAATTATGCGAACCTTTCTAAGAATCCTGAAAGGAAAGCTTTGTTAATATTTTTATATTGGTATTTTCAATGACATTTTGTGAATTAAACATTAATAACATAATATAGTCAATGCTGGACAATAGACACTCCCCATAAATGAGCGTATCACTTCCACAAGGAATCCTCTAACGCTCTAAAAGTATGTGTATTCCGTCAAACATAATGTTTTTAATTTAGATTAAGTAGGCACCTTCCTCCTAGCCTAGACAGTTGTTAACATCACACACGAACTAATTTCTGCTAAAATCATTTTTAGATTATATTAACTTCCAAAGGTATATAAATGCTTGTGCAAAATGACAGCCTGTGTCGACTCTGTCCCTGTGTGTGTTATAAAAACTTTAGTTAACGTAGACCTAGTAGAACTACTAACGTAGTTATTTGGTATCAATGGCAAAGAAAAGTAAATGAAAAAAAAGTATAACATTATAATAAAGCTTATAATTCCCGAACAGCCTGTACTGCCATTAGGGTGCATCCACAACAGGTGGGCGACACCCGCGCGGCGCACGCGTCGCTCGCGTGGCGTCGACAAAACAACCCGATTTCGAAGACCGGCCTTAAACGCTCGATTAATGACCTCTTTTCTACAGCAGGTGGAAAATATAATGAACCAGAGAATAGGTGAAGTAAGTTCATGTACAAGCCGTGGTGGTCTAGTGGTAATGACACCCGCCTTACAATCGTAAGGTCGTGGGTACAAATCGCGGTTCAGTACCAATGAGTTCTTTGGAATTTATTTACAGATTCTCACACCACTGGCTTACTGATGAAGTAAAACATCGTGAGGAAATCTACATAAATATCCATAGAAAAAAATCGATGACGTACGCGGATCCACCAATACACACATGGGACCAGCGTGGTGGACATGGCCCAATTACCCTTCGTGGGTAGGGCTACGTCGTGCAGTGAACTTTAAAAAGGCCGTTAAGTTCACATAGATCGGGTGGCTAGCCCTGGTGTCAGTTTTTAAGTGAAGGCTGAAACGGTAACTAAGTACGGTACGGTTAAAATTAAAACAAGTAGGAACTTACTAGCTTCTATAGGTATATCTCTGTGTGATTACAGTGGGCATTTCATAAAAATGCAATTTAAGCAATAGTTTCGCTTAGCCAAACATCACTCTAATAAAAAAAATAGTGATAACACTTGCTTAGCTAGTTTATGAAAACCTATCCTTTCCTAATGTACCTAATCCTAATTTTATGAGAAAATAAAGTGGTGCAGTGTAAGAATAGCAGTTTAGTGAAATACCTATATTTTCGTGGAACAAATAAGTTACACTCTATAAGTAAAACCATAAGCTAGCTAGGACAAGTTTAATTATTTTTTCCAAAAGTAAATTATTCTCTAACAGCATGTGACTACCCAATATAGTAATCAACACTTTTTACTTTTATTCTAAGCAGATGTTCATTATAGAGGTAAACTTATGCATATTTAATGGACATTAGGACACTTTGAAATAAAGATAGGAAAAATTGTGATTTGCCGGATAGCTCAGGATCCGGCTTAAGAAATAACTAAGAGACATCTGTCCCTTTCTTGGGCAAAGGTTTGATAATAACAAAGATTAAATGTGGATTAAAAATATGTACAAGGGTTGCCTGGAGAATGTGAAGCAAATTAATGTCACACAAATATAGGAATAAGGAAAAATTCATATTCATATTCATTTATTTCATATTATAATAAAATATGTGCTACTTTAAGCTAAAAATTCACTCAATATGGTGACATATTTTATTTCAGATTTTAGTTTATAGTTTATATTAGAGAATTATTAGAGTATTTATTGCGATGGGTAGATGACGTGCGAAAACATGCTGGACGGAATTGGATCGCAAGGGCAGCAGACCGTGAAGCTTGGCGTAAATTGGGAGAGGCCTATGTCCAAAAGTGGATAGCAAAAGGCTAAAGAAGAAAAAGAAGATTAGAGAATTAGTTTATTTTAATGTCATGTCGATTTCAACCTTAGATATTTATTTCCATATACCTATGTATATTATACTTTATAATTTTTTCAATTTTCAGGATGCAATACGCAAGATATTTTAAACATGACAACTTCGATTACATAAGAATAATAAATTATCAAATAGTATAAATAAATAGACTTATCTTCGAACTTTTGCCGGATCTAAATTATCAACTCTAGTTAAAACGCAACAGGTGTATAGAAATACTCGCATAATCAATATCCTAGTGGTTTCATAAAATAACTTCTACGATTGGTCGATTCAGACGTATTCAAGCGGTTTTTAACAAGTTTGTGCATTAAAGTCTGAATAGCTTTTATGTAAGTTAATCAAGACCAGGAGAAAAGGTGTCAGGTTATAGATTCGATACTTAGGTACTGCATACGAGTATTTTTATTACAATATTTCAATATTTTTGTAATAAATATGTTGTAATTTACATATTTATTACAAAAATATTGAAAATTTCTTCTAGACAGGTGTTTATTATTGAAAATTTTATGTGGTTATTTACAACCAGTTTTTGCCCGCGGCTTTGCCAGCGTGAAATTAGAATTTTGTGCTATCCTCTAGGAACCTTTTATTTTATCGGGATAACTTGGCTTAAGCTATCCTCTAGGAACCTTTTATTTTATCGGGATAGCTTGACTTAAGCTATTCTCTAGGAACCTTTTATTTTTTCGGGATAAAAAGTAGCCTAGCGTAAAATCAAGTCAATCCGTTCCTCCGTTGCTGCGTGAAAGAGGAATAAACCAGCAAACACACTTTCGGGTTTATAATTGTAAGGATTATTGAGGAAAATAGTGATATTTTTTATACAATGTTTTTGTCTACCAGTGTCGGAGCCTTAAGCAGTGACATATATGGCAAATTTTGAATAAATTTCACTGTGGAATCAACTCTGAAAACGCATAAAAAACAGTTATTCCATACTTCTTGTCGAAAGTCTTAAAAAAAATCGAAAAAATCAGTTTTTTTTTACGTTTCAGAGTTGGTCTCATAGTAAAAGTTGTTCAAAAGGTGATGTCCACAAGTGGTATATTATTCAGAGAAAAATCTAACCAAGATGATATATACATCATTTGAAAGCTTGTTTTATGGGCTTCTGAAAAATATTTAATTTAGTTTTTTTTATCCCTGCATTTTTTTTTAAAGTGAAAAATAATTTACCTGAAAAAAAATAATGCAGCTTTTTATTTTTTCTAGTTTAACAATAATAAAGTGCTTCTAGCGTTATTTTACTTGCATTCAAAGCTGATTCTTCCACATTTACCTCTTAATTTGCTAAAATTGAAAATTATAACCTACCAGTGTGACCAGTTAGTAGGTACAATGTGACAAAAAATCACTTAAAGAGTGTGTTTAATTGGTAAAAATGCTTTTATTTAACAATTTGGAGGTTACTTAATCAGAGTTCCTAGAGATAAACTACCTATTGAGCCAAATATATTTATTTATCATAATAAAATCAAAATTAATTTAAAAAAAAATGCAGGGCTCTTTTTTGTTTTCAATTGATGTAATAGACTCAGAAAAATATGAACTTTCTCGAAATGTAACGAGTCTTGTGGTTAGATTTTTTGATTATTATTATACCAGCCTCCATACATTTTGTGAACATGTCCTTTTCCATAGATGTCACCGCTTAAGGCTCCGACACCGGTAGACAAACACATTGTAGGTATACGTGTCAGCAATGATAGGGTCTTTCTAGCTTATTTTATAATAGGCAATAGGTCTAAATACATATTATTTCATACTAGCTTTTGCCCGCGGCTCCGCCTGCGTGGTTTTTTGACCGACGAACCACAGGAGGAGGTATACAATTCGACGCGTATATATATATTTTTTTTATGTATAACCACGCATAACTTTTTTCATAGTGGTCCGATTTCAATAATTCTTTTTTTATTGGAAAGAGTATAATTTGAAATGGGTCTCATTTAAATTTTATCGAAATCGGCTGAGCCATTATTGATAAATCAACAGTAATGTGAAAAATGCTACATCGATCCGTGCGAAATATTCGCAAATTCTGTACACGGGTGAAGTCGGTCTCATGCTAATTTTTGCAAAAAATAATCATGTTGACTTTTATGCTATCTCACAGGAACCTTTTATTTTTCCGGAATAAAAAGTAGCCTATGTCACTTTCTGTCCTTTGAACTATATCCATGCCAAAATTCAAGTTAATCCGTTGCTTCGTTGCGGCGTGAAAGAGGAACATACCAACAAACTTTTCGGATAATATTAGTATGATATTATGGTTTTTGTGGTATCCTTAGAATCTCTAATTTTTCCGGGATAAAAAGCCTACGTTACCCTGTAACCTTTGCAATATATTCATGCCAAAAATCAAGTCTGTCTGTTGCTGCGTGAAAGAGTTACAAACCAACAAACACACTTTCGCATTAATAATATAAAATTTTGTAAAGATTCCGATCAATGAGAGATCGGTTATTATATTAAATATTAGGTTTAGGCAAAACGTGAAATTGGCATACTGCGTTTCAGGTATTCAGGGAACAGCGGTCTGAGTACATATTATAAACACCAAAGATTTGTGTTCTGAGGCCTTAAGTAATATATATTGTTAACTTATTTTTCTATTCGAAGTAGGGTCATGTTGACTTAATGCGTTCGATTATTTTGATTGAATGCTCGTGTAATAAATTAATCGAAAAAAATAATAGTCCGTAGACAAATGAAAATAAATCTATTTACACAAAACGATTATTTCTTCGAAATATTTATTTGAAATCCGTCACTTTCAATCACCCAGCTGTTAAAGGATACCATTCTGTTCGATAAAAACTACTATATTATTTATTGAATACAATACATTTTTTACAAACATCTGTTATGCCTGTTAACTTTTAAATCGTTTTAAGTTTAGTTAGGATTTTGGGGCTTAGTAGTAAACATAAAATACTAATTATTTTACTATGATTAAACACATCAGTTTTCTGGAGAGGGAGCGGAAGAATAAGAAAGGAAGGTAGAGAGAAGGGAGGATTACTTTTGAAAAAAAAAAGTCTATAAATAAATAATAATAAATAAAGTCTAGCAAAGTGGAGGGTCTTTCAGGGGTACGAGTACATACATAAATTGTACTCGTTTTTATCAATACGACCATTTTTCAATGGTCTTTCAGGGGTACGAGTACATACATAAATTGTACTCGTCTTTATCAATACGACCATTTTTCAATTTGGTGCTATTTGCCTAATTACCGTACCTTTTATTATTTTTACCGACTTCCAAAAACGAGGAGTTACTATGTTCGTCTGTTTGTATTTTATGTTCAACGATTTTCGCCATATTTTAGAGCTCGAAAGAGTAAACTCTTCATGGGACCACCCATTTAATTTTATCGAAATAAGCTGGGCCGTTATTGATAAATAGTACCTCTTTCTTTTTTGTAAGTAGGTAAAAAGGACATTATAGGTATGGCTACGTCTCTTTTACTCTTATTAAACTCATATCCTTGTATCTTTTACGCAAAATCAAATAAGGAATCGCGTTTGTAGCTTCTTTTCCGAGAAATGTTTACCTTTTCGCATCAACGACAACAAGAACTTACGATATTTAGTAACCCAACTAGCACACAAGCGTTAAATGCTGCTTATTTTATTACTTTGAGTTTTATAATGGTGGTTTAAGAGTTCAAAAAGCAGTTTTGGGTTGCCTAATAGTTTCCAAAATGTGTATAGCTATAAAATTCACTACAAGTTTCAGTAGGACAAGTCATACCACCTTTATCTTTATAATAGTGCATATTGCATCTTAATTACAACTAAAGGCGATTGTTGAAAGTTGCCCAAGAACATTTAACCACTGATAGCTTTATATGAACTGATTTTATTACTGTAATATGCCTTGAAGCCGCTTTAAAGAGTTAAAAGTGATTCATTTAAAGTAGCTGCGTAAGAGCTCTAAATATTTACTATATGCCACTTCAGACTGCAAAAAAGACGAAATATTAGCTCTATTAAAAGTTCAAGCAGCAGAAGAGAAACAAAAATCAATTCATATATCTCTAAAGTGCTATAAAAGATCAAATTAGCGCTTAACCTCTCATAATGGATATATTTCGGTGAAAACTGCAACTTAAGGCTGTATCATGAGATCGCCATGTTTTTCTAAACAACTGTGATGTTTACTTGCAGAAATAGAGGTTATAAATGATGTATTTGGAAGAAATAAGCTCATTTTTACTGATATTATTAAAGCCCATTGTATATATTATTCTATTATTACATAATAAAATGTGAAACAAGCTTATTCCAAGTCATCGATAATAATATTTTACAAATTTTCATATTATTTTTAGCGCATTGAGATGTTATTTCGAAAGCGCGTTTAAAATTACTTACGAAACATTATACATTTGCACAGTAAATCTAAAAGCGTTTGTTGTTTAATCTTAATAAAGGCACATAAACATTATATATTCCACGATAAAAATGAAATATTTACGGCATGAATTCGTTCACTTTGTTTGACGGACGCATCTTATCCAAAAGGATTGAAATACCATCCAGAGAATGAAGATGGAAACAGTTAAAATATAGTTTGGTCACATGTTATAAATCATTCATTCGTTCTTTGTTCACAAAAATAGACCGTATAAGAGCTTTAGAGCGGCGGTAGTACATTTTTGCAGCCTTTGAGGCACCTTTTTGCCACTGCTATGCAGTTGCTATGGAGCTATAGCCTGCAAAAAGTTGTGCCCAAAGTGTCTCTAAGTCTGTTGCATAACGGTTGCAGAGCATGTACTAGCACTTAATCCTATTACCTTAGGAAATTATTGGATTGGCTCTATAGCTATTATAGAACTTATTGTGTTAGTTGGGAAATTCCTTGGAATTTTCACTCACAACGCATATTTTCTGGAAAATTAGGAATTTACTCTGCAACCGCCGTTTTCTTCAATTATTATTTTGAATTTGGAATGTTTTGGGCTAACATTTAAGCTTCATTGGAAATAATGAGACATGAAGAGAGCGGAAAACGTAATTATGAAAGTGTTTGAATATTTCGATACGGACTAAAAGCACAAACTGTTTTTGTCTTGTGTCCCTGTATTGCCCAGTATGCCATATACATATTTTATAGCAAATGCAGAGACACAAGCCGAGAGCCGAAAGGCCGTGGTGGTACAGTTACGGTGACACCCGCCTTGGCCCTCGTGCCAATGATTTCTTTAGAATTTATGTACTGATTTTCACACCACTGGCTTTTCGGTGAAGGAAGAAGTGAACTCGTGAGGAAACCTGCAAATGTCCGTAAAAGAAACTCGATGGCGTATGTGTATCCACCAACCCGCACTGGGCCAGCATGGTGGATATGGCCCAATCACCCTTCGTGGGTAGATCTAAGCCCTGCAGTGGAGGATTTAAAAAAGGCTGGTACAGTACAGTAAATGTATAGAGGCTCTAAATTCGAATTTCACCCATTCAAACTGTTCACATATTTCGTTATTGTTACGCTACGCTTATGTGGCCTTAATAGTAAACGCTGTTACTTTGGAGTAGGTAGAGTCGGTGTTTGTTTCTTCTTTTCTTAAACAATTTTATACTATTTTTTTTTCTCGACCTATGCTATCCCACTTCTGGGCAAAGGTCTCCCTCACTTCCTTCCATTCATCGCGTTCTGTGGCCAAATCCCGCCATCCTTCCCGGAAAGTGTCAAGATCGTCACACCAACGTTTTCTAGGCCTTCCCTGCCTTCGTCTGTCTTCCGGTACCCACTGTGTGATGATCCTGGCCCATCTCTCGGGGTGCATACGAACCACATGACCCGCCCAATCCCATTTTAGTTGCAGCTTTTTGGCCTACGTCAACTACATGTGGTGGAAATGTGGATGGATGTTGTGTTTCGAACTCTAAACTTATACTAATTATAAAAGACAAAACACCGGCTAATTATGAAAATCTGCGTTTATTCATAAATCTTTTGGAGTACGTTTTTTATGCCTAGCACAAAATCTATCGAAGAAACTCCATTACGTATTCAATAGCAAAATGCAACATACCCAATTCAAACAGACATTCATATTGCCATACGTTTTGCTAACGCCGCTATCCGCTCGTGTTAAAAGGGAAAATAAAACACAATTGCAAACCGCAAAGAAACACACATTTATCTAATCAACATACGTAATACTTTTAATTTATTTTAAAGGGCGGTTTAGGAATTATAATCCTAATCAGTAAAGCGGGAAGCGCGGCTCGCGTGATAGGGTACCCAGACACACGTTGATGTAACATGATAAAACCTATAACGAAGCCAGCGGGCTTAGCATACGGACCATAAAATAATACTATCGATGTGTCAGAACGTGACAGAGTTATGATGAAGCATATATCTGTCACCTTTGCACACGTCGGTAAACTCTTGTCGTGGTCTTGTATGCTAAGCTAGCAGGTGTTCTCACAAGTACTAGCCGAAGCGAGTTAAGTTTACCTACCTCTGTACCTAAATGTATTTTTAACCGACTTCAAAAAAAGAGGTTCTCAATTCATTATTATTATATGCTACGGGACTAATCGCGCACTAAAATTACGAGATAAATAAATACCTCATCATTCCGACGTTTCAGCCGAGTTGCATCGACCGTGGTCACGGGTAGACTCATTAGTCCCGTAGTATATAAAAATAATAATGTGTTCAAATCGCGAAAGTTTAAAAACAATAGGTTCTCAATTCGTCTGTGTGTTTTTAGAGTTCCGTACCTCAAACGGAAAAAACGGAACCCTAGAGCGTCGTAAAAAACCGCATATTTCGACACTGACAAAAATCAAAACCTACAGGGTACTTCCCGTTGACATAGAACTATGAAATTTGGCGAGAAGCATTGTCTCAAAGTACACATATAGGAATAAATCTGAAAAATGTATATTTTAATTTAAATCACAAAAAATAGGGTCTCAAAATTCACAAAATATGGGTTAAAAATTCAAAGTGAGTAAATCTTATCATGTAAGGTATCATATAAAATAGCTTCATTAGCACATTAGGACACGCTAAAACAGGTTTTTAATTATTTTAACAATGTGTATTTTTCGATTTATGACGAGAAAAGTGAAAAAAAACTTTTTTGTCGATGGTGAAATTTTCTGGATTTGTACGGAACCCTCGGTGTGCGAGCCTGACTCGCACTTGTCCGGTTTTTTTAAAATTATGTATTACTCTGACAATGATGAACCGATTTTGATGATTCTTTTTTTTTTGTTTGGTAGACCATACTTCAGATATGGTCCATTTAAATTTTATCGAAATCGGCCGAGTCGTTTTTGAAAAATCTATATTAATAATTTCGTCAAGGGGTACGGTAGACTCGATCGAAACTTTATCTGAATGATAAAACATAAAAAAATAATGATTTCGAGTCGACAACATATATCCGGAAAATTCGGATTATCGAGTATTTTAATAAATTTATAACGGTGCTGACAAACAAAAACACGGTGTCCATATTGACACCGGATGACGGATGACATAACTTGAGAAGTGTTGCCAACACCACAAATAAAGAATCTGCTAAAGTGGTGTTAAAATTGTGACAAAATAATGCTATATAAACATGCTAAAAATTGTGATAACATTTTTCAATATGAAATGAAACGTAACATAATTATAAAATTATTATTAATTAACAAGATATGTGTTTTAATCGACTATGACCTATTATTATGTTATCAAATAAAATGTAAGTATCTTGGTCTTCATCGACCACTAATGGTCCCCTTGGTACCTACAGAGCGTAGTGCGTTCTCTGGAACTGCGTAAGACTAGCAGCATTTCCTTGCCCTTTTTAAGTCGAATCTTATAAGTATAAAATAGCATTTAAAGTTTTTACCGACAAACAATTGCGTAGCATAATTTTTAATACATTCATTTGACTAAGAGAAACCCGTTCAATTTCGTCATTCGAAAGTGGTAGCGTTAAAAACGATATTGCTGACATAAATCTGCAATTCTGCATGTAATTTTAATGGTAAAATACTTATTGTACAATAATTTTACATGACAAAAATATGACGTATGCTAAATTGCAAATGAATATGCTAAACAAGATGAAAATATGCTAAATTTAGCATAAAAATGCTAAATTGGCATCACTGATCTTGAGCAGTCAAGTTTTTTATGTTTTGGCGTCGCATTTTGGTGCATTTGCCAGTGTCAAGTATTAAGTTTTAATAATTTTTGATAATATTGTATCAAAATAGTCACTGTCACGTTAAGGTCCAACCTTTAGTTAGTACCACAGATATCTAATACACTAGGTTAGTACCTAACCGAAGGTTAGGTACCTACTTAATGTTTTCAATGATCCGAAACATAAAATAGGACAGGAGTGTAGGCTATTAATTTTGTGAATGTAGTAATCAGACTCCACTGGAGAAGCAAAGGATACAGGCTACATAAAGTACATCATAATATATCACCAACCGGCCTTTTTAGAAATCTATGAGCCTTATGTCCAGCTGTGGACGTCCTACGGCTGATAGATAGATAGATAATCATAGAAAATATAATACTTGCCATACCTAATCTTTAAAGTTGACATTGCCTTTCTTTTCGTTTTATCAGAATGTTATAGATACATTTTCAGTAGGTACTTATTCATTTAGTTTTGAGCAATTACTTTGGGATATTGTTTACACCCATCATTCCGAAATTACCTATTTTTTAATATAGGTATGTCTTTCATAATTGTTTTGCTTGACCTTCATCATTTTGTTATCAGCCTAATCTCCTTGCCATAGATGAAGGATAAGTTTTCGCTCAGAGCGAAGCGATCCTTCCTTCATCTATGCTCCTTGCATTTGGTAATCATTGTCATGATTGTAAAAAATTGATGCAGCGAAGAGCTCTTCGTAAAGATGGTGATCAAGTAAAATTATGATGAGTGTGTGTGTATTATAAGTCATATTTCGCCCGAGCGAAGCCGGGTTGTCATCTAGTAAACAATAATGTGAAAATTACTACATCTACACCGATGACATTTCAACTTCATCCGTTCGAAATATTCAAATTCTGTACACGGTTACATTATGCCATTTTTGGGGAAACTAGGCTCTGTCCTACGGTTTTACTTGTTGTAATAGAGTTTTCAACCGATTTCGAGTGTTTTGCCCATCCGACCGATGTGTAACCAGTAAGCCAGTAGCATTCACAACTGATCCGGATTGTGGAATCCGGATGTTTTAACTGTTTAGCCATGTCAAAGGACTTCAGGCGGCTTAATAACTCTGATACCAGGGCTATACGGACTTATTTAACCGATTTCCAAAAAGCAGGAGGTTTCAAATTCGTCTATACGTTTCAAAGAAGGCATCCCTAGGGGTCCCACCTACACAAGAAACATTGAACGTATTTTATAGATTGAACTAACCATTTTTGTGCATACAGGTGAGAACTTTTTCTAGCCACAGTTATAATATTACTCATTTAATTAAAGAACCCAACAGCCGCCATATTGAAATTCCCGCCATCTAGTGAAAAAAACGTAAACAACTCGGCACCTGCGCGGGTCGTGATTGGCAGGTGGCGTGCATGCGCATCTGCGCACGAGGCTCCATTTGACTAGGGATGGACACGTTTTATCGATAAATAGAGCAGGATTGAGGAGTCAGAAGATAGAGAAAGATGACTCGCGCGAAACGCACATCATTCACAAAATCTTCATTTTTACTCGTATATTAAGTCATATGCAATATCGCGCTCCTACCCGCGCCGCACGACTACACACACACTTCTTCTTACACTGTATCATTACATAATAACATTTTTCGTGTTGGATTTATTTCCATTTTTCCAAACATTTTTGTTTTATTCGACTACGTTTGGGCACTGATTTGTCTTAGATACACAGAGTACAACGATAAAGGGCGTACCTACGGTGAACTTTGGAAAATGTATACCAACTTGACACAACACACATCACATCCAAGGCATATAGTAGAGCTAGGTGGAAGTGGTTTACTGAGAAATAATACCAGGCGCCATCAATATTAAAACTTCCAAAACGGCCATAAAAGTCCAGCACATTGTTGATTTAATTGCTGGATGTTGAATTGTTACAATGTAAATACTGTAGAGTTGTAGGCCAGTACTATACTGTACCAGCCTTTTTAGAAGTCCACTGTAGGTAGGTCGTAGGCCTACCCACGAAGGGTGATTGGGCCATATCCACCTCGCGGGCTCAGTGCGGGTTGGTGGATTCACATACGCCATCGAATTTCTTCTACGGACGTATGCAGGTTGCCTCACGATGTTTTCCTTCACCGAAAAGCCAGTGATGTGAAATTCCGTACATAAATTAGAACTCATTGGAATGGGACCGGGGATTCGAACCCACGACCTCACGATTGTAAGGCGGGTGTCACTACCTCTTGACCACCACGGCGGTAGGCCAGTAATAAATGAATAATAAATAGTATTAGTAGTATTTATCGATGTCGATGTATATCGTCATTTTATTGTGCCGTTCTCATCCCTATGAATAGGCCACAGGAACGAGGTTTTTTGTTCATAACCCTTGCAGATGCCTCCGGCAACAAAGTAGCGTTCTATAAACATTGAAAATTGCTATTTCTGTAATTGGCACCAATTTTTAATAAGTAGCAATGCTATTATGATTTCCTGGTGATAAAAGTTAATGCTGACATTTCATAGAGTATTTTGATATACGAGATCGACAAGCTGAAAGGGATATTTTATAATAAGAAACTATTATTTATTAATGATAGGCAGTAGCGTTTTCTGATATTATTTTACTACTACAATAGCATTATCATCTGATACAAAAGCTCCTCAGAGGAATAGTATTTTTTAAAGTTAAAAAGATACTTTTTTTCCTTTTCAGGGACTGGCATGACCTTCATCTCTCCACAATACTGGGTATAGTAACCAACTGATTATTACAAGGTGGACAAACGACCTCATTAAGACTGCAGGGTAGAAATATGCGCTGGTTAGCTGGTTGTAAGCAGCTCTTTAACGATTAAATTAGAAATCTATTCGGAAAGCCTATATATAGCATCCTACAACTCACAAGACGAATCTGATTTTTGTCATAGCAGGATGGAGTACGGTATGCCTACACATTTATATTTTTTTTATGTATAACCACGCATAACTTTCTACATAGTAGTCCGATTTCGATAATTCTTTTTTTATTTGAAAGAGTATACTTTGAAATTGGTCCCATTGAAATTTTATCAAAATCGGCTAAGTCATTTTTGCCAAATCAACAAAAATGTAAAAAATGCTACATCGGTCCGTGCGTAATATTCGCGAATTCTGTACTTTTTCAAAGGTCTCGATATTACGAGTATGTAATTATTTTTCGCAATAACGACAAAAATGCACCATAAAAAATATACCAACGATCACACATGTATACAAATCCATACTAAAGCATATATACCTGAACACACTGCATCTATGTATAATGTAATAGTGGGCCTTATTGTGTAAGCGCTCTGATGTTCGGCTTAGCTTATCTTTCCGCTCGCTCTCGTGACATGAGTACGTAACTGGCGCGAGCAGGACAAAAAGCGAAGCCGAAAGTCAGAGCGTTTACGCAATAAGGCCCTAGATCTGCGAGAGTAGGCCTAAACAGGGTTATCTGCTTGTCCTGTATTAAATAAATAAATAGATATTTGGGGACATTTCACACACGGACTCTGACCCCAAACTAAGCAAAGCTTGTGATATGGCTGCCAGAGACTGACATACTACATTTACATATTTTTAAATACATACTTAAATAGATAGTAACTAAATAACACCCAGACAGAGCAAAGATCTACGTTCATCACATAAATACTTGCCCTGGGTGGGGGATCGAACCCACGCCTCTGATTCAGTAGCTAGGGCCACTAACTACTGAGTCACCGAGGCAGTCAAATAAGTCAAAAGGGAGTGATTAAAATCATTATTACGAACAACTTTTACTACGGAGCTAACTCGAGCTAAAAACAGCTATTCGTTACAAAATTGCAACTCCGAATCGACAAAATATAAGAAACAGCAGATTTTTTTTCTCGTCTCCAGGTTGGCCCCATAGCAAAGAAGATATAATAATACTACGTATAGAACGTCCACTCGTTACCCCCCACCCGTTTGAGTCTTCCTCACTTCCACCCCGCGTCAGGACTCGTCAAATTCACTCGGCGCGCGGGTTGCACAGGCCGGTGATTTCGACTACAAAAAATACAGACTTACCTGTTTATGGCTGTTCTACAACAATTCGCGACAAGATATCATTTCATTATTTCCCTAAAGATAAAATAAGGTACCTTATTTACTTTTAGTAGGTAGATAATATTGTTATAAAAATTATGTCATTCAAATTTAGTTCCTTTCTCTTAATAATTTGTTTCAAATAAAATAAATCGCTTACTTTTAGTTACAGTGCTGTCAAATTATTATGAATTCATTATACTTTATAAGCACTAGAATGATAGGTATTCATTTTTGTAAATTTATTTCGCATCTAGCTCACTCCCGCATGAAAGTATGGCGGATCGGTCGTAAAGTACGCCAAGATAATTCTGCGCGCGGCCAAAATTGGGAACTAATTCAATGCTGATAGAGAATTCGTAATGCTACCAACATAACGTACGTAGCGCCGCTACTCGCGCGCATAATCTCTCGTTCGCTCGTCGTGCTGATCACTGATAGAGTTGCCATGAGCGTGAAAATACTAGTTATCATCGTAACGCAACTGTTACAGAATATCGGTATCGATATGCAATGTATTGTTTCGCGTTAACACATACATACCTAGTAGATAAGTGCTAATTTGTATTTGTATATTTTCTGTAAATAAACGAACATGTGTATATAACATTGAGTTAATATGTACAGTCCTATAATTTGTAGTTATTTTTTCTACATAAATACTAATACTAAATATTTTTTTATACATAAAGAATTAGATTTTGTCAATCTCACAATAAATGACAAAGATAAACCTTGTCAAAGTTCGGGAGTAGGGAGTTATATTTTTCTTTTTTATTTTCGCTTTTCGCGGAGATGATTTACATAAGACAAAATGTTTGGAACGTGCGTTGTACGGGCCCACGTCCGCGCCCGTCCTGAGCCCGCCCTGTCCTTAGTCATACCTCAACGAGCTATATCATTAACAATTTTTAAATCATTGTTTTGAATAAATATTTAGTGCTACTTAATTGACATCAGAAAAAAATCATGTCAAATATTATTTAATAATTATCTATCTAACGGACTAATTATATTTTTTGTCATCAAGCCAATTATACCTTTTACAAAAAAAACTTCTAGACGTTCTCATAAAATCTTTTTACTAAGATTTTTCCCAAAATATCAATATTTATTGAAAAAAAACGACCTCTGCAAATATGCCTAAAATTCTGATATTATATTCTAAAAAGTCGACAGAGACACCGAAAAAATACCGTTTAAAATTCTTGATTCTCATCACACTGGCACAAGACATGTACTGTACGTAGTATTATTATATTTTCTTTGATACATGTTAAGCTACTAAGAATATTGTGATGAACTTTTAGAACCTCCTTTTTTGCGTCAAGGGTTAAAAATATTTTTTTGCAATTATTCGTAAACATTGCCAGAAACAGTGTTATAAAAACCAGCAACGATCCCGCTACCGCTATTTAACCAGTGAGGGGCCTCACTAGCGTAGGTGTATGAAATTAGGGACTTCCCTCAGTTGGCCATTGGTCGGTGCGTTTAGCGCGTGATTTACTTAATCGTTAATTACTAGGTATATCTTTTGTTTAAATTATGGGATCATTTTACAAATATACGTAATCGTGTGTGTGTGCGTGTTCATATTACTGGATACTTCAACAATATGTGAGAAAATTAAGGGAATTTCGTAACAGTGCCGTGTTTTGGTTATGTTCTACGTAGGTAAATGAGTGATTTCATCGAAATAAGTGTATGTACGATTGTATGTGAAACCTGCAGCGGCTAGTACATCGTATCAGTACTCACAAAACTTCTTGGTAAGTCAGAATTACAATTCATACGGTCGACATGGGTCGTTGACAACCATAGGCGTTCTACACACAAATGCCCGTGTAGCGTTCGTGCGTATGTGTAGTGTCTGTGAGTAAAATGTACTGTTGTGTGCGTAAGACAGCAGATTTTGTATGAAGAATCGCGGAGTGTCCGGGCTGTGCCCATAGTAAAAGTTCATAATGATGGTTTGAATCGCCTTCTCTCGACTTAGTAATCCGTCCTAGACAACCCTATAGTAAACAGTGGACCGTCAAAAGCCGGTACGGCGTGTTATGATATTGTACCTGATCACACTGCAGCCACAGCATGATGGTGGCGCCAGGTCTTCGCAGCTCGCCCTCCGTCTTCTTCTGCTCAGCTAGCACCTCGCTGTGACGCCGACCAGACTTGACCCACACTTCGATGGACCTGGTGACAAAGGAAGCAAATGGTAAATCAAAGCTAGAAGGTGAAATTATTGTCACTTTACTAGCCCCAATTTCTGGGTCATAGATTCAAATCCAGATGCCGCGGAGGAGTGCGGAAGCATGCCCATAGTCCCGACACATGACACAGAGGCGGAAATACCCCAGGTGATCTATGGTCTCCTCAGGCTGGTAGTATCCAAAAAGAGTTTTCATGGGTCAAAAAAAAAATGTTCAAATCTGCGTCCCGTACCAATGAATTCTTTGGTGTACGAATATTTACACCACTGTCTTTTAGTGACGGATTCTACTGTACACCTCCAGCGTAGAAATCTCATGGCGTATGTGAATCTACCATCCTAGAACTAGGCCGTGTTGGAAATTTTCCAATCATTCTCTAGCATTTCCAGCGTTATCCAATGTTCATAAGTAGATAAATACAAGATAATAACGACCTAATCTCACCGGACTGTAGGTAAGCAACGGCAGTTTACACTTTACAATACGCACTTTAAGGACTAATAACCAAGTGCCTAGAATTTTTTTTTTTTTTTTTTTTTTTGTTTTTTATTTAAATTAATGGCCCACAGACTCCAGGGTCTGTGCCTTTTGTTAAGTTAGTTCCAATTGAAAGAATGCGACTGTACAATAGAGAGGGGTTAGATTAAATCTTAGTCTAAGTTAGTGGTTTCATTGCATTGCGTGAATGCCACGAGCAAACCGGCGACCCACATGCAGCACCCGATCACGACTATGACGCATGTATCAGCCATCACTCTCCTCGACCATATTTAAGGGAAGAGAACGACCCGACCGAGCCTTCGATGGCGAGCATGAATGCTCAAGGCATGCACGCAATGCTAATTTCTATTCAATGCACACTTATTCTGATTTATTTTGTGAAAGCGATCACCAGCAGAGTCCAAGGCTACGTTTCCGTGTGTTACTCGGTGGTATCAGTGCCTAGAAATTGAACATATGGTGGTTAACCATGCTTCTTATTACATAATATTATCAAAAAGACAGAGCATGTCTTTCAAGTCGAATTCATTAACCAACAAACTACCAACACGACCTGTGCAAGAGAAAACGTCACTAACTCGGAAGTAACTGCAGTAAGCTTACTTGGGAAAGTGAACGCAAAACGTAATGCAAAAATAACCGCTCCGTTGCCAAATCATTCATTATAACGATATCGGGGTCGTCATCGCCTTCCTTTTCAAAATCACAACATCATTATTGTATTCTCGTTTGATTGTCACAAGAGATGGTGTTGAAACTCTCCCACGAGATTTAAAGTAACTTTTAAATATTTTTTACTTATAAAAGCTTCAGGTATAATTAACAAAGATAATTTTCGCTCCGGGTCATAATGTTGAATTCGCAAAATGATGAGTTTGCAAAAAGTTGAATTCCCAAAATGTTGAATCCGAAAAAGTTGATATCTTAAAATTTTTATCCGCATGTCTCATAATGTTGAATTTGCAAAATTTTGAATACTAGAATGTAGAATTTAAATTAATCTTACAATTTTCACGGCATGTGCTAGGTGCTCTTAGTGTATCATTAATTAATTATTATTCTTATTATATTTACAGGAAAATAGTAACTACGACATGATCATCGGTAGTCATCCAGTATTATTTCTAAGAAAAAAAAACGAATTTTTAAGTACATGCCATTCACAGTCTAAGGTCAAACCTTTGACATCTGTCGCGGTGTCTCTGTCTAACCTGTGATGGTGTGTAATGACTAGACAGAGACAGAAAAAAATGTCAGAGGTAAAATAACTGTGTAGGTACTGAATCTAGGTGTCTTTCCTATTAGTCATTGTCATATTTATTGATAAAAAATATTTTACAAGTCAAAATTACAATTGTTGTTTTACTTCTACAAGACCAGTTGCAAGCGGGCCATTTGCACGGACTCCAATATAATGCTTGCATTCCCGCTCTATCAGCAGAAAAAAAAACTGCAGATATCTACAATTCAACGTTCCACCAGAGACAGCAGCGTTCAATTTTAAATTGTGAGTGCTCCGAATTACGTCCAAAATAGAATGTTAATGTAGTTTCCTTCTGATTACTTTCTAGCAGCGTTTGTGACATGATATTACGAGTATTTTGTGTGACACAAGCTATAATAGAGATCTAATAGTGGTTGCCATGCTGGTAACTATCGGGTTACCCGGAGGAAAAAATGAAGTGGCACCACATCCTCCCGCGCGGAGTTAGTGGGTTTAGATGGTCGAGTAACACTACTCGATGGTCGAGTAAATCTACACAAGTAACAAGGTTACAAGCACTGTAACCTTGTTACTGTATAGATATTAATATTATATGGAGTGCCTGCCGATTTCGTTTGGGTACAGAAAAACATAAAAATATATATCGAAAGCTACGCTAGCACGGAGCGGACGGATTGGTTGCTTTGTATGGATTTTAAGCAACTTCTTTTTACTGTATCGGCATTTTTTCCCTGCTCCGATTAAGTGAACGCGTAGCTTTAAAATTTATATTAATAAATAACTTATGACTTAAAATTGAACATAATTAAACCATGTTTTTAATTTTGACAAAATGTATGAAACAAACGTCTAAAACCTCCGATAGTCAGCTTTCACAGAAACTGGTATACTAACGCACCAAACCGCCTAAACTGGAAAGATCAGGGGGAAGCCTTTGCCCAGCAGTAGGACAAAACGATACTTATTTATCATGATAAACGCACCCATTTTACAGTATTATAGGCGTCCGTTTCACCAGTCTGTATGATATCCAACGGAAATGTTTCGTGGAAGTACAAAAGAAATCGGTTTCACTTTTCATGCCCTGTTCAAGTAGTTCTAACCACTTGCCCGTACAAACGCAGCACCACAATTACCGCGTAGTAAGCCTCAGCCCTGCACAGAGACATTAAGTTGGGCCTTCTATCGTCATAACGGCCACTTAAAAACTCATAAAAGTGAACTCTTAAGTCTGCCCACCGTCGGTGATCTTAGAGAGATCAACCTATTATATTGTACGTGGTGTTCTCTGAACTTTGGTACAATATTGCTGATAAAACAGTAGCAAATGTAGCAATGGTTAGCCACTCACGTGAAGCTACTACGCACGAGACTGATTGAAGAGTTAAGATGTCTGCCCACTTAAAGGTACCATGCCCGTGCTAGGACGACCGAGGCGCGGCAAACAACACGATAGGCTATGCCAATGCCATAAAGTACCATACTTAAGTATCGTGTCGTTTTCCGTATCGGATACGTACCTAGCACGGTCATGGTAGACAATTAGACATAGTAGAGCGTATCGTGTAGTTTTCCGTGTCTGATACGTACCTAGCACGGTCATGGTTAACATAGTAGAGCATATCGTGTTGTTTTCCGTGTCTGATACGTACCTAGCACGGTCATGGTAGACATAGTAGAGCGTATCGTGTTGTTTTCCGTGTCTGATACGTTTCTAGCACGGTGATGGTATATGGTAGATAGCTAGACATAGTAGAGCGTATCGTGTTGTTTTCCGTGTCTGATACGTACCTAGCACGGTCATGGTAAACATAGTAGAGCGTATCGTGTTGTTTTCCGTGTCTGATACGTTTCTAGCACGGGCATGGTAGACATAGTAGAGCGTATCGTGTTGTTTTCCGTGTCTGATACGTACCTACCACGGTCATAGTAGACATAGTAGAGCGTATCGTGTTGTTTTCCGTGTCTGATACGTTTCTAGCAAGGTGATGGTACATGGTAGACAACTAGACATAATAGAGCGTATCGTGTTGTTTTCCGTGTCTGATACGTTTCTAGCACGGTCATGGTATATGGTAGACAACTAAACATAGTAGAGCGTATCGTGTTATTTTTTGTGCCTGATAAGAGTCTAGCACGGTCATGGTAGACATAGTAGAGCGTATCGTGTTGTTTTCCGTGTCTGATGCGTTTCTAGCACGGTGATGGTTTATGGTAGACAACTAGACATAGTAGAGCGTATTGTGTTATTTTCTGTGCCTGATACGTGTCTAGTGTCTACCACGGTCATGGTAAACATAGAAGAGCGTATTGTACTGTTTTCCGTGCCTGATACGTCGATCCTAGCATGGACATGGTATGATACATCATAGAGTACAGGCAATTGTCAAATTATGGGCTCAATCACTGTCTCAAACTTCTACCGTCCTAGAAGAAGTGGAAAAGCAGCACTTTTTTATGACACTCGCGAGCTTATCGCAATCTACTGCGGCTGTTACAAAGAGAGGGGATTAATTCTTTGAAAGTGAAGTGGCACATTATGGGAGTGCTAAATCGCTTGTTGTCAAAATAAAGATATTTATCAATGAGATATTACGCTTGTAAGGTCCTGGTACGATGTTTTTGTTGTAGATTGTAGATCGGTCTTTAACACATTTGAATTTAACAATCTAAGAGCTAAATATAGAGCATTTGGCGGATTCATTGTCACCCAGATCGAAATCGATGCTATGACAATTAAAATACCTATGTTGCATAATTTAGCATCAAATATTTTGGATTGTAATAACGGTTGTTTTAACCGTTAAGCCATGTCAGAGGCCATCAGGTGGCTTAAATACTCGACAAATAAGGGGAAGTCTGTGTCCAGCAGTAGAAGTCCTATGGCTGATATGATGGAAAAATACAAGAAGTTAGCAAATAAAATAACTAATACCTACCTACCAGAAGTATGTCATAATTATAAGAACTGGTAAGTACTTCCTCATATTTATGTCCTGAACAGCTAAGTCCCAACAAAGTCGTGGAAGTCGCTTACATCATCATTCTGCTCGTAATTTAAGCGACAGAACTCATTCACCGTAAACCTTACCTTTCCATCATCTCACAAACTTTGTTCCCCTAAATCTTCGTACAAATACAACGGAATACTTACAACTTTGTCATTGTAAGAAAATTTACTATCGTCTTACTTGAGTATGGAGTTATGTGATCGGTTATTGTGGAAAAGTACTAAAACGTTTGCAGATTTTGGTGTTTTGTTTTCGTCACAAATCTTTTTACGATCAATGATCGTCTACTGGATGTATTTATTAATTTAGAGTTTTCTTTATATTTAAAACCATACATGAAAAGGAACTGCAATTTTCACAACTATTGTGTTAACCTTTTAAGTATGTACTTATTATGAAGAGATGTTGGGCGCAATTTTAAAGGCTCTAACATAATTATGTAATTATACAGATTATTTTTTGCAAAAATTAGCATGACCGACTTCACCCGTGTACAGAATTCACATTATTGTTAAATTATCAAAAATGGCTCAGCCGATTTCGATAAAATTTTAATGAGACCAATTTCAAAGTATACTCTTTCCAATAAAAGAAGAATTATTGTAATCGGACCACTATGAAAAAAGTTATGCGTGGTTTTACATTAAAAAAAAAATATACGCGTCGAATTGTATACCTCCTCCCGTGGTTCGTCGATCAAAAAGCGTTTAGACCTTTAGTTATACACATTTTATAGTAGTAAATAAAACAAAGCGCTATAATAGCAGATTATATTTAGAAGCATGGCATATATTATCATTTCTAAAGTAAAACCCTTTTCGCTAGATTGGGCTTAATTTTAAAGACTCTTTGTTATTACTTACACTACGAGCTACTGCACGCAATGAAAAAAAGAGACTGCTTCATATTTTCAGTTAATTTAATTACTTGTCAAAGAAAGCCTTCCAAATTTTGCCCAGTAAGCTCTTTGTCTCCACGATTTTAGTCAACCAGCTTTCTATTTGTTCCTCAAAACTATTTCGATTTTTTATCGATTCCCGTCGATACTCTAAATCGATAAAATCACAAGAAGTATCGATTAGCAATCGTGAGTGTAAGCAAGTACTCTATTTTTAACAAGTCTCTACCTGTACCGTGCCTCCACTCAATGGAGTAAAAAAAAAAACGTCTGCACGAGAACTCATCAAGGCGTATTACTTAGAGCGCTTTAACGTAGTTTTTGCCCACATCACGTGGGGGTCGACGCCCCAACACCTGTTGCTTACAATTTTTCGGGTTCCGTAGTGAAAAAACGGAGTATTGGTGTAAAGAGTTAAATGATGATGGTTTGCGTAGATCTCTTCGTATGCTGTATAACCAGATATGAATAAGACAGCTGTAACGTAATTTTTATTTGAAAAAAAATAGCAAGGTTTCTATTACTTTAGTCCTTATAGACTAAAGTAATAGAAAGTAATAGTATAGTCTCTGTAGTAGAGCTTGTCTTTAAAAGTTCTCAGATTATTTTCGTATATGGGGAAGTAGAATTCAGTTGTAAGACGTCTACTATTGGACATAAACCCTATAATAGCCCTAAGGTAAAAAATATTCTCTCTATCGAATGCCTAAAGTGAAAAAGAAACAGAAATATTATACATAAACACAAAATAATTTATTAACACAACAAATATACATTAGTTACAATTGCCAGGGGACCTCAAACTCGGCTAATCCTGTATATTGAGGTCTTGAATGAGGATTCAAAACGCTTGGTCGGAATGTCCACCATAAAAGGGTGGCGCTTTGGTCGCGTCCGTCTAGCCGTACGATAGAAGAAAGGGGCAGGGGGGAACAGATTGTGCAACTCCTGCCGGGCTAGTATGCGCGCCACGAATTATTTCGTTCGTAGTGTCAGAACGAGACAGCGTTATGGCAAAGTATATATCTGTCACTTTTTCTCACGTCGAAATGAGTTCATTTCGTGGCGTTTCGTGGTCGTATGCTTGACTAGATGGGCGGTCCGGTGTAGAATTGAGCAAGTAGACTTTGTTGCGCGCGCTTTTCAAGTAATATTTAGAAATTAACTACAGAAAATCTAATTAAATTATAAATGCGGTCCTAAGTTTATTAGAGTTATAATATACTAATTAGCTATTATAATTACAATGGCGCCTTCATAATTGGGCCGAATGTCAGCCGTAGGAAGTCCACTACTAGAACTGGATATGTATGGTATGTATGTACATATGTTCGTTTAGCCCTGGTGTCAGAGTTTTTAAGCCGCCTAAAGGCCTCTGACTTGGCTAAACGGTTATAACAACCGGGACCTACAATTTTATGTGTCATCCGGTCTACGGTAGCGCTCAGTTGTAAATGGCACCCGCGGTCACCCATCCGAAGACTGACCGTGCTGAAAGTTGCTTAACTTCAATGATCGCTAACGGATAAGTACCTAGTCAAACTGCGCTAAGGGCGCTACACTGGATATAATTATGCCCTTTGGATTTCTAATGATATTGATTAAAAGAGGTTTGCATTAAGTGTGTTCTTGCGGTATTGATCAGATTATTAATAGCTTGTATCAATTATAGCGCACTCTAATTTTTACTCCTTATAGCTTTGAGTGGGAGGTGTGGTGGTGTCATCAGCATCAAATAATATATCAGTAAGTAGATAAGTTCAACATATACCTCAGGGGTAGCCAATTAGCCATATAAAACAAAATGGTCGGTTCGCATATCAGAGCAACGTTTCTCCTAAACGAATGAACCGATTTAATAGAAATTTTTCTGTTTGATAACTGATTTAATCGAGATCGAAGCTTTTCGCTAATATCAGCCATTCATCATCATAATATCGGAATATACCACTGTTTTTTCGTGAAGGAAAACATCGTGAGGCAACCTGCATACGTCCGAAGAAGAAATTCGATGGCGTATGTAAATCCGACAACCCGCACTGGGCCTGCGTGGTGGATATGGCCCAATCAACCTTCGTGGGTAGGGCTACGTCCTGCAGTGGACTATTAAAAAGGCTAGTACAGTAAAAAAGAGGAGGTTCTATGTTCGCCTATTTTTTTGTGTATGTTCATCGATATTTTCGCCAATTATGATAGTTTTTTTGGTTCAAAAGATCAACAATAATGTATACATCAATTCGAGCAAACTATTCGAATTTTGTAGACGATAGAAGTTGGTTTTGTTATTTTTTACGAAAAATAATTATGTTATATAACTTGACGCAATTTTGGCCTCACCGAATGCTAACATATATAGGTTGTTATGTGATTATATCCCATACGAAAAAAAAACATTATAGACTGTATTCGGAACCAATCAGATGGTAGTGAGTACTATCTTGGCCCAGTTTTTTCGTGAATCACGGCCGAGCCGAGAACACTCCCGCACTAGTTTTTGCGGCCGTTCCGTCTGCCATATTGATTTATATTGGAGAGGCCGATGGGGATTTTGACCATTCAAGATTCAATGCGATTAACTCTTCAACAGGGTTTATATTGACCGCAGATGTACTGTTCCAATGACGTGGGTAACAGTGACAGAGAGTTGTCGTCGTCATTAATTATTTATAGTTAGATAATTGTCCTATGATTTAGTTTCGATTGTAGGTTGACTTCTTGCTGGCCTAAACAGAGGGAGAGGAGGAGGAAGAAGAAGAGGGTATATAGGCAGCCATTAAGGTGGGACCCTAACAGGGCACCACCAAGTCATGATTGGCCATCTAAGCCTGGAGTCGCTGGACTATTGCGATACGGCCACAACTATATTGTTAGAAGGAACATTGCCCCCTGGGCAGAGTCCCAGGGCGTCCAGCCCCAGTAAGAAGGGTAACCTTGATGCTGGTACCTGACTCCCACTAGGAAAAGGGAGGAGAAGGACCACGAACGAAGTACGATTGTAGGTTGGTAAGTACCTACCTATTCGTATTGTATGCACAATACGCACATTGTCGCATACTATTTTTTTTAATAAATATGTGAAACAATTGGAACATAATTACAAAAGTATATTTATATAATTATTTTTTGCAAAAAATAGCACGAACGACTTCACCCGTGTACAGAATTCGCGAATATTTCGCACGGGTCGATGTAGCATTTTTCACATTCTTGTTGATTTATCAAAAATGGCTCAGCCGATTTCGAAAAAAATTAAATGGGACCAAATTCAAAGTATACTCTTTCCAATAAAAAAAATAATTATTGAAATCGGACCACTACGTAAAAAGTTATGCGTGGTTATACATAGGTAAACAAAAATATATATATATATAATTATATATATGTGTATTGTCGAAATTAGTACCTACCTCCTCCGTTTCGTCGGCAAACTGTAGGGTCAAATTTTGGGAGAAAATAATTTAACCAAATATTTTTGTACCTTTGGCACGACGAAGAAATATATTTGATAGATATCTGGTTACACAAAATTGTTTGTCTATACAACGGATAGGATTTTGATATGGCTTAAGGTAACACTAAAATGTAAATAATAAAAAATATTTTGTAAGTGGCGGTTCTGCGCCTAAAAATAGTAAAAAATACAATACGTAGCAAATTACTCAACAATTTTACGTAATGTATCTATGACAGAAATCAGTCTGGAAGGAGGGAAGGGAGGTCTTTGCCCAGCAGTGGGACAAGCAGGCTGAAATAATATAAGAATATTAATCCCAGTAAAGTACAAACACAAATACCGCTCACCTTTAACACATGTAAAATTTTACTGTCTAAACCTATGGTCTGAAAATTTCAAAGGTCAAATTTAATGTGTTTTTAACAACACCATACACTTAATAAAGTTTTTGCAAAATAAAAGCAAGATAATAGGGCACACTTTGTATAAAATGTATCTTATTCTAATCAGGGGTTCAACGTCCGATTCGCGACTAATTAGTAAACCCTTTTGCCCTTAATTCGTTCTTGAGATATCGCTGACGATGCCCATATGTCCTAAACAGGGGTGGATCAAGTACTAGTCGTAAGGGGGTTTTAAAAGTTTGAAAAGCATTAGGCACAAGATGTTGTGTAGTTTGCACTACACGCACACTTTATGTTAGTCATCACCACTTAGTTATGCATGCCATACTTCGATTACTGGAATGATGAGATCCGTAGTAGAAATAAATGTTATCGACGTAGCTCGTCGAATTAGCAAATTGACCTGACAGTGAGCAGGGCAAAAAGCACGAACAATCGTTGGCCAATATAACTGTGAAGGTCTCGAATGCAGAGAACGCATCGGCGAGCGCAGTGTAAAAACCCATGATAGATTAACAATCAGATTAGAACCACATGGAGGCCTATACGACCAATACGAGTGACCTACGGCTGATTGAATAATAATGACCCTTCTTATATCTTTACAACGTGCTCAGCAGTGTCACATAGTCTAAATCTGCGCATCCCCCGCAAGTTCTGCTGAGAGCTGCCTGTTCGATATGCGTTTGCTCACTCATATCGAGCGTTATCCAACACTCTAGTGGAGCAGCTCAAATATTCTACCAGACCTCCCCCTGCTTGCAGTGCCCTAATAAACGATTTAAAAATAATTGTATAACGCCTTGTACCTCACTCTTAGCCCATCTCTGTCATGACTTCATTGATTAAGACAGGAAACCGTTTGTTAGCGAAGACAGCCGATGATTTCATTGCGCTTTTTGGAATGCTCGGGGACAACAAACATTACATTTTAGTAGGTATATTTTACATTATTGTTATTTAACATTTTAGGTAGCTTTAAGAATACGTATTCAAATACATTCAATTTTTTCATCTCCATGAAATAGTTTCAATTCAATTTATTTTGCCTTAGAAATACGAGTACAACGGAAGCATGCTACTTAGCATTTTTTCTGCGTAATTTTGGAAGTTTTTAACGTACTATAAATAATCGTGCATTAGTGACGTTTTTTTTTGTCTCCTGCTTTGATATTTAAATTAAATAGACTATATAAATAAGGGTATAATACTACTTGGCTATTTAATTACAAGACTATATCTGAATCTAGAAAAAAGTATTACTTCCAATCACATGTAATAATGGATCTAGTGAAAAAGTGGATCTTGTACCTTTAAGTACCTCCTCGTGATGTAGCCAAAATCTACGCATTTAAGTGTACCTACTCTTTGAATTTTTATCAAAATTATCATTTATATTAAACCTTTCGCGTTTTAGAATAGATCCTACATATCCATTAATAGAATTACAGGCAGTCCTCGTACTTACGGCATGTTAGGTTCTCGAAATACGCGACGTAAATCGAAACGACGTAAGTCGAGACATATTTTTTCATATGTTTACATGTAAAATCTTGATTGTCCGGTGTCCCTGAAGTAATTAAACAAAATCAGCGGCATTTTCGGGGTAATCCCCGCACGCCGACACCGCGCCCCGACGGCCCCACGGACATTGACCTCGCGAAAAGTGAATTCTCCTATGCCGGAAATCGAAACAAATGACGTATGTTTGAGGAATAGTGTCAAAACATTGTTCGACGTAACTTGAAACGACGTAAATCGAAACGACGTAAGTCGAGGACTGCCTGTACTCCATTCAAACCTTGGCAACAGTAAATAAAGCAGCATGGTGCTATTGGGGTGACAATCAAATCAACTCGAAGAATTATAACCGAATGCTTTGGAAAAACTTCTGAACTTCTGCTGTGAAAACGTAGGCATATCCTATGTCGCCATGAGTGTAGTCAGTTGGCGGAATTACCTAGCTTTGGATATTCTAACGATATCCGCCTCCACCTTGTGCCGATCATGTTCAGGTTTAACTTACGATTTTGATGCTATCGTCAATCTGCCTTGTCAGACGACCCGCGCTGTTTGTCTGTGTATGCTGTCTGGACCGACGTAGATCGAATTATTCTCTACTCTCTTTCATTATTAACTTCTGGCATATCTATCGAGATGGTGAGCCTTTATACCGTCTGTTTACCACAGTAACTTGGCTCACATGGCACGGTGGATACGTGGTGAAAAACGATCTCGAGACGAAATTCTGGACCTGTTCCACTGGATAGGTTCTGATAAATATTGCCACATTCAGACCTCAGGATAAGGACAACAGATTTGCTGGATTACTAGGTCATATGAATTAGGTTAACCAAGGTTACCGATATAGCTCAGCGGATTAGCAAGTTGAAGTGGCAATGGGCAGGGCACAAAGCGCGGAGAACTGATGACCGATGGGGTCGAAAAGTTCTCGAGTGGAGACCACGTACCGGCAAGCGCAGCATAGGACGTCCACCCATAAGGTGGACGGATGACCTTATTATAGGACCGTAGGATCGGTGAATCGGTTTCGGTGAAGGAAAACATCGTGAGGGAACCTGCATACTTCCGTAGAAGAAATTCGATGGCGTATACGAATCCACCAACCCGCACTGGGTCAGCGTGGCGGATATGGCCCAATCACCCTTCGTGGGTAGGCCTACGTCCTTCAGTGGACTATTAAAAGGCTGATACAGTACAGTATGTCCAGCAGTGGACGTCCTATGGCTGAATTGATGATGATGATGATGAATTAGGTTACCATAGATTCGAATAGTTTCCTCCTAAATTTTAAAGTATTGGTAACTCCGTAGGGATGGTGGACTAACTTGGCTCTAATGGTGCGACACGTAGGTACGTGTGGCAAAGTGATCTAGGGACGATTTTCTGGTCCAGTTCTGATAAAAATTAGCAAATTCGAAAATCAGGATAAAAGCACCGGATCCACTGGGTCCTCCAATTTTGTTCTATATCGAATATGTTCCCCTCTATCCCATGTTATCCTGGTAAGTCCGTAGGGATGGTGGCCCTACCGTCTGCGTCACCGCGGTCACTGGGCTCCCATGGTGCGGCGCGTACGTGGCGGAATGCGATCTGGGGACGTTTATTTGTTTCTCAGCCCGGCTCTACCCAATTCAGACGTTGCGTTTTTTAGCGAACCGGCGATCTTTGAAACGCTACAGGTTCTGTGTTGACAACTAGCTGCGATCCGTGGTTTTACCCGATCACAACCTGTCTTTTTGGAGTCAATGGGACCGGTTATAAGCGCTTATCCAGTGCTATCCTGCAGTTTCCACTAGCAGCACAGTATACACCACAGTGGCAGTGCAATTATCATCTGTCTACCTATTGGAAATCTATTGGAGATATCTATTGGTCAATAAAAGGCAGAAGTCGAATCTGGACTCGATTGGCACAGGACCGAGGTAGAGAGCCTAGTAAAAGAGAGACCTACACCCAGCAGTATGATAATGATAATGTTTATTTCCAAACTTAAGGACTATGTATGTACATCTTTTTACAGATACATACAGTAGGTATACAACAAGCAAAATTAGTACTTATTCTAAAGATTGTACAATATGCAAATGTGCACTGCAACCCACACTAGGGTGACCTGTGTCGTGGGCTGCAGGCTCTTCCACTTATACTAACAATATTATGGTACAATATTAATGGTATCTTATGGTAAGTTAGTTAGTATGATAAGAAAGAATGTGGATGATGATGTTAATGGCAGTTGGAAAGATACAAGGCACGCAGGCATGCTCGATATTTACAAAGTTCGCGTATGGAGACCACGTATCAGCAACCGCAGCGCAGAGGGGTTAGTCCAGGTTTCCACTTAAATTGAAACTACAGCTGTTTCCGTGTGGTTCTATACATTTTTGTACAGCGCCCCTGGCGGAAACGAGGAGGAACTAACCAAAATATATGAAGCCACACGCGAACGCGAAAGTTTAAGTAAACTACGCAAAACCTGGACTAAGGGCTCAGGACGTCTACTCACGATGTGAACGTCAGCGAGGTACCTACTATGTATTACGTAATACATGTATGTTTATGTCTAGGTAGGCATATATATTTATTTTAATAAATATTATTTATTTATTGGTTAGGTGTTAATATTGCTTATTTTTGTTTGTTATAAGTGTTCATTGTTTATTTTTAAATTCTTTTTTTGCCAAGGCCGCTGTTTTAGTTAATGTGCTATTTCATTTTGGCCGCTGTTTTAGTTTTTATATGTTAATCCGTTCATGGTTGCCTGGAAGAAATCGCTTGAAGCGATAAGGCCGCCATTTAGTATAACTAATTTTTAATGTTTTTATTTTTCATGTGTGTTGTATTGTATTTGGTTAAGCTAATAAATAATTATCTATCTATCTATCTACTATGTAGAACGTAAGTTTTTACTATCGGTCCGGTATCAAATACTTGATGAAATAATTTTTCATCTACGCTAGGAAAATAATCGATTTGTAGCCATTTACTACTGTTTTTTCTTGTATCAAAGATAAAGTTTCAAAAACATGAGTCTCAAGGATATTTTGTCTTTCCTTCTGAGGTGTAGAATGAGAGACAAAAAATCTTCTTTCGGCTAACAACCTACATGTAACTTAAAGCAATTCAACTTACGTATTTTCCCTAAAAACTCCATAGTAGGTATAGTATCATACCGCATTATCTTAGCATTCCTCTCGTCGCCGCACTCAGCTCAGTGAATTTAAATAGTCAATTAAGGACCGTAAGAATAAAGTGAAAGGATTTCCATTGAATAAAACGTTTCGACATATTTGGGGAATGCGGACATACAGTTTTCACCTCATAACCTTATCGTAATACAAAAATATAACCTATTCTTAGCTTTATAGGGAAAGCCCTACGAAATACGGAAAAGCTTTAAGAACCTTCAAATAGCCCGGTTAAAGGGAAAAACCAACTTTCACAATACAATATCTTGAAATAGTAAATATGCAAAATACAGGGCGTTGCTATGCAAAGTGCCGTGACTCTCGAAGGTGTTTATGATTTAGGAACTACTTTTACTATGAGACCGTCTGCAATATCGGAAAAAAATTAGCTGTTGCCATACAAAAAGTTCATTGACTTTCACAATTTCACGGTAATGTTATAAAAGGTGTTCATAATAAAGAGCACAGGAAACCTACATCTCTGAAAATGCACTTTTTTGCAAAGCTACATTACCCTGTTAACCCTGTATATTAGACGGAAAAGATTGATAATGCTACAATAAACAGATATACCTATTTGTTAAAAGTATGTATATTATACAATAGGCAGTAAATCTAAATATTACAATTGGTCTATGTAATTTAAGACCGCAGGAACGCGCTGGATCCAAGCTGCTTTACATCGGGCTTATTGGAAATCCAAAGGGGAGGCAGATGAAGTTTTGCGGCTGATGATGATGATGATGAACAGTAAATTAAAAATAGCCTGTAACCCGTAGCGCTCAATGTATTTATGATTTGTGCAAACTTCAATCGTAAAAATAGACAAAGCTTTATCGCGTAGCTGTACGTTTTGCGGTGAAGCCAGGATAATGAGTTTTCTTCATGGAGAGTTAATTGGTAATCGAATGAATTATAGGAGCATTAATGGTTCATTTAATTAAGGTTTAATCACACTTAACGTTATCCATCGGGTACTGTTATCTAACATTGAAAGCAAAACGAGAACCTGTCGGTATAACCAGAGAATGTAATAGTCGTAGTTTTATTTTAAGTCGTATAGGTTTGCGTTTGACTACATACTTACTGCCTGATGTTGAGCAGATATGCGGTCTAGGGTGTAGCACGCTTACCTGGAAGATACCTATTTACTCGAGATTTGAAGACACCCACGTTGTACTCTAGCGGGAAGACAGACCCAGGCAGAGCGTTCCACATACTGGATGTTCGTATGAGGAACTTGAGCTTTGTTCTAACTTGCGAAATGTCCACCATAAAGGGTGGCGCTTTGGTCGCGTCTATACATACATACGACACCGATTGTAAACTTTGTTTGTCATATTTATAATGCTCTAATTAATGTAAGCAACGTTCCGCACGGTCAGTATTTGGATGGGTGGCAGCGGGTGGCATTTTTCAACTGAGCGCTACCGTGGCATCATTACAGTTACATAAAAAGTGAAAATGTAGAACTTTCCACCAGAGTTTGTCCTTTCAAAGTAGGAAGACTAGTCTGAGAGTTCTTTATAGTATCGAAATGGTAGCATTTTTATATTTGGCCATTGGTCAGAGTTAAAACTCAGACCTACAATTTAATATACCTACCATGCTTTCGGTAGCGATCAGTTATAAGTGTCATCATCGGTTTCCCATCCGAGGACTGACTGTATAGCAGGTGGCCATTTTTGTGTCAAAATTATTGCATAAATGGTAATTATAAACAATGTAACAACATACATATTGTTTGTGTGAACCTCAAATTATATAACTAAATAATTTGGCCCAGCGAATTTCGCTGGCTATACAGCGCGGTAACTCCGCAAGTGTACTAGGGACTTTCGGTCAGGCGCGCGGGGGACCATTTGATTAGGAAACGAAATAGTTAAGTGAATGTAGAATAACAGCACAAGCTTAATTTTAAATGTATCGAGTAGCTGACACTATTGTTATATTAATAAAAATCATATATCTAATCCTATCAAGCTGCGCAAAATCCAGACGATAGGAACTTGGAATGTGCGTGGCTTACTACAAACAGGAAAACTAGACGTTTTAGAAAGGGAGATTACCCGGTGTGGTTTAAATATCTGCGGATTAGTCGAAACCCACTGGAGAGATAGCGGACATTTCCTAACCAACACCCACGCTATATACTTTTCTGGAAATGACAGTAACAGCCGAAATGGAGTAGCAATTGTAATTCCGAAACATCTAAAGGATTGTGTGTTGGGTTATGAGCCAGTAAGTGACCGTGTCATGACTATTAAGCTGAAAGCCTCACCTGTGAATCTGAATGTCGTACAGGTCTATGCTCCCACAAGCTCTGCAAAACCAGATGTAATAGAGAGCTTCTATGCAAAATTAGAGAACACCATCACAAAGATACCCAACAGAGAACTACTCTTAATTATGGGCGATTTTAATTCCAAAATTGGGGCAAATTCTCGACCATTTGGTAGCTGTGTTGGAAATTTTGGACTTGGAAGGCGTAATGAAAGTGGTGAGCGACTAATGCAATTTGCGGACGAAAATAACTTGGTAATCGCTAACACTCTCTATCAACATCATCCACGGAGACTGTATACCTGGACATCACCAGGAGGTGAATACCGTAACCAAATCGATTATATCCTGATACGGTCTCGCTGGCGAACATCTATCTTCAATGCCCATACTTTGCCTGGCGCTGATTGTGGATCAGACCACGAGCTCCTGATTGTAAAGATAAGGCTGAAGCTAACAGCTGCGAGACCCCGCAACAATCAAAGGAGAATCGAAGTCAGAGATGAGGGAAAATTTACTGACGCTATTGAGCAAAACTGGGCAGATTGGGCTAACATTAAACATAATGAGGCAACACCAGAAATGTTATGGAACCAGGCTAAACATCTAATTAAGGAAGCGATCGCACAGTCTGAACCGCCAACTGCAATAACCCATAAAAGACAAAATTGGATGACAGACAGTACTTTTGCTCTGGTTGAGGAGAGAAGACAGAAAAAGGCAAAAGGAACGGATGTCAGAGAAATAAACAAATTATCTGCCCAAATTCAGGCCAGCTGCAGACGAGACCATAACGCATATCTTCGCAAAATTTGTGAGGAAGTCGAAACACATGCAGGGAAACATGAATCTAGAGATCTATACCGTAAAATCCGTCTTATCACAAAAACTCTTTCATCCAAAACCTGGGCAATTGAAAACGAGAGTGCTGAAGTAGTCAGAGAGCTGGATAAAATCTCAGAAACGTGGAAGTGCTACTGTCAGTCACTATTCCAAGACCCACAGTCACGTTGCTTCTCAAACACGGAACCAAATGACGAAGATCTGGAGCCGGATATTCTTCTGTCGGAAGTGAGAGCCGCCATAAAACACCTTAAAACTAAAAAAGCCACGGGTAGAGATCGTATCCCCATTGAGACCATCAAGGCTTTAGGAGAACGTGGTGAAAACATATTCCACTTCATTTGTAATAAAGTGTGGCGTACAGGAGAATGGCCGTCTGACTGGACGCATACAGTATTTACTCCTTTACATAAGAAGGGTTCAACGAAGAAATGTAACAACTATCGCCTTATTGCCCTAATATCACACGCTAGCAAAATTTTGTTACATATTCTGAACGAACGACTGAAAGCGTATCTGTCCAAGGAGATTGCGCCAGAACAAGCGGGATTCGTTAAAAGAAAGGGAACACGAGAGCAGATACTAATTGTCCGCCAAATTATTGAGAAGGCTAGAGAATTTAGCAAGCCAACATACATCTGCTTTGTTGATTTCTCCAAGGCGTTTGACTCGGTAAAATGGCCAATTTTATGGAAGACTCTTCTCGAAATGGGAGCGCCAAAACATCTTGTGCACCTTCTGAGGCGTCTGTATGAAGAAGGCACAGCCTCAGTGCGCACAGAAGACGTCCTCTCCAGTAATTTCCACCCAAGTGCTGGAGTTCGTCAAGGGTGCATAATATCGCCCCTGCTGTTCAACATATACACCGAAATTATAATGCGTATCACTTTGGAAGGTTGGACAGATGGGGTTACGGTTGGCGGCTATGGTATTGCGAACTTGCGTTATGCAGATGATACCACGCTTTTTGCAACTAGTGCTCGTCATATGGAAGAACTGCTTCGGAAGATGGAAGAAGTGAGCCTTGCGTTCGGATTAAAGATTAATCGCAATAAGACCAAAATGATGATTGTAAACCGCACGAACAATAACTTGCCGGAAGTCACTCAGATAGCAAATTGCGAAGTAGTCCAATCTTACATATATCTTGGAGCTTTAATCTCGAGTCATGGCGGATGCATCGATGAAATTAAGAGGCGTATGGCGATAACTAGAACCGCAATGGACAAAATGACGAAAATATGGAGGAACAGGAACATCACCAAAACCACGAAGACAAGACTCGTGCGTACGCTTATTTTACCTATATTTTTGTACGCCTCGGAAACGTGGACTTTGCGAGACATTGAGAGGAAGAAGATAGATGCTCTCGAGATGTGGTGCTGGAGACGAATGCTTGGGGTATCCTGGACTGAATTTCGCACCAATGTCTCGATACTTCAAGAACTCAGCATCAGGCAGCGTCTGTCGGCCACAGTACAATCTCGTATTCTTGCATTCTTCGGACACGTTTCGAGACGAGGTAGCCAGTCCTTAGAGCGTCTAGTCGTCCAGGGCAAAGTGGAAGGCACAAGACCGCGCGGAAGGTCGCCCATGCGATGGACCGACCAAATCAAATCTGCTGTGGGAGGGCCGGTGCATGAGTGTACCAGATTGACCTCTAATAGAGAGAGATGGCGAGACATCGTGAGGCGTATTACATCTGCCTCTACCACCACAACTACTACCTGATGACCACGACCGCTCTGTCAAGAGCGTAACGACTAAGAAGAAGAAGAGATATCTATTTCATTGTTATTTGAGTGTAAATGTATTTGACAAATTTAATGGAATTAGTTTGTAACGACTTTACAGAATAAATAAATCAAAACTAAATATTATTTGAATGTTAAATTGCCTAATTATTCTTAAAATTCAAAGTCGCCACAAATGATACTAAGATGGCCACAACCGGGGTACCTGCCCTATACCTACGAGTACCATACCTTCGGTAGCGATCAGTTATATTATAAGTAACATCATCGGTTTTCTATTCGAGGACTGAGCAATTGACCATACAAACCATTGGTGTAGCATTCATATCGTAATTATTTCTTATAGATAACTGAAACGAAGTAGTTTTCTGCCTACAATGTTTGTGAAAGCTCAATATCTCCAAAACATAAAGATTAAGCAATATTTCTTAACCTTTCGTTACTCGGACACGACTCGTTCAATAAAATGTTTGTGTGTTTTCTTTTCAATCCATTTACAGAGTAACAAGCTTACAATGTTGCAGCTAAGAACGAAAACAACTTAGTACTTTGTCACTTTAACGATCCTGTAACTTCTTGGCAAAGTTAGTTATGGCATCGATTTTGTTTATTTCGAAAAGGGATAGATGGGACCTGGTCTATTTGCAGGGGTCCAATACGTAGGTATCACCTGTTTTTGATTGACATTTAGTAGGTAATCGTTAGGAATTAATTTTAATGATAAGGTGTTTAAAACATAAGCTATCATTGTAGCTGTAATGAATGTTTAATGGATTGTTTCTTTGGATATTCAATGAAGAATTTTTACCGCATACCTAAACTGTAGGTCATAATCATTACTTTGTAAGATTATAAAGGAAGGAAGTACAATTCACTATTTGTGTTGATGCATTTCGAAAATGATATTTTAACATTAAATTTTGTAACTGCAAATAGTAGAATTATGTCAATTGCAATCCGAAAGGTACACACATAACTGTATAACAACAAGAGGCCTATGCTCAGCAGAGAATTAATAAAGGATGACAATGACTAGGAATTTGATTGATCTTTTCATAATCTTGATATTGACGTGAAAGTTTTACACATTTTACTCTGAAGTCACTACAGAAAATGCAAAGAAAAAATCAGTTGCTCTATTCTAATTATAATAAAAAAATATATTTTTATGGGACAACACATGAAGACTGACCGCGCTGAACGTTGCATCATCATTCAGGGTTATCCAGTTCTGGTGTACTAAGCCGAAAGGAGGTGATTCTGATCATCATTATATGAGAAACCACTCTTTCTATGGGCCAATCCGGAATTCTAGAAAAAAAACCGGACAAGTGCGAGTCAGGCTCGCACATCGAGGTTTCCGTACAAACACATTGTAAAATAATTAAAAACCTGTTTTAGCATGTGCTAATGAAGCTCTTTTAAATGACACCTTACATGATACGATTTACTTCAAAATTCAAAGTGAGTAAATCGTATCATATTTTGTGAATTTTGAGGCCCTATTTTTTTGTGATTTAAATAAAAATGTACAGTTTTCAGATTTATTCCTATATGTGTAATCTAAGACAATGCTTCTCGCCAAATTTCATAGTTCTATGTCAACGGAAAGTACCCTGTAGGTTTTGATTTTTGTGAGTGTCGAAATATGCGGTTTTTTACGACATAAACGGCTCTAACTTTTTTAAACGACAACTGAGAAGATTTTCTTTTACACAGCTGAAAGAGATTATCGATATACGTATACAGTTTAAATTTCAACTCGATATCTTTACGCGTTCTTGAGATAAAGAGTCTTGACATACACAGAGACGAACAGACGGACAGACAGACAGACGGACAGCAAAGTGATCCTATAAGGGTTCCGTTTTTTCCTTTTGAGGCATGTAACCCTAAAGAGGATCTGTTTGATACATTTAGTCGATTTCGAGTAGTAATTTTGTAGTAAGGAACAACTGATTATTTTTCTCAAAATTAGCCCCATAGTTGTTCATAATTAATGATGGTCTTAAACACCCCCTTTCGGCTTGGTACAGGGCAAGCAGACAATCCTGTATTATAAATTATTTCATCACTACAGATTAAAAATTAAAAACAATCAACACGCTAAATAAATAAATAATCACTCAGAATATTAACAACTAAAAATACATTATAATTAACGCTCGTAATGTAACAAGTCTCAAAAACCAACACAAAAAACGTATACACAACAAAAAATAATAACTAAGAAAGAAGCCCGGTCAATGACTGCATGGCCTACCGTGTTACAATAAAAACTAAAACTGGATGGAGATGGTATTGGAAGCGGCTTATTACCAGGAAATAGGGTTGTGAATAGTAGGATTTTTGGGCTGTCAAGTTGTCACACGTGGCCTGTCAATGTCGAGGCAGGGGATAATAGATGGTCTGTCAGTCTGTCAACCACCTGATGGTAGCCGTGTGATGATATACATTCGTTTTATTGTCGCCAAGTGAGCTCCTATTTTGGTATTAAAGTTATTAAACTAAAGTTATTTGAGCTGCGATTCAGATTTTTTTTTTAATTTGTTGCTGTTTAATTTACAGGATTATTTCTACTCAGTTAGCATCCTTTTATTCTATACATCAAAACTAACAACTTTTGTTCTGCAACTTATGTCAAAACCCAAAAAAAAATTGTTCCATACATTTTGTCGCGGGTGAACGATATTTTTCTATGGAATAACAACTTTTTTTTTGAGATTTGATAAAATTCGTTGAACAAAAGTTGTTAGTTTTGATGTACAGAATAAGCCCCTAAAAGGATGCTAATTTATTAGAAATAACCCTGTAAATAGGTTAACTTTCGAAGTTAAGCAACGTTCAGCACCGTTAGTCTTAGGATGTGCGACCGCGGGTGGCATTTACAACTGAGCGCTACCGTGGCTCGGATGACACGTTAAATTGTATGCTCCGTGTGTTTTAACCGTATAGTCATGTCAGAGGCCTTCAGGCGGCTTAAAATCTCAGACACCAGGGCTAGCCACCCGGCCTATATGAACTTTAATGTATGTGTAACCAAATCTAGAGTAAATAAACATCTTCTAAGTAAAGGTTGTAATACATGCTTGGGTTCGCAAGGTGTACGGACTTCCAGAAGGTTTATTACACTTATAAACGAGCAGAAAAAACATCTGGCCCATATATTATGTTGAGATAAGATGAAATTTTGTAGATAGCTTAATCGCAATTTCGGGGTTATTCCTTAAGTTGTCCTTAGGTCGTCAACTTAACCACCAACTTAACCAGACAAGATGTAATGTATAATTATTTTTCACAAAAAATCGCACCATCGTCTTCCACCGTGTACGAATTCGAATAGTTTGCACGAATCGAAGTGACATCCATGTACATTATTGTTGATTTATCAAAAATGATTCAGCCGATTGGGATAAAATTTAAATGGGACCAGCTTGGAAGTATATCCTTTCGAAATATATATTATATTTTTTTATTACACAATTGGCGATGACATCGATGAACATACACAAAACATTACATACAGACGAACCTCCTTCTTCTTGGAAGTCGGTAAAAACCAGAAAACACGAACTTGCTATTATTGCTGATGCTTCACTATCAGAACTAAAAATATAAGAAGTTGCAACTTTGTAGTAAAGCCTCCTTTCAAATCCGACGTTGCTCGACTACAATTTTTTACTGAAACTTACAACAAAAGCTACAAGTTGTGTTTACATAGAGATGATATATCTTAATAAATTAAAATAAACTGGGAAATAAAGAGGTTCGCGTTCAACGTCCTCGTAAGGTCACCGCTAGCACAGATGAGAATATCTACAGAGATACACGCTCGACGTAAATCGAGCAAGTGGAAAAAACGTTACCTGTAATCAACATTTTTTTTTTATATATTAATGATAAGATAACAAATAAACAAGCTGGTAGTCACTTGCTAACAGATTACAGATATACGGTGCAAGGATGGATAACCCAACGTCGATGTAATGCTTGTAAACTATTTATTGTGTGACAGCCTTCCAGCCAAAATAAAAAAAATTGTATTAACGTCCGGCAGCAAGGTGGATCGACGATATCGCGGGTCGAACTCGAAAGGTCGAAAGGACCGAGGCAGATGGCACTAAAAGAGAGAGGCCTATATCCAGCAGAGAGATAAAGAAGGCTGCAGATGATGATGATCATATACTGAATCATAATAACAGGTATTTTAAATACATAATGCTAGGTTTGTAGCTAAATAATCTGGTTTTAATCACCAATATGAACAAAAACGATCCAAAAACAATCCATGAGCTTTATCTAGAGCTTTATCTGATAGAAGCTTGGTCTTTCCAACCAATACCTACTCATACGTGTTGTGTACGCACGCACGCGTGCCAAAAAAACTTGACGCTTGACCAATGAGAATACTATTCTGGAGTCTGCCCTTACAGCATCAGCCATCAGGACATCAGGCGAGTTGGTAGTCAAGCGCGGAGTTATTCGCGTAAAAAAAAAATCAACAGTAAATATACATGTTATAAGAAAAGTCTAGACTCGTATTTTGTACCGCGTCGCAGTGAAGTTAAAACAGAACGTTGTTTCTCTGTGAGTAACTTCGTATAGGCTCAGTACGTAACCTAACCCTGGTGTCAGAGTTGACGACTTCTGGCATGGCTATGCGGATAACAGCCAGGACCCCAACATAATTAAAATTTAAAAAATAGTTGTTTCTCTGTATCCTACTCCGTGGCGCTAGCAAACCGCTAGTAAAAACACCATCGACCGTATTTGGCGAGTATTCAGAATGCGTACCGCAGTCTCACACAATTCGGAATGGAATGCCTTTCCGGTGCTGCATTCCGCGAATACCTAGCCCCCGAGCTAAAGGTCAGGCAGAACTAGAAAATTAAAGTTTAGTGCCATAGCCGCTAGTCTAGGGCGGAGTTGGGCGATAGACGCTACGGCGCACGCTGAAAAGACGGTGGCGCTGCATGCAAGTTGGACAGACGAAAAATTAGGCCGCTGGACCGCACTGAATGTGAATTGTATTTCTATATGCCAGAGGAAACTTTTGGGTCAGTAATAAGTAAAAGAGGATGAAATCTTAAGTACCTTATTAATAATGGTCGAAAGTGGTTTATAAATCCAGCTTGCATTGTTGAAGGAATGTGTTTGATTGTTAGAAGATACTAGATAACCATTAAGTAAGTCTGGATTTAAAGGCACATTAGGCAAAATTTTAGAGGCGCCATCTTAATTGACAAGTTTTCATATTTCACATGGTTATGAAATTCCAAAACCATTTCGGGGTATTGCAACTCTGATCATTTTGCTTATTTTTTCAAAATTTTTAGTGCAGTAATTACAAAGATATTAAATAAAAACTCTCATCCAAGCGGTGCTCGGAATAATAGTAAAAGTTCAGTAGCCTATGATAAAAAAAACAATAGCAATATAAAATGACAGTGGACACTGACATTACGTTTCGTTTTATAATTTTCAGCATCATCACTTTTTTTCAGAGATTCTACTAAAAGTATCGCTAAAATCAGTGTTGCCTACGAAATATTTGAGAGCCTACTAAATCGAGCCCTAGAACTACCAGAAATCCAGTATAATTTTGAACGCGTTTCAGAATACTGTTATAAATTACTTGTTAAAATTACTACATTATAGTTTCGTTTGAAACAGTCCTTTTTTATCAATCATTATTTTTTTTAGAAATTTTTCCACACATAAAATTGCTTGTTACATAAAATTATCATTCATCTGATTTAAGTCAAGTGAAAAATGCAATATTACTTTATCTTTAATTCGATTGAAGTTTTCTAGTTATTACAACTCTACATAGGTTTAGGCTCATAAAATGTACTAAAAAGTAGAAATCTACCAAAAGTTGTCACGCTGGATAATTTGTTTGTTGTCATTGCCAGTGCCATGACAGTGACAGCTACGCTAGAGCTTGACTTTGGCAGTTATAGATGTTTTTTTTTAATGTGACTTCAGTAACATTTAATATACATCCTAAATCATGCAGTTACGTCCTTTTAGAATAAGCTCTTTTACAAAAAATATTTTTACGGAAAATATAGGTCTAATTGAAAAAATATGTGTACCTTATTTTACAATAATCTTTCAGAAGAAAAATATAACTGATAACGTTAAAAATTTGAAATGTTGTCAATTATAATAGCAGTTTAGAGTAGCCCTGTCTCTTTTTCACTATATGCATTTGATAGACAGAGAACTATTTTACGTTACTATTAAATTTACGATAGCGTCTTTATAATTGGACTTATTATGATTCTAGTTTATTGTTGTTTTAAGATTTAAGCGCATGCGCGTTGATACTGCACCTGCTACTGTAAATTAAACTCATTTAACTAGGATCTAATTTAGACTCCTCTCTATCTTGTTGAACATTCTCTTATCATTACGAGAAGGGTTAGGCCATAATGCACCACGCTGGTAAGTGGCAAGCTTTTTGAATCTACATGCTTTTCTTCACTGTCTCAAGCCAGCGGCAACAATCTAGTACCTAACCAGTAAATTAGCCAGTCTATCGTATAATAATTTATTTTTCATCACATCTATTCGAAAAGAACTACTTGGTTCGCCTTTAAATAAGTGCTCCCAAAGGAGGTGTTTTCTATAAGGAACTTTATAAGTGCGACGGAATTATCTTTGCCGCGCACTTTTTGAATTTTGAAGTATTTGTAATGTTAGTGTTCAGCGCCAAGTAAATGGATGAAAAGAATGTAAATATAAGTTTCATTTGTTTTATTATTAGATACCATTCAATTACAATTTAATTGTTACTCTACGTTTTATTAAATAATAATATTATAGTAAAATATGAAGCGCCTTTAGTTTTCTCATAGAGGTGATGAAAAGTAGAGTGTACCATTCGGGCGCAAAATATATTTTTGGCTCGGGCGACGTACTTTGAATCCCTCGCTACGTTCGGGATTCTTCACTTCGTTCTGGATTCAAAAAAGCGCCCTCGCCGTAAAAATATTATTTTGCTCCCATATGACACAATCTACTATTTCGCAAAAAATCGCAACACTGACTTCCACCGTGTACAGAATTCAAATACGAGTAGTTTGTACGAATCGATATTACATCCATGTACATTGTTGTTTATTTATCAACAACGGCTCAGCCGGTTTTGATAAAATTTAAATGGGACCACATCGGGACTATACTCTTTCGAACTAAAAATTATTTTAAATCGATTCTCAATTGGCGAAAATATCGATGAACATACAAAAAAAAACATCAAACATAGTACCTCCTCATTTTTGGAAGTCGGTAAAATAGCTTAAAAACGTTAACACATCAAGTTATTTGGCAGGTACAACCGTCTAGCTTTTTAGCCCACTTCATCATACTCGTGTAAGACTGAGTAAATTAATTCAAGCATTTTAACATCGAAACTAGACGTAGTAATTAGCTCGTCGGATTCCGGCCATGTATCCATTTTTTGCGGGCAATAACGGAGTCTCGTCACGAAGTTCACTAGCCAATTGATCAATCTTGTTCTATTTTACGCTCATCGTTGACGGCTCTGTTAATAAGTTATGACAGTTTTGCAAGTAAAAAGGATAAAAGTAGTTAGAAGTGAATTCAGACTAAGCTACGAGCTTTATCTCTAACTCTTAAAAAATATTATAAGTTTGTGTTTGACTACATACTGACTTAGGTAGAGTTTATGAAGTACTCGTAGAGAGAATAGTGGGGCCAGTAGAGTTAGGGCGTATTAAGCTTGGCTTTTCATGAGATCTGATAACTTTATTGACAGTGCGTGGTTTTTGACTCGACTTTGGTCTTGACTTTTTGATATTATTTTTGACTTCGGCTCGGACGTATGGAGACAGGTAGGACGTATACGGAACTTAACGGATTCTCCATACAATCAGTAAAATTTCCTCATACGTCCGAGGCGCTCGAAAGTCAAAAATAGAGCCAGTGGACAACACTTAACATGACAAGATTATTTTTTGCAAAAATTAGCTTGACCGACTTCACCCATGTACAGAATTCGCGAATATTTCGCACAGATCGATGTAGCATTTTTCACATTATTGTTGATTGATCAAAAATGGCTCAGCCGATATCGATAAAATTTAAATGGGACCTATATCGAAGTACACTCTTTCCAATAAAAACAAGAATTATTTAAATCAGACTACTACGAAAAAAGTTATGGGTGGTCAAACATGAAAAAAAAAAAATTCGCGTCGAATTGTATACCTCCTCCGGTGGTTCGTCAGTCAAAAAATATTTTTGTGCGATTTATTCATTAGTACGCTTTTGCAGTGTTCAAGAAAAACATGTATAATTATTATAAGTAGTTTATAAAAGACGCGGCTAGATACAAATAATTAGGAAATTGTAACTGTATGTTAATTATATTATTTCGTTCAAAGTTCATTCTGAGTACAAAGTCAATTACCAAAGTTGTCGCAGCAGTTTCTAAAGTCCAAATATGTAGTTTTGATAGCCGACCTCAGGTAGGAGATGGCACCTCAAAAGGAATAAAATGTGTAGGTACATATTTCAAATGGATATATCAACAAATCTAGGTATTGTATAGAAGCATAGTCTGAAGAGGTTAAGAGTTAGAGTGTGCAGGAATGTCGAGAGGTAAGTTTTTTTCGACAACATACCTTTAGATGTGGTCAGTTTTTTGCAGCATACTTATTTTTTCACTGTGATGATATCAGACTGCCCGGTGACCTGATAAAAAGCGGCCACGTGAGATGATGATGATGATCTGCCTGAAATGGCGTAGCAACTGCGTAGTAACCGCGTGCGTTTTATTCACATCTAAATTATTATTGTAATAATAAATTTATTGGAATTATTGTAATTTAAAATCCTAACCCGTCTGGGCTACTTGTTTGTTTAAACCTTTGATCATTAACTTATTCAAACATTTTATACTATATATTATAACGGGACTAAACTCACTTGTAGGGATAGTCGTAACGACTATAGTTTCGGTCGCATTCGGCGACCTTTCTCAAGTTGGCCAGTTCTAGCGAGTACTATCCCTACACGTGAGTTTAGTCCCTAGTATATATGGTATAAAACTTATTCAAAGGTTAAAACTTAACATATATAGATACTTGATAATTTATAATTGCATGTTACGTCATAATTTATGCGTTTAATTTTTTTGTGTGTAAAGAGAGGCGTATGGATCCGTCAGCAGTTACAAAATTAGAAGAGAAGAAGGCTACTAAACATTAGGTAATACTCATATTTATTTTAATGTGTTTAACACGAAATCAAAAATAAAAGTCCACTAGAAATTATAGATTAGAATCTTCTGAGTTTGCTGTTTGATCAACAGTGACTATTGAGATCAGCAAAGGAGTCCTGTATATTGTAATAGAGTGTCCAAGCGTCTAGAATTCTTGATAGACTTGATGACCAACGGACGGGCTGAGGAAGATGCTTGGCCCACTCCATTTGAAGGCGGACAATGACAATGATATGAAAAAGAAATTTCTAAAATATCAGCTGAGATCCATGCATATGATTTCTTAAACACTAAAAAAAAGGAAAAAAAAACCGGACAAGTGCGACTCAGGGTAGCACATCGAGGGTTCCGTACAAACACATTGTTAAAATAATTAAAAACCTGTTTTAGCATGTGCTAATGAAGTTCTTTTATATGATACCTTACATGATACCATTTACTCACTTTGAATTTTGAACCCATTTTTGTGAATTTTGAGGCCCTATTTTTTGTGACTTAAACAAAAATGTACAGTTTTCAGATTTATTCCTATATGTATACTCTGAGAAATTTCAAATTTGCTTCTCGGCAAATTTCATAGTTCTATGTCAACGGGAACTACCTTGTAGGTTTTGATTTTTATGAGTGTCGAAATATGCGGTTTTTTGCGACATAAACGGCTCTAACTTTTTTAAACGATGACTGAGAAGTTTTTCTTTTACACAACTGCAAGAGACCATAGATATACGTATAAAGTTAAAATTTCAACTCGATATCTTTACGCGTTCCCGAGATAAAGAGTCTTGACATACACACAGACGGACAACAAAGTGATCCTATAAGGGTTCCGTTTATTCCTTTTGAGGTACGGAACCCTAAAAATGATAAATTATGATTTTATCTGTTATTTAAATACCAAAATCGATAAAAGATATACGCACAATTTTGAATCCTATAGTTGACAGATCAAAACCAAAGGCCTTCAAAATTATTGACGCAATAAATCAATAAACGGACATAATAAAACCACAATCAAATCAAAATCCCATTCTCACAATCAATAAGACAAGGTCTACACACGACGAAACCTATATTAATAGACTAATCGAACTCGTTTCAAACCATCGTATTAATATCATCTCCAATGATTGATTTTGTTGAAAAACATACAGTAACAACCTCTTGTACAAAACAAACTTCCAATTACCAATATCCTCACATCAAAATTTTAGCACGAGCCTTTATTACAGTGGCATAAGTGCCAAAATGAAACCGCGATTATTTAGCATGTGCTGTTACGATTTTTGTGATATTAATGATTATGTTAAGCGACCAATTCAAAGTATAACATTAATAATGATAATTAATTATGCATTAGTACCGTCCGTGTGGCCGCGTAGATTCTAATAAGAGATTTGTCAACGAAATGTTGCGCGTTTCCATTGTGTATATTATTTAGAAGTAAATAGGTAGGTATAAGAAGGTATAAGATTCAGAGGTGGATATGCTTATCATGAACAACTTTAACTATGCGATCAACTAAGTAATCGCGATAAAAATATACAGTGTAAACTCTATATAACGACACTGAAGGGACTGTCTATTTTACGGCGTTATAGAGAGTTGTCGTTAAATGGAGATAAGAAAAATCAGAATTAGAAAAAGAAAAGTTTATTTCAAAATAGTGTTAGTAGTTATCTAGTAGTTACGTATATAAAAAAACTCCTACTTATTAGTCATGGTCAATAACAATCTACACGTGCAAGCAATCGCAATTTGTAAACAGAAGAACGAATTTCTTAGAAAGTTCGGTATACATGATGCCGACAGTCGAATTTATTGCAGGCTAGGATAGTAAAGCGACAAAAGCACAGCACAGCTGCGCAGTTTTTACTAATTTTAGCTACTTAAAAGGTACTTTTTTTTACTCAATTGTGGTCGTCATGAAGAGTGGATGTAATGCTATGTAGAGTGTATTATTGTATGGAAGACAAGCCAAAGCCAAAGCCAATTGATTTCGACGCTTTAGGGAGTTTGTCGTTAAATCGAGGGACGTTACGTGAAGTTTACACTGTAATTATCTCTTTACAATTTGTCGAGATCTTGGACGGGCTCGGAATAGGCCCGTCCGGATGACGTATTCCATACATTTTGTGTAGTGGTCCGTATGACGCCCGGACATTTCGGACAGTCTACACAAAATGTATGGCGACGTACGTGCCCGTCCAGTTCTAAAATATATCATCCCTTAGATTCTAACAAAAATATTAAAATGATTAGATCGTTTGCAAAAACACTTAAGAACAAATACTTAAACGAGTTAAATTCTCAACCATCGAACGGCTTTTCTGTTCTAAGAAATCGTGACGTATGCAACAACGTGGTCAAACCAGCAGCGGAAGCATCGCCATGTGGTTCGCAGCATGTGACAACCTCGCAGGTGGCTGCCACACTTCTGTTATAACCTATCATCGACCAGTGGGTCTCCACAATAATACTCTTCTAGGATAACCTACTTCGGTCAAGCTCCATTGAGATTTTACTCAATTAAATACTATTTGCGAAAATGAAATGAAAGGATTTTCCACACTTGTGTAATAACCACAGATATATGTAGTGGTAAAACCTATAACCTACTTCGATCAAGCTCCATTGAGTTTTTTCTCAATTAGCTCTTTATTTGCAAATTTAGGCGGGAGAGGCGGAACTCATTGAATCCATCAATTTTTTTTATTAATCTTAAGGAATTGTTATTTTATTTTTTGACTGACGAAATGGAGGAGGTACCTACTCAATTCGACGCGTACCTATATTTGTTTTTTTAGGGTTGCGTACCTCGAACGGAAAAAACGGAACCCAAATAGGACACTTTGTTGTCCGTCTGTCCGTATGTGTGTATGTCAAGACTATCTCGAGAACGCGTAAAGATATCGAGTTGAAATTTAAACTGTATACGTATATCTATGGTCTCTTGCAGTTGTGTAAAAGAAAAAAATCGCAGTTATGGTTTAAAAATGTTAGAGCCGTTTATGTCGTAAAATACCGCATATTTGGACACTCACAAAAATCAAAACCTACAGGATACTTCCCATTGACATAGAACTATAAAATTTGGCGAGAAGCATTGTCTCAGAGTACAAATATAGCAATAAATCTGAAAACTGTACATTTTTATTTAAATCACAAAAATAGGGCCTCAAATTATTTTCACAAAATATGGGTTCAAAATTCAAAGTGAGTAAATCGTATCATGTAAGGTATCATATAAAAGAACTTCATTAGCACATACTAAAACAGGTTGTTAATTATTTTAACAATGTGTAATTTTCGATGTATGACGAGAAAAGTGAAAAATAAAACTTTTTTGTCGATGGACAGTATAGAGATTTTAACAACTTACTTCCCAGTTTTGTGAAATTTTCTGAATTTGTACGGAACCCTCTGTGTGCGAGCCTGACTCACACTTGTCCGGTTTTTTTTATGTGTAACCACGCATAATTTTTTAGGGTTCCGTACCTCAAAAGGAAAAAACGGAACCCTTATAGGATCACTTTGTTGTCCGTCTGTCCGTCTGTGTGTATGTAAAGACTCTTTATCTCGGGAACGCGTAAAGATATCGAGTTGAAATTTAAACTGTATACGTATATCGATGAACTCTTGCAGTTGTGTAAAAGAAAAACTTCTCAGTTATCGTTTAAAAAAGTTAGAGCCGTTTATGTCGTAAAAAACCGCATATTTCGCACTCACAAAAATCAAAACCTACAGGTGACTTCCCGTTGACATAGAACTATGAAATTTGTCGTGAAGCATTGTCTTAGAGTACATATATAGGAATAAATCTGAACATTTTTAAAACTGTACATTTTTATTTAAATCACAAAAAATAGGGCTTCAAAACTCACAAAGTACTTATAGCTTCAAAATTCAAAGTGAGTAAATCGTATCTTGTAAGGTATCATATAAAAGATCTTCATTAGCACATGCTAAAACAGGTTTTTAATTATTTTAACATTTTCAGTAATTTTCGATGTATGACGAGAAAAGTGAAAAAAAAAAACTTTTTTGTCGATTGTTATAGTATAGAGATAATTACAACTTACTTCTCAATTTTGTGAAATTTGTACGGAACCCTCGGTGTGCGAGCCTGACTCGCACTTGTCCGGTTTTTACATAGTGGTCTGATTTCGATAATTCTTCTTTGTTGGAAAGAGTATACTTCGAAGTTAGTCCCATTTAAATTTTTATCAAAATCGGCTGAGCTATTTTTGATAAATCAACAATAATGGTAAAAATGCTACATCGATCCGTGCGAAATATTCGCGAATTCCGTACACGGTTGAAGTCGATCATGCCATTTTTTGTGAAAAATAATTATATTATCTGTTTACGTACTATACCTCTATTATTATCTATTATTTCTATATCTAAATAACGTTCTAGTTTTTACCGGTGGCTTCGCCCGCATGATATTTTAATTTTTGACGCAATATCATTATAATTTATGGCCTATGTGTTATTCTGATATATAAGCTATATGGTTGCAAAGTTTCATCTCAATCCGTTCAGTAGTTTTTGCGTGAAAGAGTAACAAACATCCATCCATCCATCCTCACAAACTTTCGCGTTTATAATATTAGTAGGATAGGATTATTTGATTTTATATATAACCTATTATCGACCAGTGGGTCTCCAGAATAATACGCTTTTAGGATAACCTACTTTAGTCAAGCTCCATTGAGATTTTTTCTTTTGACATTTAGGTCTATTTGCGAATTTAGGCGGGAAAGCAGGCGGAATTCATTGAGAGAACATATTTAATTATTTTTAGTGACCCGTTGATACCGTTAACTTAAGTTCGAAACATACTATCGGACGCGGCTTACGGACGCGACTGACAGCCGCGAACTAGACTATGAAAGTACACTGAAGCGTGCACACTATCGGACATAAGTCGCGGACGTCACCTTCGGACGACCTTCGAGCGTTCGGACGTCCGAGAGCGATCTGGCACACCGGATGTTTTAAGACTGTGCACATTGCTAAGTCGCGGCTGTCAGTCGCGTCCGTAAGCCGCGTCCGATAGTATGTTTCGAGCTTTAAAGTAGTGAAAACATTGACACACTGACACAAGCTTTTCATTGAAAGACGATGACTTTTTTCAGTATGTATTATTTTATTTCAAATGGAACTAGTTTCATTTTTGAGGGGTATATCAATATCTGTGGAGAAGTAAATAAAGCTTTCAATAATAAATTAGTTAAGATAATTTTATTAATCTCTGCCCTGACTGATTCAAACAGTGACTATTCATTGTTTAGTTCTTCTCTACAATATTGTGATGTCGGACATTTCTTTAGCAGGCATAATTTGCTAACGCGTCTATAGCAATTTTTTTTGCTATATGTCTTTGTTGCCACAGCGACCCAGAATGTGTCTTAGCCTCTGATACTAAGGTCCACCACCTGTTCCTATCCTAAGTAAGTTCGACTCTTTCGTCAAAACGTCCGAGGAGATTTCGTCCGTCCGTGGACGATTTGGCATTTTCTCGCTTTACCTATTTTGTCGTCTAATAGTACAGAACAGAAAGGAGTGGAAGGAATTGGGGGAGACTTTTGCCCAGCAGTGGGACAGTACAGGTTAAATAAAATAAAAAAAAGTACACATCTGTAAAGTACAGTCTTTCACCCGGATTTCGAAATGGCTTCAGTGACTTTATTTCTGCATCTATGTGGGACGTACATCATCTGCATGTATGTGTGTATCAGCCTTTTTAATAGTCCACTGCAGGACGAGGCCTACCCACGAAGGGTGATTGGGCCATATCCACCACGCTGGCCCGGTGCGGGTTGGTGGATTCACATACGCCATCGAATTTCTTCTACGGACATATGCAGGTTGCCTCACGATGTTTTCCTTCACCGAAAAGCCAGTGGTGTGAAATTCCGTACATAAATTCCAAAGAACTCATTGGTACGGGACCGGGATTTGAACCCACGACCTCACGATTGTAAGGCGGGTGTCACCACCTCTAAGCTACCACGGCTTCATCATCTGCATACTATAGGCGAATCATACAAATCGGCGGACGTGAAGTTAGCTGCAAGCTGCGCTGTATCCAATCCTAACTGAAGCTCACATAAAGCTGCGCGTTGATTAGGGTTCGTGCAGCTTGTAGCTAACTTATTTTTGTATGATTCGGCAAATAGGTACATTGTATGAAGCGTATGACATCACTGAACCCGTCTACGAGTCCAATTTGAGTGGAAATTGAGTTGTATCACCATTATATCACCGATTCGACGATCGGTTCCGGCGACGCCTCGGGGTCACGGCCGGCTTTGGCGGCGAGACGGGCCCAATAAGCCACGGTAACGATTAATTGTTTCCCTATAAACTATGGCTCTATGAGAGTCGGATAGTTACAGAGATAGAGGCGAGGCAAGTTATAAGTGTAACAAATAACGAACTTTGCCATGACAGAAACTATCAAGAATGTTAATTTTTTTGACATAGGTAGTCTTTCCACCTTCCCAAACTATACCTATACATATACGAATTACGAACTCACGTGCTTAATGTGCTGTAAATAATGAAGATTTGACACTTCTTATGTGATGAAATGAAAAAGAGTAGCCGTTACAGAGATCCTTACAACTTACTGGGACACCTGAATGGGTTCGTAGAAGTAATTCGATGGCAGGTGTGACGCATTCTGATCCCACACTGGGCCAGCGTGACGCATACGGTCCAATCGTTCTTCATAGGTAGTCCTATGTTCAGCAGCGGAATATTGATAAAGCCGGTATCGTAATGTACCTAGCCACGGGCTCCCCACAAATAGTGAAACATTGTTATGTCGGCACGGCGTTTACCGATGAGGGCGCGAGCCGTGAAGCGCGGAACAAATCGCCCTGACGCTCATTTCATAAACATCACACCATAAGTTATCATAGAAATACTGTGAATTGGTGCTTTTCATATTCACTCCAACGACTTCGAAGTCAATGGAGTGAAAGCGCTACAGAAGCGTGCTTCTAAAACTGTGTGTAGGAGGAGAAACAGTCTTGTCTTGAAATATGCATGGTTTGTAAGACTGATATTTTCCCGAATTTGTGTTCAATAGAAAGCATTATATTAGTCCTCCAATCTCGCACAGGTTTAAAAGCTTGTATTTCTAACTTTTATGCTATCGAGAATATTAGATAGAATATTAGAGATAATATGTCCGTCTTTGATCACCAAATCGTCTGATGGTAACCGACTCTGTGGTCTAAGATGAAGCACGCAGACTTGGAAGATACCTATTTACTCTGACTGTAAAAAGCTATACCTAGGTATCTAGATTTATCGGCCATATACTGATTCCACACCACGGGCTTTTCGGTGAAGGAAACATCGTGAGGCAACCTGCATACGTCCAAGGAAGAAATTCGATGGCGTATGTGAATCCACCAACCCGCACCGGGCCAGCGTGGTGGATATGGCCCAATCACCCTTCGTGGGTAGGCCTACGTCCTGCAGTGGACTATTAAAAAAAAGGCTGATACAGTACAGTACAGTATACCGATTCCAATGCTGTGCAAGGATCTTTATTTATTTTGAGAAGGTAAGGCCATCCACCACGCGGGTCGCATTCGGGTCGCCTGATTTAACATATCTTTCAGGAACATTCTAAACGATGTTTAGGTCATGTATGCCTTAGAATTTAAATTTAGCATCTTCGTATTAATTAGGTAATAACAAAACACTCGTATCCGAAAATAACGTCTCAACTAATAAAATAAATGGAATAAACTCGAATGTTTTGATCGCATTAGAGAGCAGAATAAAAATATCCAGATTCCCCAAGTTCATAAATAGTATTTATTCCTCTTAGTACACTAATGATAACACAGTAAACAATGTCGAGGCTACGTTTATTTTTCACCTGTGACATTATAAAATTAGGTAATCCTTAGTCAAAACACCTACTTAGTTGTTATCTTCGACCAAACCAAGCAAGCTTTAGTCAAAACACCTGGTTATTGTGGACAACATAGAATTAGAACTAAAGTAAAAGAAATCGTACTAAAATAGCAAGAGATATATACCTACACCACTTTGTCTCACTTTAAATAAGAAATTTAAAAGGTATTAGAAATAGATGTAAAATAATATTAATTAATTAAATAAATTAAGTAAATTAATATTTATTAATTATTTACGTAGAAGGGTTTCACAAACTAGCATTGAGCTCGTATATCGGCTGTCCTGCCCAGTTTCAAAAAGGTAAAAAATAGTAAGGTATCAGAGAGATAGAGATAAGAGATCAGAGATTTTAACCTTCTTACTGGAACTAGAGGGTTGAGATTTCCGATCATAACGCAAAAGACAAAGTGGAACCAAATTTTAACCATTTTGACATTCCAACTTGTGATTTTGACATATGCTGACAGACAATGCGTTTTTTTGTTCCACTCACTCTCGCGTTTGCTGTATAACCAGAATGAATAAGACAGCTGTAACATAGTTTTCATTTGAGCAAATTTGGCTCTGCTAAATATTAACTGGAGGCTCTGGAGTCGATTGAGAGGCGAGCCAGGAGGCTGATTGACAACGACACCTTGACTAAGTCGCAGCTGCAAAGTCTTGAGCATCGTCGCAAGGTAGCGTGTTTGTGGGCCTTTTACCGGATACACTTCGGAGAGTGCGCCCAGGAGTTGCACAATCTGGTCCCTCCTGCCTCTTTCTTCTATCGTTCGGCTAGACAGACGCGACCAAAGCGCCACCCTTTTATGGTGGACATTTCGCGCGTTAGAACCAAGCGTTTCGGATCCTCATTCCTCATACGAACAGCCGGAATATGGAACGCTTTGCCTGGGTCTGTCTTCCCGTTAAAGTACAACGTGCATGTCTTCAAATCCCGAGTGAATAGGTATCTTCTAGGTAAGCGTGCTACACCCTAGACCGCACATCTGCTTAACATCAGGCAGTGTGTAGTCAAACGCGAACCTATTCGAAATAAAAAAAAATAAGCAAAATTTAGTAAGTATTCTATTACTTTAGTTCTTATTCTATGGTGGACAACAATAACAGACAACCTATACCTACTATGGTGGACAACAATAACAGACGACCTACCATCATTGATTTAAGACGAGGCACCGGGCCGAGAAACACGAAAACGGCAAAAACGAGTACTTTTGAATGCGCGATGTGAGAGGATGAATGATATCGATTCAAATTTAAAAAATGTCATAGATAAGGGAAAATCTTAATAAATTGAATGAACCGGACAAAATTTTGAAAAGTAACCGGCTTTATTAAAAAAAAAATAAAACAAATAGCTCACCAAAAAAATTTTAGTAATTCGAATGCTCAGAATTATCAGCGACAACACCCCATTATTTTTTACGAATAAAATAGCCAGATCCCTTTTCTTTATTATAAACCGAGAATTTTTTTTTTTTAAATTGTATATTATGAGTAATTAATTAAAAACTCAATCAAATCTCTTCGCGCCTACTCTAGTTTAGCTTTTACTCTACAGTGTTTGCTCAGAATATTTGATCAGGCACTATCTGGGCCGCCGCCGCCGTACCGGTGCGACGTTGCGACTCCGACGAGCGCATGATTCGCTCAGCGTCGGGCTGGCAACGCCGCAAAGTACGGACGGCGCGAGATGCGTGCTGTTTGTTTTTGGTTATTGTCTTCTAGGTACTCTGTGCGACGACAACCGAGTAATTTACTTCAGAATTATTTTCAAAATTATAAGTTAGACTTTAGTGTACTATATTATATTGTAGCTTTAGAACATTATTATAGTAGGTAGTAAGTTAGGTAGTATTTTTATTTGGTAGTGTGTAAATAGTAGTGAACAAGTGTGCATAGAAAATGGGGAGGAAAAATAAGCGGAAAGAATTGTTTTTACAAAAACGAAAAAGAAAACCTAAAAAAAATGACGGAATGTTTGGGTAAGTCGAATTACATATATAATAAACTTGCAATAAATAGTTGCACTCTAATGCCCTAATAATAAAGTCTATATTTGGCAAATACACATTCGTCTACAGATTATGGATTATCACATTCTTACTACCTAGGTACTTCAATTTTTCTGCATTTACCTATATTTACAATTTTTTTAGGTCAAAAAAACGGAAACTGCAACCTGACGATTGTCAATCCACATCCTCAACAGGGCCAGTAGATAGAGAGTGAGTCCATGCCAAGTACCTATCTATCATGTCAGCAATCAATTTAAAGTATCTAGTAATAATACTCCGTCTATTCTTTATTTTCAAGTGTGTACCTACTAAGATTTGTCTGTACAAACTAACCATACTGTAGGAAACAAATATCAGAACAAAAAGCTATGGAGTCGTCTCTTGATATTTTAGAAACCTATCTAAAATAATGATATTTATTAGGTGATGTTCTATCACCTAAATAATTGTGTTAGCTTTAACTTTTTAATAATTATATAATTACATCATTTTATTTTGTAGCCACCCAGAAATATCACCAACATACGCAGAGTTACACAACGTGTTGCCGACATCTGGGGATTCAGAGGAAACGGTAAATTTAAACACTTTTTTTAAATTATCACGGTTATAGTATTGTCTTTTACCGACTTCAAAAAAGAGGAAGTTGTCGATAGGGTTATTATTTTTTCTTCTTTTAAATAAACGAAATTAAAATTATTCTCCCTGCTTTATCACAAAGATTTTCCAGGTATTTAGTGAGTAGTTAGTACCTATACCTCCGCCACTGTACTCCATTTTGTACATGTCTAATTCCTTTAATAGTAATGTAAGTAATTTAATTTCAGTTAAAAGAACCAAATCCTGAAAATGAAGAGTTACAAAATGTGTTGCCCACATCAGAGGATTCGGTGGAAACGGTAAACTTAAGTACCTTTTTAAACTATCGCGATTATTGTCTTGTCTTTTTACCGACTTCAAAAAGAGGATGTTGTCGATTTGGTTATATTTTGAAAATGTCGTTTTTTACTTCGTCTGCAAGTTGAACTTGTGTAATTTTGTTTCAGTTAAAGGAACAAAACCCTGAAAATGAAGATATTCCATACATATTCGAAAGTACCTCTGAAACTACAGTAAGGATTTTGTTATAGCTAAGGCATGTTTACATAATAAGAAATTCAAACTTAATAAATACTAAAATATGTGCTTAAATTTCAGATTCATACAGAAATACCCGACTTGGGGCATCGAGTAATAGATGTTAATCATTTTACATCACAACTAATACAACTCTCTCAACATGAATCTCTGTTTGACTGCGGATTAGCCTCAATGAAATTAGTTTCTGAACATCGAATTGGATTACAATCGGAATTTACATTTGTCTGCTCTATGTGTAATTATAAAAACAAAATAAAATCATCTTTGGCTGATGTAAACAAAGATGCTGTTGCAGGAATAATGGCAGCAGGTTGTGGTCACGCGCAACTGAAGCAGTTTTCCGCAGCAGTAGGATTACCCATTATGTCTGAACACACTTACAATAAAATGCAGGACGATGTTTGTGACGATTGGGAAGAAACTGCCTGGGAGGAAATGAAAATAGCCGGAGAAAAAGAGAAAGAAGCAGCTGTTATTGAAGGCAGGGTTACAAAAGATGGCATTCCCATGATTGATGTCATTGTAGATGGGTGTTGGAGCAAACGCTCATACAGAACAAACTATGCTGCATTATCGGGTGCTGCAGCCATAATTGGCAGACGTTTTGGCCAAGTTTTGTACATGTGTGTCAAAAATAAGTATTGTTGTATTTGTGCCCGAGCTCAAAACAAAAAAGAAAGTCCCAAAGAACATGTCTGTTATAAAAACTTTGAAGGGGCTTCTACTGCTATGGAATCCCAAATAATAACTGAGGGGTTTAAACAATCCATTGAAATGCACGGTATAATATACGCGCGACTTATTGCTGATGGCGACAGTAGCACCTATGCCAAAATAATAAATGCTCGGCCATACCCAGGCTTAACAGTGTCAAAAATTATCTGTCGGAATCATTAACTGAGGAACTATTGCAATAAGTTACAGCAACTTACTTCAGACACTCACTTCAACGTTACAGACAGGAAATATTTGACACAAGAGAAAATAATGCGCTCCAGGAAATATATTTGCGACGCTATAAAACTTCACAAGGAGAGCCAAAATACAGATGGTTTATATAAAGATATAAACGCATCTATTGGCCATGCGTTTAACTCTCATGAAACTTGCAACCAGTTATTATGCAAAAAACATATGCAAGTAGACGCTCCTAATCCGTTTTTTGGGAGTTTGCTTTGGCAAAAAATAAAAACTCATGTCGCACGATTGGCTGAAAAAGCCCATAGTTTAATTGAAGATGTCGACAGTAATGTAGTGGAAAGATTTAACGGAGTCATTGCCAAACTTGTTGGTGGAAAAAGGGTAAATTATTCTCAAAGAAGAGCTTACCAAGCAAGATGCTCTGGTGCAGTAATATCTTTTAACACCGGCAACTTGCTGTCGACTGTCCACCGTAATGTTTATGGAAATAGCCCAAAAAAAACTATTACAAAATACGAAAGAGCTGTAAATGAAAAAAAGAATAGAACAAAACAAAACTGCAAGAGGAAAAAAAATCGTACTTTGGTGCCGCGTACATTAAATCTAGATTATGGAGAAATTGTGGATAAGCCAGACTTGGATGACGACACATTAAAAAAGGCCAAAGACACCTTCATCCAGAATTTGACGAAAACCGAAGAACAGCGAAAAGACGTAGAAAAACGAACTATACTACAAAGTGAATCTGGAGAATGGTTGGAATTAAGGCGAAGCATGTTAACTGCATCAAACTTCGGTAAAATTGTAAAAAGAAAAGAGTCGAATACATGCCGAAACGTAGTAAAAAATTTACTTTACAAGCCAAATATTGACAACGTGTCATCAATAACTCACGGAAAAAAGCACGAAAAAATTGCAATCGAACAATTATCGGTTATGGTAGACACAAAAATTAGAAAATGCGGTCTATTTATAGATGAGCAATATCCATTTTTGGGGGCAACGCCTGATGGGATTACCGATGACAACAAAATAGTCGAAATAAAATGTCCCATAGCACCATTTAAAATGGGTATAGACGAGGCGATTGAACAGAACAAGATGCATTTTTATAAAAAAAATAAAGACGGCGAAATAGTAGTCAACAAAAAATCAGACTGGTATTTTCAAGTCCAAGGCCAGTTACATATTTGCAGAAAACAGGAGGCCTTACTTGGAATATGGTATGGAGACAAAAAAATGAAAATAGAAATCATAGAAAGAGACGATAAATTTTGGTCAGATATAATGGAGCCAAAACTGCTTAAATTTTACTATGATTGTCTTCTTCCCGAGTTGGTTGACCCTAGACACATAAGGAACAGGCCAATTCGTGACCCAGAATACGTGATTTCAAAAGGGAAAGAAAATGATTCAGCTACCATTTCAATAGAAAAAAATACTGGTGACGTTGACGATTGTTCGGTCGGGGATACCATAGATTATGTGATGCCATTTTCAGAATATTGATATATTTTTCACAAAAAGCGTTAGTTTTAACATTAAGATACCTACACTTTTCAACACTATAGTAGTTGATAAAAATGATAAACACTTTACTAATTTGGCAGCTTCGCAGATAGCGTTCTAGCTTAATCAGACAAAGCAGAGCCGGAATTTCAGAGAGATGCAGGTTCATATCCTACGAGCTCGTCAATTTTTGAAATGTTTGTCACAAAAAGAAAGTTTCTATAAACCAAGTGTGTGAAGCACGATAAAAATAAGTTCATTGATTATGATACCTGTACATAATCAACATTAATTTGTATACAGGGTTATTTCTAATCAATTAGCATCCTTTTAGAGGTTTATTCTGTACATGTACATCAAAACTAACAACTTTTGTTCTGCAACATTTCTCAAAACTAACAACTTTTGTTCTGCAACATTTCTCAAAATTAAAAAAAAAAAGCTGTTCCATACATTTTGTTGCGGGTCACGGGTAGACTCACTATTCTACGGAGTGTCTACCCTTGACCACGGTTGATGCAACTCGGACGAAGCGTCGGGATGATGAGTTATTTATTTATCTCGTAATTTCAGTGCGCGATAAGTCCCGTAGTATATAATAATAATGTGTTCAAATCGCGAAAGTTTAAAAACAGCAGTTGAAATAACCCTGTATTGTATGAAAAAAAAAACATTAAAAAGATCAAAATAAATTTTGCCTTTTTTTTAAATTGTTGATTAAGGACAAGGCGACTCCATGATTATCTATGCTCTAGGCAAATTGAGTTGACGCGTGCCGCCGCCGCGCCGTTAGCAGCGCCACGTACGCTAGCCCAGCGTTGCCGCCCGCCGCTCTGGCGTGATCCTGTCAAGTGAGACCGCGTAAAATTTTGTCCGAGTGAAGGGGCGCGGTACTCGATTTTGAAACTATAGTTTATCAATGCGTCACCTTAATCAAAATAGCGGAAGATAGGTGACTCGCCTCTAGCGCGTGGACCGCTTAAATTAGGTCCCCGTCGCCTAATTGCGCTCAGTCGCAATCGGCGAGTGGCATCAGCGCGCGTGTGACGTGGAGAAATTATTTTATTGTTTTAAGTGGGATAAACGTTACCAAAATGCCTTCGTGTGCTTTTATAAAATGTACAAATCATTCAAAAATAAAAAACAAATCTCATGGAATCACTTTTCACTCGTAAGTACTCGAAAACTTGAAATATTTAGGATGTTTTGTAAATTAGCTTATTGTTTTGATCGCCATTTTGCAGAACGAGATAGAAATATACGATACTTCTATGTGCGACAAGTTAAGCGCCCGCGTGTTGTTTTCGCAGTAGCGTCAGCACAAGAATACCAAAACATTTCCATGTTTTGGTTTTGTTTTCTTTTTTTATTTAAAAAATAAAATAAAAATAAAATACCTGATATTATTTGTCGTTTATTTATTATTTTAATGTAGACAAATAAAATACTCGTCATGTTATATGTATAAAGAGTAACAATTTATGTACTACTAGTGTTTGTTAACATTTGATTTTATAATGTAAAAAATAGCGTTCCATATTTGTTTTTTAGGTTTCCTGGGGATGTACTTGTAAGACATAAATGGCTTCTTGTAGTTCGTAAACAAAGGCAAGAGCTAGACTGGACACCAAATCAACATAGTCGTATATGTTCGATACACTTCAAACCGGAAGATATGTATACCACTAACAAAGGTTATAAAAGATTGTCAAAGACTGCAGTGCCATTTTTTCGGGTATGTTTAATTTTTTTAAATCTGTTTTTCATCAACAACCCTTTAATGTCCCACTAGTAATTGGGTTCGGGTCTACTCTCAACTATCTTAAAAGTTGAGAGCGGTCGAACCGGGACCGACGGCTTAACGTGCTCTCTGAGGCACGGGGGATTTCACCAATAACTTCCTGGCTTCGGCCAAGTATGGAAATTAATTAAATTAATTTTTTTTTTTGGATCGACCCGGGGATCTAATCCGGGACCTCACAGTTTAGAATTTACTAAATTTACTATAGCTAATTGAGATTGGTATATAATTAAATGAATAAATAATAAAAACATTTTTATTGTTTTTTGTTTACCATACTTACGCCAAAACTTTGCTTCATATTTCGCTAGTTAACTAAAATTTAATTTATCAAAAATTCTGAATATTCAGGTGAGTGCTATTTTATTTTGGGCTATCAAATTTGTCTGCTGACGCTCCTAGTGGTAGTCTTTGCCAAGAACACGACTCGATCCGAAGTATTCCGGTGACGGTCGACAGTTGTCTCGCTCGCCCTACTGTCGAAACAAATCGGTTTGTCTCTGTCGTTCAGTAGTGTTCAACGTAGAATGGGATTATAGCTGTGTGAGTGTTCGTGCATGTGGTTGTGCATCATGCCTATAATTTAGTTGACGAATAAAAGGACGTGCCCTATCTTCCGCTATTTTGATTAAATCAATGCCTACCATCAAAACACCAAGTTGGTTAACCAAACAACACAGTGGACGAGAAGAGCCAGCCAGTGGACACGGCTAGTAAAAGAAAAGTAAAAAAAAAAACAAAGTAAAACATCCTAGTGTCCACCACACAGGTCATTGTTCTCTACACTCGCGGAAAAAATGACAATGATTAATTAGATGCGAGGCTGACAGATGGACACACGCGATGCCTAAAAATGCGCGCCTTCGGAGAGGAATGTGTCGAGGTGACTAAACTGTTACCTAACACTGATTATTTTTGTACTAACATAATGGTTACAGCGTGTACAATGTGTTTATTAAACATGTGTTGCTAATTGGATGTATGCTTTTTTGAGCACTTAGCTTCTATATTATCTAGATTTACAGCCAGAGGAAACTACTCCTCTATGTATACTTTTATTATTGAAATTGGTAGACACTCCATTGCTGGACAGTGCTGCATTGATTTTATGCAGTGGACGTCTCTTGGTAAAAATAAGAATAAGAATATATTTATTTACCAAATAACTCATAATTAAATTTAAAAATATTTCCTCTGTAGGTAGGTAGGCACATTGATGACATATTTTGGTTTGTAACACATAGCAGTTAAGCGAAATAATTAGGTACAGCGGGGAAAATAAATCATTATGTTGAGTAGGTACATAATTAAATTTAGTTCATCTACCCTTCAGGTTCAGGTAGGTATATATTTTGTAAATAGGTAGGTAGTATTGTTAAAATATATCATAAACATTTGCCGATATTGCGCATTAATATGCTAATAATGTTACAAAAATGATAATAATGTTACAGTTGTACGTAGATTGTAACGTTAAAGTCAAGTTAACGTTAAATATTTTTAGCGATAAATAAATTGTAGATATAAGATACATTTTATTAATAAACTAATTTGTAGTATTGGTATAAACGACGCGAGTTTCGTTACACGTTTTATGGTAAAACAAACCCTTCACTAATCCTATTACTAGTACTTATCTATTATAGTACATACTTATTACCAGTTACTTTTGATATTTTATGTAACATTTTATTAGGCATAATATTATGATTTTTAAAACCCGCTCTACGTATGCTACTCTTTGGTCAGAGGTCCTTTCACTTTAACCCGCATGCAGTGTTCAATTTCAATTACCCATGCACCTTGAAGTACAACTGCGCGAGAAAGAGACAACGAAGCTAATTAGCTCCAAGAGGGACGGAGACAGCGATATAAACAAATCGTAGGGCCGTAAAACTTGCCATATGTCTTGGTATGACAGATGGCCAACCACGAAGGCAGGTTGATTTACTTTAAAGTCGGGTTTTAAGTTTTTTTTGCTGCTAGCTTCTATCCAGACAAAGGACCTTTTTTTCAAACCAACACGGCGGAAGAGGAGTTTTTTGCTTCAATTTATCGTAAAAGTTTTAAAACAACCTTTAAATCAAGCTTTCGCTGAATAAATGACGTTAAATTTATCATCTTTCTCAATCTAAAAATAGACAAACCGCACAAAATACATCATCATCTCTAAACAACAAAATTAGTACGTACGTACTTACGTAGGTAAGGAACCAAATCTGTTTTTTTAACATTTAAAAATACGATTATTAATGAAATATTTTATTACTTTATTATTAATCATCTTTCTCAATCTAAAAATAGACAAAATCGCACAAAATACTATCAACATAACTAAACAATAAAATTAATATGTATGTTAGGAACCGAATTTGTCTCTACATTAAAAAAAAACCGGACAAGTACGAGTCAGGCTCGCACATCGAGGGTTCCGTACAAATCCAGAAAATTTCACAAAATTGGTAAGTAAAAGTTGTTAAAATCTCTATACTATACCATGGACAAAAATGTTTTTTTTTTTTTCACTTTTCTCGCCATACGTCGAAAATTACATATTGTTAAAATAATTGAAAACCTGTTTTAGCATGTGCTAAGGAAGTTCTTTTGATACCTTACATGATACACTTTGAATTTTGAACCCATATTTTGTGAATTTGAGGCCTTATTTTTTATGATTTAAATAAAAATGTACAGTTTTCAGATTTATTCCTATATGTGTACTCTGAGACAATGCTTCTCGCCAAATTTCATAGTTCTATGTCAACGGAAAGTACCTTGTAGGTTTTGATTTTTGTGAGTGTCGAAATATGCGGTTTTTACGACTTACACGGCTCTAACTTATTTAAACGATAACTGAGCAATTTTAATTTTTCTTTTACACAACTGCAAGAGACCATAGATATACGTATATAGTTTAAATTTCAATTCGATATCGTTTACGCGTTCCCGAGATAAAGAGTCTTGACATACACACAGACGGACAACAAAGTGATCCTATTAGGGTTCCGTTTTTTCCGTTTGAGGTACGGAACCCTAAAATACGAGATTATAAATGTGTTTTATTACTTCATTATATAGATAGAAAAAAGTGAACTAAAAAGCTTGAATTCGTAAGAAGAAATGATCTAAGGCCTCGTACACACGTTCAGCAACATACTCGCAATAATTATCAGGAAATAAAATAAAAATAATAATTATGTTGCAGTGAGAATAAGAATTATAATTACTTGCACAATAAAACTGGACATTAAACTAAATTCCAATTTGTCTAACAAATATGTATACCTAGCACACACAGACTAAAAATAGTCTAATTTTGCCTTTTTAGGGTTCCGTACCTCAAGGAAAAAACGGAACCCTTATATGATTACTTTGTTGTCCGTTTCTCCGTCTGTCCGTCTGTCCGTCTGTCCGTCTGACCGTCTGTCCATCTGTCCGTCTGTGTGTATGTCAAGACTCTCAAGTATCTCGGGAACGCGTAAAGATATCGAGTTGAAATTTAAACTGTACACGTACATCAATAATTTCTTGCAGTTGTGGAAAAGAAAAACTTCTCAGTTACTGTTTAAAAAAGTTAGAGCCGTTTATGTCGTAAAAAACCGCATATTTCGACACTCACAAAAATCAAAACATACAGGGTACTTCCCGTTGACATAGAACTATGAAATTTGGCAAAAAGCTTTGTCTCAGAGTACACATATAGAAATAAATCTGAAAACTGTACATTTTTATTTAAATCACAAAAAAATGGGGCCTCAAAATTCACAAAACATGGGTTCAAAATTCAAAGTGAGTAAATCGTATCATGTAAGGTATCATATATACGAGTAAGAACTTCATTAGCACATGCTAAAACAGGTTTTTAATTATTTTAACAATGTGTAATTTTCGATGTATGACGAGAAACGTGAAAAAAAAAATCTATTTTGCCGATGGTTATAGTATTTTAACAACTTCCCAATTTTGTGAAATTTTCTGGATTTGTACGGAACCCTCGGTGTGCGACTCGCACTTGTCCGGTTTTTTTAGACTGTTCATCTATTTTTAAAAAATATCGCATGAAGCATTATATATTTTCCCCAGCAAATATTGTGTATTCAATAAAACAAAAACATAACTATTACTCGGCAGTAGGGTAAAAGACATTTTTCGACTTTTCGTTTCTATTTTTTTTCCCAATAATTTTAAAAATTAGGGTACAGAGCAAAATTTCAAATCTTACAGTCTAAATTATTACGGGAAAACATGTCTTTTATAATGATTTCTAAGCTATACCTACAGCCAGATGACAAAGCGAAAAAATTCAAAATAACCTCCAACCATATTCCTAAACAATATGCAACAGAATGAATGAATGAATGAATTTATTTGTCTATGAAACTAGGTAAAGTACAGATGTTATACAATATACACAAAAAGTACTCTAGCTTCTACCTCTAGAGGTTTATAGACTAACAACTTAGACTAATATTATTCTAGAATAATTACATAAATTTACCAAAGTGTTATAATCATGAAAACATTTAAAAGATATACCCAATTAATTGTCATCAAATAAATCAATTAAAATATGTTATACGTGGTTAAAAATGTCAATTACATAGCTAAAATAATAGAGAGAGACTGATCTATTCTTAATTGCTATTTCATAAGTGTCTGTTGGTTTTTGTCACGAATTATTTTTCTTTTTCTTTATTTTGAATGGAAAAATCACTTATGTTATTTCTAGAATTAAAAGTTTTCAATGTAGTTGTTGTCATTATTGTAAGTCTGTACCCAGCTTTAGAACAAAAACTACCACAATAAACAAAGAACACCTATCTACCCACTTACATATAAATATGGTTATCTCATTACACTTGCCAGTTTTATGGCACCCATTTGTAGTAATACCAAGAGAAAAGATTTTTACGTTCATATTTCACTAAGATAATGCCCGACCAAAATTGGATAGGTATTGAATGATACCTTATGGGCACTTTTGTAAATAATGCTTTAGTCCTTTGGTTTATGAAGAATGAAGATAGAAAGTTCGAATAAGGCAATCCATGCGCAAAAGCTATTTTGAAAAGTTTAACTCGGAATTTTTAGTTTTAGTTTTTTTTTTGATAAGAAAATCAATGTTCCTGTTATATATCATTATTCAAAAACTATGACTACCTCGGTGGCTCAGTGGTTAGTGACCCTAACTTCTGGATCAAAAAGGCGTTGGTTCGATCCCCACCCAGGGCAAATATTTATGTGATGAACATAAGTGTTTGCTCTGTGTCTGGGTGTTATTTAGTTACTATCTATATGAGTATGTATTTAAAAATAATTATATGTAGTATATCAGTCTCTGGCAGCCATATCACAAGCTTTGCTTAGTTTGGGGTCAGAGGCCGTGTGTAAGATGTCCCAAAATATTTATTTTATTTATTAATTTACTATATACATATGTATCATGTCTTTACCTATGAATTCTACATAAATGAAACGATTTGGTAGGGTCTTTTCATAGAGATATAATTTTACACGGCATTTTTTTGCCATGTTGGTCCCATGGTAAATGTTTCCTATAATGGTGTGCATATCTACATTTTAAATATTTTTTGCTGTTAGGAGTTGCCATATGTTTATCTCAGCTGTACCAGCCTTTTTGATAGTCCACTGCAGGACGTAGGCCTATCCACGAAGGGTGATTGGGCCATATCCACTACGCTGGCCTAATGCGGGTTGGTGGATTCACATACACCATTGAATTTTTTCTACACGGACATATGCAGATTTCCTCACGATTTTCCTTCACCGAAAAGCCAGTGGGGTGAAAATCCGTACATAAATTATAAAGAACTCATTGGTACGCGCCCGGGATTTGAACCCACGACCTCACGATTGTTAGGCGGGTGTCACTACCGCTGGACCACCACGACTTATAACTTGTATTAATTTATTTCAGTAGTCCACGTAAAATCGTAACCAAGCCAAACAAAACAAAGGTAACAATATAAAATAACTTGAGCGTTTACATATTTTATTACAGGTAATAATGGTAGGCGTCATATACATACATATCTATTAAAAAGTGTGAACTTGAAATCCAGATATTAATCTTTACAATGTCGGAATCAGTGAATGTGTGATTCTAATTAATATTTTAAATTGTTTTTTTTTGTACAAGTCGGTGAACTTGTATGGGGTACAGTTCAACGCATAATCAAATGAATAAGGTACAGTAGAAGCTCGATTATCCGGGCGTCAGTTATACGAATTCGCAATTATCCGGACTACTAGCCACGATCAACAAAAAAAATCAAGTTGATTCCATACATTGACGGACGTACCGCATTATCACTATGTTCGATTATCAGAATTCCAAACGACACGCATTCGTCTGGTTAATCGAGGCTCTACTGTAATAAGCAATGTTCTGTACTGGCAATTTTAGTAGTCAACTGCTGAATATAGGCCTACCCACAAATGGCGATTGGGTCACATTCACAACGCTGGCCCAATGCGGTTTGGTTTCATTTAGGCCATCGATTTGTTCAACGAAAGTATGCAGTATGCCTCATGATCTTTTTCACCGAAGAGTAACAGGTAAAATAATCTGTCTTTGGTATATACCAATATACCAAAGACAGATTATTTTACCATCAACTACGCGAAAAAAACTATAATCTCATGGTGAGGTCCCTAAGGCAAGTATTTTTTATCGAGTAGGTAAACGGACCTACTTGAAACGCAAATTATCAATATCACCTATGACATTGTCGTTTCAGTTTTAAATACTTAGCTAAAAGTCATCAGTATTCATCGCGCTAGCCCAGTTGCGGGAAGGTGGATCATGGACGTAAAATGATATCCGTGACGAGTTAGTGCTAGAGACTAGAGTTAGTGGTTAGATTCCTCACGGCTCCATTTACCGCCATTCTACGTAACTTTGCTTGAATTTGAAGTTAGCTTTACTTTTCCAGATGACGTCAAATTCACCTACACCTATTCATGTCCCTGACTGTACTTACTTACATGAAATAAAAGGAACAATTAAATTATTTTAGCGCTAATGATGCCGTCTGATAATGATCAGTGTTTATTTAGTGGTATAATTATCTCCCCTTTTTATTACAATAAAAAGCAATAAATCAATATGGGCTACGTTATTTTAATAGTTTTAAACTGGTTTAATTGTGGAACTAATTGGCTTGGTTTTTGTCTAAATTGAAAAAAGTTGAAAAAAGTTAAAGGAAGTACTCGTATAACGTCGTGAATAGCGTCTTTCTAATTTTTAGGGTTCGATACAAGCTCAGGAGAAGTAACGGCGTTGCCATATAACTATTTTTTTTGTAATAATTAATCTGACCAAATTCTAGATAAAGTTACAAAATATTTATTAAATTAAAATAAATAAATAATAAGTTTATTTGTTCCATGTTGCTTAGGCTTAAGTACGATGCACTCCGCACTGGGTCTTCCAAGAGCCTGTGTTGCAGGGTACAGTTTCCTTTCACTCATGTGTAATTTTAAACCTACACATTATGCATTATTAAATATTAATATAATCATAAGTGCATTATACTCTATTATAGAAGTTAAATATATTAAACTATATTAATATTTTAATTATATATACAGAGTTATTTCTAATCAATTAGCATCCTTCTAGGGGCTTATTCTGTACATTAAAACTAACAACTTTGGTTCTACGACTTTTGTCAAAATTAAAAAAAAAAAACAGCTGTTCCATACATTTTGTCGCGGGTGAACTAATTTTTTCTATGGAACAACAAACCTTTTTTTTGAGTTTTGACGAAAGTCGTAGAACAAACGTTGTTAGTTTTGATGTACAGAATAAGCCCCTAGAAGGATGCTAATGATTAGAAATAACCCTGTATAGGACATGTCTAAGAACCTTTTGTAATATAAACAGTTATGTTAGTTTTGACATTATTTTATTGCCATTCTAAGTATATTTGACATTTTATTCACATTATGAATTTCAACACGTATAATTGAATATTTGTACGCCACCAAGGCAAGAACATGCGCTCTGTAGATGTATAAATCGCTTTGAACATCTGTATACAACTTTGTATGTTGTTTGCAGTACCATGTTTTCTTACAAATAAATAATCTTGAATCTTAGATGACATGACTATTCAAATACACAGGTTTGTTCCTAGCTTTGATGGCTTTGATAGATATTGATATTATTGATAAGAAACGTTTGTAAAGGCCTGCAAATTTTATTTTAAATTTTTCCTACTGCAATAAATGATTGAGTTCAATAGCTTGTTTGATTTCTACCTTTTTCCTTTTATTTCCCTCTTGCTGTTGCACGATGGCGACTTCACAAAGCCCCCATACACAGCGAATTTCCATAAACATCCGGCTAATTAACAGGAATACATGCAAATAATGCATTTCACTTGTGTACTGTTACATATTGCATTATTCAGTTCTAAAGCTGTAGGGTTACCACGCAACACGACAAAAACAATTGATTGTATAATTTTTTTGACGTGATAACTTCTTATAAATTAATGAAAGCTGGCAGCGCGCACGAAAAAGTGTCACATTCCGCCTGAGCCAAGCATGCGAGCGAAAGCGCGGAATAAGCGATGGAGAGGCACGATCATTCGACGAAGCAATCGGCTTGTTTCAGTTGTTGATTTAACAATGTTTTCTTATGACGTCATCACTTGAAATTATCGTCCGTAAACTGACTTTACAGACAAATTTTCTAGTCAATAATTATTTTTTGCAAAAAATAGCATGACCGACTTCACCCGTGTACAGAATCATTACATAGTATAAAACAAAGTAGCTTTCCGATGTCTGTCCCCATGTATGCTTATATCTTTAAAACTACGCAGTTGATACAGTTTGTTTTAATAGATAGAGTAATTCAAGAGAAATGTTAATATGTATAATACACCTGTGCGAAGCCGGGGCGCTTCGCTAGAACGCAAATATTATATGCACGGATCGATGTAGAATTTTTCAATTTTTCACATTGTTGTTGATTTATCAAAAATGGCTCAGCCAATTTCGATAAATTTTAAATGGGACCAATTTCGAAGTATACTCTTTCCAAGAAAAAAAGAATTATTAAAATCGGACAACTATAAAAAAAGTTATGCGTGGTTATAAATAAAAAATATATATACGCGTCGAATTGTATATCTCCTCCGGTGGTTCGTCGGTCAAAAAACAGATAATATTTTTTTTTATTTAAGATTTATTTGACATTCATTTTACGAAATATAAACATTATGCTGTACAAAGTGAATATTTTATCAACAACCTCTACATCGTAAGACGACCACTACTGGACCTATAGTAATAGTTCTTCACACATTTAAGTTACGCAATAGATATAAGCTAAAGAACCTGTAATATACTCGTATATCCCTCAAATGGTTTGATGACTTTGTGGATGGACATATTGCGCTTCGTTTGTACGTTTTGCGGTTCGCTAATCTACTGGGCAATAATATATTATCATTCATTATATCATTGTCTGCTTATTTGGCCCCAGCAAATCATAAATCTCTGGTCTGTTTCGAATCATTCTTGTTTTTAAACAAAAATAATGTTGTCAAATGTACGGCAGCCCTAGGACAGTAATGCGCCGATATAGTGGTTGTTTATATCTAATGCAGTATATGTAGTCAGATAAGAACAAACCGTTCTCATAGCAGGAAAGATCGCACTCTATGACAGCTTATGATATTTTGAATTCTCGACAATCTTCCTTCTTTCGTCAATAAGCCGATATGTTTAACAAAACAGTGTTATATCCCGAGGGCAGTAATGCGCTGACAAGAACAAGCGGTGATCGTTGCAGGAAAGGTCACACACTCTGTGACAGTGACAGCTCATGATATTTCTAATTTTCTTCCTTTTTCCTTTTTTCGCCCATATGTTTAACAAAACAGTGTTACAAACTTACAACCCTAGGGCAGTAATGCACTGATAAAGAGGTTGTTTATGTCTATCGCGGTAGATGTAGTTTGATAAGAACAAGCCGCGCTCGTAGCAGGAAAGGTCGCACTCTATGATTTATAGGACGCGGCGTTGCATTACCGCGGTGTGCAACTGCGAATTTACATTTAGCAAATGAATTAAACCGTTATAACAATGTTTGTTTAAAAAATCCTACCTACACTTACTTACCTCAGTCTTATTAACACAGAATGAACTCACTGGATTCTCTCTAGAATCAATGTATTATTGTAACTGACATCGGTGGATGTTTAGCGATGGGGGCGCCTAATGCCAAAATCAAGCGAAAGGTGTATTTTTAAAGACGTGATGTAAAGGTAACGAACATAAATATCCATATTAAAAAAATACTATAGGAAAGGAAAAACCTATAGTAGCAGATTAATAGCGTAGAATTTTGGGAAATAATATGGTTACTTTAGAAAAAAAATCAAAACTTCGCATCATAAAAAAAAATCGCGTGTCATCGCGAGCGCTACGCGCCGCAGCCCGCAGTGCATTGCGAGACGGCTCCGCGTGCTAGCACTCGCCAACTTGAGAAAGGTCGCCGAATGCGACCGAAACTATAGTCGTTACGACTATCCCTACACGTGAGTTTAGTCCCGTTATACTCGTATATAGTATAAAATGTGTGAAAACCACGTTAATTTCCAAAGTAAAATAAAAAAAACTTTTTTTTTCAAATGCTCGTAATTTTCAGCGACAACACCACATTATTTTTGACAAATTACGTAGCCAGACTAATGTTCTAGTAGAGTAATCGATTAGTTTTTTTTTAATACATGCTTAAATTTTGAATAAATAAATAAAATGTCACCTAAAAATGCAAGCTGGCGCTCGAAGCCAAAATCATCGTGAACTGTGTCATGCGATTTTCGAGTTCAAAGCAGCATAGAATGTGAAATCTGTTTTTTTTCGTGGCATTAGGCGCACTCTTATAAAAGAGCCGCCAAATGCTCTTAAAAGACACATCTCGATTCTCGTATGATTGAAATTCCATCTAAAATTGATCCGGTAGTACAAAACAATGTCGATTCTAATTTCGGCGGATTGGGCATCATTAGATTTTACTGTTGTTAGAGCATTATAAATGAAACCCAATAAATAACAGTTACTGTTGATTTTAGGAACAATAGGCGAAATGCATCAATTTAAAACCACTAAGTACTTAAATTAATATGATGGTGTCTTGAATAATATCAAGGTTTGGGCGTAGTGAAGCGAACCGCGAAATCCTTTTTGCACCTCCAAACTAAGTAGAGTACAGATATTGGTTTTCATTTCTAATGAACGACGTATATAAATACGTATGACCACGTCAATGCTACGCTTTACGTAGCTATGTTTTTAGATGTGGATATATTTAAGGTTCCATGCCCATCAAAAGAAAAATACGGAATATTTAACGGATTTGTCGTCCGTTTCACCGTCCGTCTGTCAAGACCTTCTATCTAAAGGACGTATGTACCTATCAAGTTGATAAAGCTGCGGTCCCTTGCAGCTGCAAAAAAATCTAATCTAGGCCGGGGCACTGCAACGCCGGGCGTTTAAATTTATTGGCCTTGCTTCCTAATGTTGCCTGGTTCAATACGCAACGAAATCTGCATGTTGTTACTAGTATAGGCTGAATTAAACTTTTTATGGCTTGTTAGCTTCAAGCTGCGGATAAACCTATTCTCTGTTCCAACCAATTTTACAGCAAATAATTAATGTAGGTATTATCTTTGATGATCGATTTAATCGAAAAGTTTTCGAGTGGAGACCACGTACCGACAAACACAGCGTACGACGTCAACCCACAAGGTTAACGGATCCGCAAGATCGCGCTGGATGCAAGCCGCTTCTAACCGGTCTTGTTGGTTATCTATAGGGGAGGCCTATGTTCAGCAGTGGTCTTCTTATAGCTGATGGATGGATGGATGTTATATTTAGTTTGTTCACCCCCCACTTCCTAGCCCGTAGTTGTGCCCCACCCTTAGTTATTAGTCTCTGTGACGGTACAGGGGCTTCCTAATCCTTTGTGGTAAATTAAGTACTCCACGCTTATACTGATTTGACGCGGTAATGCTATTGGCATTCTAGCATTGCGCCATCATGTAGTTTTAGTTTCCTTTGGAAAATTGCGGATATTTCAAATGTTAGTAGGATATTTTAAAGGTGCTGTAAGTGTAGAGAAAACCAGTAGATTGCTTCAAAAACATGTAAAACTCTCGTTCATACATTTCAATAATATTATTATTGAAATTTATCTACAAATATATTAGTTTAAGCTAAGAATTGTCTTGATCACATCAACTTTCAAACAAACAAAAACATTTGAAATTATTTCAAAATAGGACCATTTGTTTGGAAGGTATGACTTCACAGACAAATATATATGCACATAGACACTCAGAAAGACATATTGAGTATGTTAAAACTATGACCTACCGGGGGCTAACAAACAAATATTAACAAAACCAAGGGCTTACAGCCTTATCACAGGAACATGATATATCTAATAATTAATTTATGCTTCCAAAGATTTTTCACCAAAAATGGGAAAACCGACTTCAACTGTGCATAGAATTCGAATAGTTTGCACGGATCGATGTATCATCGAAGTTACTACATCGATACGTCGATCACTTCTTTCACATTATTGTTGATTTTTCAAAAACGTATCCGCCGATTTCGATAAAATTTAAACGGAACCACCTCTTAAGTATGATCTCCCAAACAAACAAAGCATAATTAAAATAGGTTCATAATTGGGGAAGTAATCGCGTATACTAAGCGCCACACAAATCGACGGATGAGAAGTTAGCCGCAGATGACACTTCACCGTGATTCGCTAATTATTGCACATGTGTGCACAATACCGACACAAGTGGCGATGTGTTGAGCACGGGCGTAGGGAGAGCGCGGGAGGCATGAGGTTGGCGGGCGGGTGTGCCCCGGCGTCTCATTTCTCTGGCTCCCGCGCATACCTATATTTCGGCTTTTGCGCAGCGCTCTGCGCATAACTTCCCATCCGCCGATTTGTGTGGCGCTTAGTATAACATAGGTACATACAAATAAAAACATACAGTCAAATTGAGATCCTCCTTTTTTGAAGTCGGTTAAAATAGGTTTCGCAAATGTTCAAATCACTTCGATACAAAGCAGTAAATAGTAGACAAAAACCTATACTGTATCTGCTTATTATATCCAACTTGTACAATAGACCAGGTACAAGCGAAATAAGAAACATTACACCTCCGGCGGCGAACATTAGGCGTATTCTCTTACAGTGCACGTTTGTCGACTGTCAGTAGCCGACACTTCCCACGGGTGTCTTCACACCTGGCCGATGTCTTACAGCTAAGGTGGAAAAAACGTCTAAGTTTTAAACAGTTATATTCAGTGATGTTCCTGATACGGCTTTCGCAAGCCCTCTAAAAAGCCGAAAAAAGGCAAATACGGCTCGGCTTTTTAGAAATGCTGCCCCTAAATCAAATTTTCCCATACATTTTCACTAAAATACGGTTTTTTTGAGGTTGACATACGGCCACTCTAAAATTGACTTGGAACAACACTGATTCGAGATTGAATGAGAACTGAGGAGATCCGTAGAAGAACCAAAGTTACCGACATAGCCCAGCGGATTGGCAAGTCGAATGGCAGTGGGCAGGGCAAATAGGACTGATGACCGATGGGGTCGTAAAGTTCTCGAGTGGAGACCACGTACGTACCGGCAAGCGCAGCATAGGACGTACACTCTCAAGGTGGACGGACCGTAGGATCAGGTTGGATGCAAGCCGCTACCAACCGGTTTTATTGGAGATCTTTAGGGGAGGCCTATGTCTAGCAGTGGACGTTCTATGGCTGAAACAAAGTTGTTTTTTAAATCGTTTTGATGAATGATGGCGATAACTTTTTCGACAGGGATTGTACTAGGCCTATAGTCGACTATTCAGACCACATATATCGCGGAATGGGACATATCGTTTTGTTCGAACCTTCGAGTTTGAGTTCGATAACCGAGTTAAAGGCGTGGTGGTCTAGTGGTAGTGGCACCTGTATCAACACTTACAATCTTGGGGTCGTAGTCTCAAATCCCGATGATCCCAATGAGTTCTTTGGAATGTATGTACGGATTTTGACTCCACTGGCTTTTCAGTGAAGAAAAACATCGTGACAAAACCTACTTATTGTCCATAAAATAAATTCGATGGCGTATATGAATCCACCAACACGCACTGGGCCAGCGTGGTGGATATGGCCCAATCACCCTTCATGGGTAGGCCTACGTGCTGCAGTGGACTATTAAAAAGGCTGATACAATTTTGATCGAGCGGGGAGTAATCTCTCACGTATATAGTTGTATATTTGTTAGGTATTGTCTAGTATTATTATTTTTTTTGTTTTGTTAAGTGTTTGTTTCTATGCTATTTAAATTTTCTTGCAGTTATGGCCACGTTTTTTTGTCAAATGCTATTTTCTGTCCGTGCTTGGTTTCCTGGAAGAAATCGGAAGATAAGGCCGCCAATTAGAGACCTATTGTTTTGTTTTGTCCTTATAATCTGTTTTTTATGTAATGTGGTTGTCTAATAAAGTGTTGTTGTTTGTTTGTTTGTATATCTCTCTGTTATAAATCACAACTACGCCAAAAAATTTAAATTCCAAAAATTAGGTAGGTAAAATTACTATGTAGGTGTCATCCAATCCTGAGTAAATAGGTATCTTCTAGGTAAGCGTGTTATACCCTAGACCGCATATCTGCTTAACATCAGGCAGTGTGTAGTCAAACGCAAACCTAAATGTAATAAAAAAAGGTATATTGAAATAGGAAGTATCAAGTAAGCTAATTTCGTCGTCGAGTCGATGTTATACAATTTCTTATGTACATTTTCCTCCTCACGAACAATTGGTTAATACAGTAGGTTACATTATAATCTATTTAGGCATACTACTATTATTACAATATTACAAAATTGGCACTACTAACCTAACATTTTTTTTTATCATTCTTCCTGTTATTCTGTAAGGAAAAAAATATTGATTAATTGTAAGGAAAAAGATAAAAGAGTAGTGCAAAAATATACTAACTATATTATGCAATTAACAGTTTTAGAGGAAGGAAAATCTTTAACCTACTTTCATATGCAACAAATACGTTTTCACAGCTCACATTTAGTTAGTTCCTTGACAATGTTTTCTCGTTTAAAAACATCACAACAAATTAAAATGACATTTTCGAGAATACAAAATTGGACAATCGCAATATATCGTTGTTAAAAACGTTTGGAAACGAATTTAGAATTTACAAAGTTACTGAAACGTTTAGAACCAGCTGAACCTTTTAGTTGTAAAGGTGGGCTTTCACTGAGCTGAACTTTGTAACGTAATAAGACGGAGGCGTTTTAAGACTGTTGTTTCGTCGTGATGGGTATGTAATGTATCGGTAATTAGGTATGAAACTTTAGTTGTGTTACTAGGTACGTTTTCGACCCCTGTACTATTTAGGTATGTATCATGAAATTTATACAATGTGTTTGCCGCCAGTTAGAAACCTATAAATTGTACTGTTTTGTCCCTGTAATTTGTTTTTTATGTAATGTGGTTGTCTAATAAAGTGTTATTGTTTGTTTGTTGTTTGTTTGTCTACCGGTGACGGAGCCTTAAGCGGTGACATGACATCTATGGCAAATTTTGAACAACTTTTACTAATGGGTCAACTCTGAAAACGCAAAAAAAAACAGTACTTTTTGTCGAAAGTCTATAAAAAATCGTACGGAACAGCAGTTTTTTTTAAGATTTCAGAGTTAGTCCCGTAGTAAAAGTTGTTCAAAATTTGTCATAGATGTTACCGCTCTGAAACCGGTAGACAAACACGTTGTATATTATATCAATATATATAACATGATATCTAAAGCAACCTTCTAACCATATGTAGGTTAGGAGGTACTTGGCTTTCTATACGATTCTTTATTTATAGAACACTAACTTAACTCATTTATTTATATTAAGTTCCGGGCGATTAGATATCGGGACGACTCTGACAATAGGTCCAATTATGAATGGGCCATCGTAAATTTAATAACAACGTAAAAATTGTTCTCTCTATCGAATGCCTGAAGTGAAAAAGAAACATATGGTAATTAGCTGTTATAATTACGATTGCGCCTTCATAATTGGGCCTATTATTGCGTAGTAACACATGATACAATTTTTCAGTGTTTAATATATACATACAAACATTATTCTCGATTACTATACAGGGTTATTCCTAATCAATTAGCATCCTTTCGGGGGCTTATTATGTACATCAAAACTAATAATTTTTGTTCTGCGACTTTTGTCAAAACTCGAAAAAAATATTGTTGTTCTATAGAAAAATATCGTTTACCCGCGACAAAACGTATGGAACAGCTGATTTTTTATGAGTTTCGACAAAGTCGGAGAACAAAAGTTGTAGGTTTTGAGGTACAGAATAAGCCCCTAAAAGGATGCTAATTGATTAGAAATAACCCTGTATTTCAATGCCAAAAATGTCGACCACGAGTTCTTAAAAAAAAATATCTTCTAATTGGTGTGTTTAATACTAAACATCATTAGTTAAAACTTAGTGAAACAAAGTATCAAGTAAAAATATTCAGAACAAACACAACAATCAAGCAACACTAACCTTAAAAACGTCTAAAATAGCCAAGAGGAAAATCCATGAAAAAACAAAGCTGTAACATTTGACCCAAATTGCAACAGTTTTTAAATTTAGACAAATGCAGCGGAAAAATACGAAAACTGCGTGACGGAGACGGCATTTCATCACAGCCTCTTTTTAGAGTTCCGTAGTAAAACGATGAACCCTTATAACATTGTGTACGTCCGTCCGTCCTAATGTTACATTACAAAGCCTTATAACTTCCACATTTATAAGCCAAATTGCATGAAATTTTACATCATGATAGTTTAAAAATATCTCAATTTTAAATATTTAAAATATACTAAATTTAAAATTTTCATTTTCAAAAAAAAAATACTGCAGCCACTGTGGGGTTATAACTTTTTGAGTTATAAAGGAAAATTGATTATGTTTTTCTAGTAGTCAACCATCTAATGCAAAGATAAAAATGTTTTTATTTGATCATTATCATAATCATCGTCACTATCTACGGAAGCCTATCGTACGCGTGTCTCAACACGCACTTGACAACTTATTTTTAACAAATCTAGAAACAAAGGGAAGAGTTATTACGATCACTTTTCAGTGCGTTTCGGGAGCGTGAGAATGATGACTGAAGTTACTTTCGAATAATTATGCAAAAGTTTCGAAAGTTGTAACATTTCATACGAAGTAGGTGTTTCGAAAACTCATTGTAAACTGTATTATTGTGTGGAATGCGTAAAAGAAGTAATTAAGCAAGAAGGACTAAATTATTTATTTCGTATATATGTTTAATGTTATGTTTGGATGTATGTTACACGATTACTCCGCCGATGCGCCGATTTTGATATTTTTTTTTGTTTAGTAAATCATACTTCAGAGATGGTTTAATCGGCTAAGTCATTTTTGAAAAATCAACAATAATGTGAAAATTACTACATCGATATTTGCGAACTATTTATGATTAGGTACACGGTTGAAGTCGGTTATACCATTTTTGGCGAAAATTAATTATTATTTTATATGAAGTTCAAAATTGATTGCGTCGAGCTTTCAGTAGGTATACCTAATAGTGTATAAGCTCCGTTTTTAAAAGATTATTTGATTTTAACAGATTATAAACTCTATTCCAAATATAATTAATATAATATCCGCGTAACAACGTTCAATAAATCAAATCAATAAAAACATTTATTTACTCATATATTTAGTTGCCAACTTCCACTTCAGTTTTGTAATAAGACAAGGCAAGACAAGTCCTTCACCATTACGGTTTATAATTAAGATTCATTATTGTACTAAAATACATAATAGATAAATGTATGTAGTACCTACAGAGAATTTAACGTTAAGGACTTAACATTGTAACGACTCGTCCTGTGCCCTTTCCCAGACCAAAGTACGAAGGACGGCCTGTCTCCCAATCGTACCCAGATATCGTTAATGTCGCGGTACAGATTAAAGAAGCCCTGTCACGGCTAGTCTGTGTCAATAAATCATAGTCCCAGCCGAACCCCGGTCACAACACTAGAACTAGTGCGTTATCTATACTCTACAGTCCTTGGTCGTTTGTCTGAGAGTGAAGCTATCTTGTAAACTGTGGTCCGAAGGGACCAAGACTCGAGGCGCTTTGTTTAAACAGATTTAGCAAGCTTATAGTAGCGAATAGTTTTGAATGCAGACCGTGTACCAGCAGGCGATGAGGATGCGCTGGCTGCAAGGCATTTCCAAAAATGTTCTATGATTCCGAGGATGTTGAATAGCTAGTGACGTGTTCCGGGTTAATTTTTCATTAAACAACGGTTTTCACGATATTTTTCTTCTATATTACATATGTAGATTCATTATAAAGATTCTAGAGAAAGATTAGATCGTCAACCTTTCCAGGGTTAGTATAACTAAACCAGAACAAAGTTCGAGCCGCGTGTAGGTGATCTACATAGTCTTCCAACCTTCTCTAAGGCCACGTCATCATTATTTTTAAGCTCACTCAACCTTCAGCAGGACATAAGTCCAGTTAAAGAGTCAGATACTCTAAAACAGTCATAGGCCTTGCTTATGTGTCAATTTACCCAGCTCAGCGGTAATTTCGACCAACTACAGCCAGATGTCAGATCTCCTAGTCAGTATAATGAAGCCAGAACAAAGTTCGAACCGGGTGTAGTCTGTAGAGTGTGATCTACGGAGCCCTCCACCGAGGACGAAAGGGCGTCCGGGAACGCCCGGTGCGAGCGTACGCGGCGAGACGGCGCGCAAAGAATATACGCAACAGATATGATATTCGCAACAATATACTCCCCAAGCGGGATTAGGTTAGATTAATTATCTCTAGAATTATGATTAAATACTTGTGGTTCTGGAGCAGTTGTGCCAGTAGTCTAGGAGCTCGTTGTTCTAAAGAGTTGACTAGACTCGCATAGACGCTGGTGGGGGAAATGTGTGAAATGACAACTATTTCAAGTGAACGAGACATATGTTCCAGAACTACAAGTTCTGGAGCATAAGTGCCAGCGTTCTAAGAGCATTTTGTTAAGCTGAGCAGACTCGCATCTCGACGATGTCGGGGAAAATGTATGAAAGGACAACTATAACAAGTAAATGAGTTTCCGTTAGTTTTAGTTGAGTTTCGATTAGATCTTTTCATCATCGCCGATAGCCATTTTTATCACACTGCTAGGTATGGGCATCATTCTTGTCATCTGCCTCGGTTTTGTGTCAATCGTGTCCAGTAACTACTTGTGAATTTTACGCGTGGACTATTAGATAATAATACAGGATTATCTGCTCACCCTCTACAAAGTCGAAAGGAGGTGAGGGATAATGATAAGACCATCAGTATTAACAGCTTTTGCCTTAGCCCAAAGTCAAAATTCGAGAAAAAAACAGCTGTTCTATACAAAATTGCAAATCGGAAACGACAAAATACAGCTATTTTTTTCCTCGAATCCTGGGTTGGCCCCGTACTAAAATTTGTTCATAATAATGGTCTGAATCACCTCCTTTCGGATTAGTACACCAGTTATAGATAACCCTGTATAGACAACTCTCCGGCTCTTTTTCAAATTAGGATTCAAAATATAAAATCTCCTCTGCTACATTAAATTACTTTTTCATCATATGTTCGCAGCATCTCTCTCCAAAGGTGTCCCTTCTGCGCGATCCACTTCTGATCTGTGAAAGGGCAAAGGGCACGCAGGGCAGACGGGAACGTCTGCGGACGACTCGTTTACTATTCTAATCTATCGGCGGCGTAGAGGAAGGGAATGGGACGAATTACTGGCGTTTTCGATGACATTACGATTAGGTTGTTGACCCAACTGCTGAGAATAGTTACGGGACTGTTGTTGACTGAAATTAAACAATGGTGTGCAAAAATTATATCAAATTGTAGACTCGTTTTGACCGTATAGCTATGACAAAGGCACGCGCACAGCTTAACTTTTCTGACACTAAAGTTAGTAAGTAACTCGGTCCATATGTACTTGTAGCAAATTGTAGTTTTAGTTATGTTTAGTCGTTTGTTGATTTCAGACATGTCTTAGAGGTCCACCAGCTCTGAAACCTAATTCAGATCGAACTGATTTCACTTTTGATAACACGATTTATCAGTCTTCACTAACGACCGTTGTTTCACTTCGAGAATCAGCAAGGAATTCTTAATCGAGCTACGCAATCAGGTTAATAACTTCAATACTCTGATATTATTACTTGTGTTACCTACGGCCTAAATGCAATTACTATTTCTCTTTATCGTGAATAAGTCTCCACCACCATCTCGCCTGATGTGCAACGATGTGACTTAGATGAAGCACGCAGACTTATATCTAATTACTGTCTTTAAAAATTGGTTGCCTGTAAAGTCGGTATACGGGCGAAAGTTTTACGTGACAACGACTTTGAGTGGTAAAATAATTTTAATGTGAATATTCATTCGTATAGTAGGAAGAAGGATGAAAATGTCTGTCTCTCTCGCTCTTAGGCGGGCTAACCATGACGCGTGCCTCTCACTCGCTCTCATTGTGAGCGCATAACGTGAGCGGAGCGTAACGCAGTTTCTTGAAGTGTCACCCGGCAAACCAATTTATAAGACGTTGTCACGTCAAAAGACCACTATTATACTCATCGGGAAACAAAGACACAGCAAAATTTGTGAAATTGCAGAGCAAACCTTAGGTCAGGTCTGGAAACCAGACAACAAAGAGGAGCAGCAATGGGAACGGAGCAGGTGGGGTCGGTGACCGTCTGGGATTTCACGAACTAGTGCCCAAAGCACGAGGGCCCTTATAGAAATGTGAAACAGACCTGGATAAACATTGTTGGCATTCAACCGGACTAATTGGTGGTAGGTGGTGTTTCTAGCACTTTATTAAAAGAAGAACGTCATAAGTTTGACCTGTGTATCTGTATATTTGTGACATCACAGTTCCCTAATGAATTTTTGATGAGGCTTTTTTGTTCGTAGATTTTTTAATTCTGGTTAGGCTTGTAATTGACCAGATCCTACCTGAACCAAAGCAGACGACGTTCAAGGGTACATCCTTGAAGGGTCTCTGAACGTTGACCTAGAAGTACCCGTTAATAAACAGGTGCAAGGTATACCTGTTTACTCTCGGTGTTTGAACCTGATATAATTAAGGTTGTTGTTCTAGTATTTGAACATTACAGCTGGGGTTCTCAAAAATTTCAAATAAATGTTGTGTTGTAACACTTTATGTCGTAGCTTAGTTTTAGCGTTAGCGTTATAATAATTTATTTGCTGCACAATTATTATTATTATTTAACAGCAATCGGCAAACTTTTGCTAAACGGGAGCCCCCAAACTACCGTTCTATCTCCAGCTGTCATAAATCATAAATGAAGATATAAAAACGTTGTTCCCGACGGAGCCATGTTATAATCCGCAATAAATACGTGTTATAATGTTATTCGCGGCGTGTCCTCAAGGGCCGCCGATTTATGGCTAGATCGATTCCGTATTCGGGAGCGGCCAGGAGATAAGCGAGTTGTCAAGGGCGCGAAGGTAGCGTTTAGCGCGTTCACTGTACAGGGTTTTGAAAAAAAAGTAGAGAAAATTTGAATAGGCCAAAGCGTGGCGCTGGCGGTGTAGTAGGTTTAGCTGGTACAAGTAAAGTATAGTTAAAAGAATTAGGCCTGAATCATATTTATGCTAACGTTGATCGTCATCGCGTCATTCGTTTAAGCCATAGGACGTCCACAGCTGCATAAAGGCCTCCCCTATAAATCTCCAATAGGACTAGTTGGAAGCTCGCATCCAGCGCAATCCTGCGGTCTTGAGGAGATCATCCGTCCACGGCGTAGGTGGACGTCCTACGCTACGACAGCCGGCACGTTGGAGACGTTTGAACTTTTTGACTCCATCGGTCGGCAGTGTTGGTCGCTTACCTATACCAGAATGTGCAGCTTGCGTTAGTAAACGGCGTCAAACCAGGAGGAATTCCGTGCTATCTCGCGAAACTACAAAAAGCTAGGGCAGGGCAGCTACTCTGACAATTCTGAATTCTGATTATCTTAGAGTTCTAAGTTAGTACGTTTTTAGACTACAGAGATTCATCATTTAAATTGAAAGCTCTAGTGGACATACAGGCCAAAAATACCAAATAGTCCGAATTCGCATACTTCATGGCCCGTCCAGCGAATGTCTCCACGACGCGCGGATTAGGGCCCGCGCGCACGTGGGCGGTGGAAAAAAACGCGGGGTGTCGCGTACAGCTATTGCCGCCTGTGTGACGAGCATCCCAAATAGCACCGGTTCATCGGGAATCGGGGGTATCTTTTATCTAGTTAAGATGCTGTTCAATGACGAATTTTTCGTCAAAACTGGAGAAATCGGGGTTTGTCCAGTAGCATGGGTACCGCCAGAATTATTATGGGTGCCCCGGGGCCGAAGTCCTGGCATTACCGGGAAAACCTCGCGGTCCTCCGAACTCGCAATGAGATACAATAAAAGAGCACACACTCAACTTTCCAATTAAAAACGTCATGACTAGACACGTTTTTTGCGTAAAAAGATGAAATTAAAATAACATACCTTTACAACGAATATATTTCCGTTACTGGTCAAGGAACTGAACTGGAAAGGTCAAGGAAAAATTTCTACTGATTTGCCATAATACCGAAAATTCCTTTTTTTGAAACTGTCTCTACAATAAAAAAGTTTCCCTTTTTTGAAACTGTCTATGATAACACCAAAATTAAATTACAAAGGAAATTCCCCGTAAAACATTTTCCAACGTAGAGATATTTTCAAAAGCTCTCGAGTATGGATAAAAAATTAATTATTCAAATATTTTACTCCGTTTCGGTCTGATATTTCAATTAGAAACAAAACCACTCGAAAACATTTAAAACGACATTTCGATTCGAATTCGAGATTTATTTTACGGCTTCCACTGGACCCGGACGAAATGACATTTTGGAGGCCAAATATAGATTATTGTACAACTATTCTACCATTTATTGGTCTACTATATCACCTAATTCACAAATGTAACGGGTTTCTCTAGAGATTTCATTAAATTGCTCTAATAATTCGATTATTGCATTGTTCGAATTCAATCGAATAAATCATTTGAATGAAAATCGCTTACAGTGAAAAAATGAGATCACAAAGCTATGTAACCTCTACAATACAAAATTGATATAAAAGCAGCTGGAACATTAAGCAAACGTTAACAGATTGGTAACAATAAATAGAAGTTTAATACTATCGCTATTTTTTCTGGTCATCAGCAACTCCACTGAAGACATGTAGAGAGATGGTAGAAAGCACCTATTTACTCGCGTAGAAATGATAATACTTGGACATTATTGCCAGAAGGTTGATTGGTCTATATGAAGTAATCTCAAAAATTAGTGGTGTTTCAAGTATATGCATCATTCTAATACTGTTGATACCTTCCAAAGATCTGGGAATTAACCAAGCCTCAACATTGCGTTAAATATCATAGGTAGTCACTCAATAACTTTGCGAATTGATTCCTCAAAATCTTTCTTATCGTTTTTTTTTCTTGAAATAAAAAAAATACAATTTCTACAATAATATGCCAGCCAATTTTAACTCAGAATCGAATAAAATCTTTGACATGATTCGAATCGAATAATTAGAACACAAAATATAAGTCGACAAAATTTTGTAACAATCAAATATATCGTAACTCTACTTTTTTATTTATAAATGGAACGTGACAAAATACCAGTGCAACAAGTGTGGCGAGTGTCCTATGACATAATATCATAGAATACGACGTGTAAAGCCAGACACCCATCTAAGTGGTGTGACAAGATTTCCTAGTGCGTAACCTTACCAATAATAGTAACATTTGAAACGCTTATTAGTTGATCATTATGTGTATAAATTATTCAGCAAAATACACGTTTTTCATGTCTGATTCTGTGCCACATCTTTTTTATGTTTCGAGTTATTGTTAAGTCCTCCGTGAAACAAATACAGTAAACTTATTTGATTTAAAAGTGGAAAAAGTATGGCTGTCGAGCGAAAACTTGGACAACAAATCATAATATTTGAGAAAACTGCCGAGCTGTGTATAGTTTACGATTAAAACCCATTTAAGGGATGTGAATGATGTGAAATTCGATCTATCGTGAAAAAAGAGGCAACACGGAAAGCTAGATCAGTGTCACATCACTCAAGTGGACTTTAGACCTTAGACAAGCACCGCGCACCGCGACACTTAAAATCAGCAATGTATTTTACGACAAAATTATACTAATCTCTTCCTGTTGTAGTGGCATTTTGGCGTATTTCGCGACTTGTAGGTAACTACGCCCCCAGACACGTCATATCGGACTTGTCACATACCGTAGGTGGGTCTGCACTCAGCGGATCAGAGTTGCCATTAATAAAGAATTCACTGCCGTGTTTAGGATAAGAAGTTACTGTGTTTTGAGGCAAACTTTAGAAAATTACCGTTTCTCATACATTTTCATTCCTCTTGATTGCCGTGATTATGTTACGGCATTTTCGTAGATTTCTGCCGTGTACCGTGTTTTCCGTAATTGCAAAGTAGCACCAATTGCCGTATACATGGCAATTGCCGTAGCAATGGCAACTCTGCTGCGGATCCCTATCTACGGATGAATTGTCAAGGTTGTGAACTATTTGTCATCTAGTAGGTATTACACGCTGATTTAATTGCTCATCTTTTATGAATAGATATTTGTCATTTTGGTAAATTGGTGAATGGAATCGGCTTTAAAGACAGTGAACTGTTATGTAATAGAGCAAATTTTTCAGACAACAATTTAAATACCTAGCTTAGATAGGTCAATCTTCAAGAAAGAGGTCAAATGCCGCATTTAGATTTTAGCTTCAAAGACAGCGGTCGAAATACGAACTTTTTTAATTTACCTACATCAATTGATACAAAATTTTAAAACTTATTAACCTTTGCAAAATAGTATTCAACAAATGCAAAAGGCGAAAAAGGAGCTGTACCTACTTAAGTACGCACTGTAATATTTATTTATAGTTAGATTTTTTTGTGATACTGCCCTGTAACGGCTTTTTAATATTTTACTGCTAAAATTAGGCCTACCCACGAAGGGTCATATCCACCACGCTAACCAAGTGCGTGTCAGTGGGTTCACATACTCCATCGAACATCTTCTACGGACGTATGAAAATTTCCCCACGATGTTTTACATTACCTAATTTGATACGAGATGACCTATTTTTATCACCTAATTTGAATATCCAGTCAAAGGCGCCTATGTCTTAGATAATGATGAAACAATAATTCAGCATGGAAATTCAGTAATCTACGACATTATCATCAGCTGTTGTCACTCCAGAAACCAATAAATATGTTAATCTGACTTCCTGGTATCTGAAAAGGTATACAGGTCGATCAGCCGCCGAGCGAATTCGGATGGATAAATGGGTGAACTAAATATTTAAATAGAATGGTAGATGTTTAGTTCGGGAATTGCGAATGTGGCTCTCTCGAGAAGCAGCAGATATTAATTTGATTGTAATCTATGCGACGCCCGCAACTGCGTAATATTTGGAGATTTGTATTTACGTAAGTTTCCTGATTCCACTACACGATGTTTCATGGCGAACGTTTATTTTATTAGAATTGCCACAAAATTATATGAAATCTTATTCAGCATTGAAAACTTTTGAATTTATTTTTATGGTCGATTTATTCACGGAGCCGTTTTATTATTTCTAATAATAGTTTGTATATAAGTTAAGCTTAAAAGGCTAGTTAATTTGTAACGTTTCACTTGTTCGATAAATGAATTCTTATCCAAATGTACTGAAAACGCAATTTACAATGTCAAGGGTAGGGTAGACTGCGTACGGTTGAAACAAACATACATCTATTTTCAAATGTCGTGTATTTCTATAAATAGTAACCCGGGATCTATGATAATACAGCCATATCGTAGCTAAAACTTCACATTTGAATTTCACGTATCAATATCGTCACTTGGTTTATAAACAACAAAATTATAAGCGATATCAGCTAAATTGTTTCAACCGTACCCAGTCTACCCTACTAAAGTTCCGTACTAAATGTCCATAAAAAAAATATTGTCGTCTAATAATCACAATTTGAGATACCCCCTATGCTTCAAAAATAACTTTTCAAGTAGTCTCTGCAGAAGCAGTACAAAGGTATTGATTAATTTGTCATATTTCTTTGACAAATAACAAAATGGCATCCTCTCGAAGATTTGCAGTAACCTTGGGTAAAATATTTGTTAATATAGGTACATAAATCTATTTGTTTGGTTCAATGACACGAGGAAGAAAAACAAGATCATCTAACAAACAAACATCTTCTCTCGCATCATTAGTACTAGAACTGTCTCTAGATTTTTCAGAAACGTGCGTCCGAAGGTCAGAATCATAGAGACCGATAGAGAAGATTTCTCTAAGCGCGTGACACAAATCATAAAAGCCAGATGCTCTCCTAAATACGCAAAACATATGTTTACGACGCACATATTGAAAAAAGCTCTATTGTATGATCACATCCCAGCGAAGATAATTTGTTGGGCTGCGTCAATGTATTGGATATTTAATTACTTACGTGTGGTTTAGGAAAAATATGACATATGTACCTATAGCGCATACAAAATTACCGATTGTCCCTTACCTGCGTGTACTAGTCATTATTGTATTTACTCAAAGATAGTCCTTATCCGCCTTTAAAAGACATTTAAGTTATCTATGCAGCATTTACTTTGTTTAGGTTACGTCACTAACGGAGCGTGGCTCTGGGCCTCTAAAATAACTGCTCCAGTGGCTTGTATGGTGTACGAGGTGATGGCGATGAGAATGACGATGCTGATGGTAATGCAAGAATTTGTGATGTTTAATGGCCTGTGTGCCACTAACGGCATTTCAATTTCGCTGTTATAAAATAAGTAGGTACTTGTTTAATTTATTGTTTCGATCGAGGTGTCCTGGCCTCATGGCCCAGCTCTCGAGATCTGTGGTCGCAACAATAAAACGTGATACAAATTCACTTTGGACGTAGAGAAATCGAATTTCGCGGATTTGGGACGATTTTAGAAATGACACAGTCGTAGACAAAGCGACGGGAATAGACACGGGTTATGTCGACGATCAAACGGAGCCCTTTCATCTCGACTTATTGAGAGACACGAGACAAGTTAGATAACATTTTCTAGAGGTTTCAGATGATATTTTAGCTTTTAATGTACAGTTATATTAACTCAAGTAAAAGGGTTACATTAAGATGTAGCCTGGTGGGTATTGTGTTTTAGTGTCATACTTTAATAGGAAGCGCTCGTAGCGTAGTTTGACTAAGTGTTTCTCAGCGATCACCAAAGTTAGGGAACATTCGGCACATCATCACATCGGTCAATCTTCGGATGTATGACCACGGCTGACTTTTCCAGTTGGGCGACATGGTGGTAGCTCGGATTGCATGTACCGGATTCAAATTGTAGGTACCGGAATTTTTAACAGTTTAGACATGACGTAGGCCTAAAGGCGGTTAAAAAACTGTAACACCAGGGCTAGCCATCCAGCCTATTCTTATACTTACTTTAGCCAGTTTGCTGGGATTGAATATGTGTGGTTTATTGAAACTTAAACTTATATACAAACATGGACTTAGGTTACGACCTAAACAAAAGAATTTTAAATTCAGATGTGAGTAGGAATTTTTTTGGAGACATAAGAAATCAAATATCGAAAGAAATGCGTCTTAACAGATAGCCAAATGCAAGCGTACTGAGTGTACAAAAAATAATTTAATTTTACAAATTTGACAAAGACCATAACCCTTTCATAAACACTTTACGAGTAGGTATGTTCAAATCCAACGCTTATCCGACTCTTATGAATATTCCGATCGGCAAATTGAATAAAATATACTCGTAGAAGCAGTAGGTCACCCGCGTATCGAGAGCCGAGACATTAGCCCAGTTGCCCGGGTGGCAACAGCCAAACACACAATTTATACCTACTCTTGATACCTACTCGCCTGGCAACCAGCGAAAGTTATTTAGCCTTCGATGTGATGGGACATTTTGTAAATATTATTGTTAGTGGTTTGACCGGATGATTATTTTTTCGCTTTTAAATTTTCAGTTGAAACGTATGATAATGATCATGTTTACTTTTGCTTTTAATGATCTAAATATTTATGATTCAAAACAATCGATACATTGTGTAATAAATCTATCTTACATTAGCGATTTTTAAATTCAATTTATTTTCTTTATTTTAAATACGTTTGACCCCATTTGACTTAACGAAGAGTAGATATGTTATTTAAACAGCATCAAGAGTTTTTGTAACAATGGTTGCTCAGAGCTGAATAAAATCGTCTACAAAGGCATACTAAACAAAACGACAAAATGTGGCCAAATGTAGCCCTATAATGAATATAAAAAAATGGTTATTCGGGGTACTCCCCTAACCACTTTTGTCGTGATTTTGAAGATCCTCGGAAGTTATTTTTCTCCACTGGTTGCGATCATTTGTAACATATTCCCATTGGAAAAAAATATCGAACAGCTTTCGTCAGAGATTAATTTTTAAAACTTTCAGTCGAGGCACATATAGGTACCTACTACTTACCCTTTATTTCTTTGCGTAGATGCTCCGTATACTTTTCTACAGCTCTCGCTAGTAATTATTTTTACAAGCTTTTATATAGTTTCACCTGTCCCGTTGTCTGTCTGTCGGTCTGTAATCAAATCTTGCAAATTACATTTGATCCACTTCCTGGTTTCCGATTGACCTGAAATTGTGCATACATGTGTAAATTGCGTGATGTGTGACACGGTGCTAAGCTAATGATGGAGCTGGAAGATGGCCAAAGGAACTTTGCAATGAAACGACACAACCTCACCGAATTTGGGTTCATTTGAATCGTCTTGCCGAGTAGTTTGTCTTTTAGTAACCAGGGTCTGATGATGGAGCTGGAAGGTGGTCCTAGGATCTCTGTAACGAAACGACGCAAACCCATCGAGTTTCGGCTCGTTTGATTCGTCTTAGCAAGTATTCTTGTTCTTTAATGTTTAAGTCATTTTCAATACAGAGCATATTATGAAGCCTCCGGCAAATTATTCGCTCCGGCTCATAATATAGAATTCCCAAAATGTTGAATATTTTGCGAATATTTAACATTGTAGGAATTCATATAATAATTTACAAAATTATTCTTCATGAATCTTCATTTTAATTTTTTGGCAAATGCGTCATATACAGGTAAACATCTGCAGCAATGTCTACGTCTTTTACCTCGAGAGTCTGGAGTGTGACTGGTAGAAAGAGTGTGTACCTATAGGGTAGGTTTTGGAGCATTTTGGGCAAATCTCTGGGCGGGAGGTCTCGACGATTCTGTACAGCCGGCATAAATCTAGCGATGATTACTAATATGTTACAATACAATACAACACTTTATGTAACTGTACTGTACTGTATCAGTCTTTTAATAGTTCTCTGCAGGACGTAAGCCTACCCACTGACTGGGCCAGCGTGATGGATATGGCCCAATCACCCTTTATGGGTAGGCCTACGTTCTGCAGTGGGCTATTAAAAGGCTTTATGTAATAGAAGAAACAAAGTCAGAGACAGGTGATTTCTTCTAGAAAACCTTTCAATGCCTACCTAAGAGGTACTTGGTATGACTTTGATAACGAAATACGAGTAGGTATGTATAAAACCCAAACAAATTGTACTACACTTATCCGTCTCTCTTTCACGAAGTCTGTAAAAACGAGACTTAAATATTTTAACCCCTTTCAGCAGACACTAAAACATTTTACAAAATTAGCCCCCCTTAAATATTTGTTTTTACAAGATTTTCTTCGAATGTGGCACTATACATGTTACAAAGAAGTATACAAAATTGTTAATTAAATCCAAACCACATTAATATCCGTCAAGCCGTGGTGGTCAAGAGGTAGTGACACCCGCCTTACAATCGTGAGGTCGTGGGTTCGAATCCCCGGTCCCGTACCAATGAGTTCTTTGGAATTTATGTACGGAATTTCACACCACAGGCTTTTCGGTGAAGGAAAACATCGTGAGGCAACCTGCATACGTCCGTAGAAGAAATTCGATGGCGTATGTGAATCCACCAACCCGCACTGGGCCCGCGTGGTGGATATGGCCCAATCACCTTCGTGGGTAGGCCTACGTCCTGCAGTGGACTACTAAAAAGGCTGGTACAGGTACAGGTACATTAATATCTGAATAATTCCTCTTAAACTTGTACAGTATTATAAATATCTCAACGTAATATAACCAGCAGTCAAGTCACCATATTTGTTTTCATTTTCGTCACAAAACAAAATAAATATTATTAAAAAAAACCTACCCAAAGTTAATTTATCCGAATGTCTTTTATATAGTCTGCAAAAACAAGACACAATATTTCAGACCCATTCAAAAGCCGTTTTATAGGGTCAGCCAACTCAAATGTCCATACATTTTAGTGTAAGCACTTGCCGGACACAAGTTTACAATTCAACAGGTGACAGTTGGTGTCAAACAAGGCTCGCCAGTGCCAAAAAACCAACAATATTGCGGGCGATTAACCTACATACATGAGCCATTCACGACGGAGAACATCAGTGGTTGGAATGGTCGTGTGTTGCTCGTGTGTCGCGGTATGCATGAGCAGGCTCAGACGGAGCAGAACTAAAAGGATACTTTGAGAATAAATGTAAAGGCTCAGACGAAGCGGAACTAAAAGGAAACTTTAAGAAAATATGTAAAAAAATGTTAGAATTATAGATGTTTGCTATCTTTTCCTCACCGAGAACATAAAAACAAAGAAGCAATAGTAATACCTGTAACGTCAGACAGTACTTATTCTGAGCGTCAGACACTTTAGCTATTTATAGCTAAAGTGTCTGATAGCTTTATTGCTCTTATTTGTTGACTGCCTCGGTGGCTCAATGGTTAGTAACCCTGACTCCTGGGTCAAAGAGGCGTCGGTTCAATCTCCACTCAGGGCAACCATTTATGTGATGAACATTGGTGTTTGCTCTGTGTCTGGGTGTTATTTAGGTACTATCTATATAAGTATGTATTTAAAAATATGTATAATGTATATGTAGTTTATCAGTCTCTGGCAGCCATGTCACAAGCTTTGTTTAGTTTGGGGTCAGAGACTGTGTGTAAGATATAATATAGCCCACAAATATAATATTTATTTATTTATTTAATAGCATAATGGAGCCCATGGTAATGAGGGAAATAATTGACTGTAAACTAGTTTTTTATTGTAGCAAAAATATAGAATGCATTTTTAGCGTCATGAGCCCTTTAACTTACCGAAATAAGCACCAGGAAACACACCGTGATGTAAACGCACGGTGATGTTCCATGGTTGGTGCCATAGAAACAGGGAGCCCACTCGTTTCGATTTATACTCGTCTGTATGAAGTTATTTCAGCCACGTATCCACGCTGGCGCAATCCATTCAGCGGGTCAGTTGCCGAAGACGGATCCAGGATGAAAATAATTGGGGCACTATTTTCTTTCGCGGCAGAAGACCGCGAGACGTGGAAGTTGCTCCACCAACAAGAGCGTTGCTCTTAAATTCTGATGCTGATGATTATCTTTCTGATATTACACTTATTATGCTTAGAACTTACTATTCGAGCACAATTATAGCGATCCCATGAAATATATTTTAGTCAATTGGATAAAGCTTGGATAGGATTGTGACAGATACGTTATTTGATATTACATTCCTAAAAATTTATTTGTACCAAAAGGCTTAAATTCATGTTAGTATTATTTTATCTTTAAAACCAGAAAATAAGATAGTAGGTCACGATGACGACATCAAAATATGACCGAGTGTTCCAGCCTAATTATTAAAAAATCTACATTACAGTTACTATTCACAACTCAATTCAATAACTTTTTTATTATCAATTATTTATTTATGTTATTTCAGCTCTCTTCTTCAAACATTCTTTTTTTTTCTCATAAATAATAGGGCTACATTTGGCCACAAACTCACGTAATGCAACGCGGTATGTAGACCTAAAAAGATTCTGTTTTCAACTTAAATATTACCCCCCACAAATCGTCCTGAGTACGTCCGCGCAGACGAATTTCCCAAACCATTGACAAGCTACTAAAATAGACAAGGAAGGCGGGGCTCCACTAGAATAGCCGTGAGCTTAGACACGGTTCGCGGATACTACTACGCATTTATACAGGGTTATCTGCTTACCCTGTACTAAGGCGGAAGGGGATGATTAAGACCATCATAATGAACAATTTTTTCTGTAAGGCTAACCCAAAATTCGAGAGAAAAAAGCTGTTTTATACCTTTTCTCGATTCCGAGTCATGTATGGAACAGCTGAATTTATTTTCTCCAATTTTGGGTTAGTCTCATAGTAAAAGTTCATCATAATGATGGCCTTCATCATTCCCTTTCGGCTTGGTACAGGGTAAGCAGATAACCCTGTACAAATATTATTTTTACTTTAGAATCATAAAAATACATAATTGTAATGACACTAATACAGCCAGAACCGGTGCATCTACCTCATTCATAGGGTGTATCTCTAGACGACGGACACATTCTAGCTCTAGAATATCATTTACAATGGGGCCAACCCAAAATCATTAAAAAATAATAAGCTACCCCAGGCAAAAAATTAATTGACTCTCAAATGTATAAGAACAGCTATTTTTTCGCGATTTTGTGTGTTCATAATGAAATCTAAACAGGTATATTCAGAAAGGGTGCACTGAGCCGAAACAGACGGTTCTATACTATTCTACATTTGGCTTTATAAATCAGACTTTGCAAAGCAACAACAAGTATTTTCTAAGCGACTTCAAAAGAGCGGGTTCTCAATTCGATAGAATCATAGAGCTATTACTACCAGAGGGATAATGCGGAGCCAGAAAGAGATGCGTTGATTTAAGGCGGCATGAGTTAGAAAGAGATATCTCGATTCGGTGGTGGTTGGCGTTTTTTTCTGAAGATCATGTCACTTTTGACAGTATCTTCAATAACAAACAGCTGCGGTTTTTGTTTGATCACTTGGAAAATAAGCATATTTATTTAAAATAAAATTTTGAGCATAAGTTCTCGTAAAAACTCACTCTTACCATGATAAACGTTCAATATACGATGAACTACTGCAGCGTAATTGGCTGCAAAAGCAACGGCGTACGAGATAAATGAGCAATATCATTTCATTCGTAAGTAGTCGCATTTTCACCATAATCGCAATTGAATTACACTGTAGATATCACATTTTATATCTTTTTGTTCAGATCAATCACTACACAATGGTATTCTGATTCCCAAGCTGTATTTTTTCAAGTTTTATTGTAATTTTAATGTATATTATGAATTTCAAAACATCTGTGGTGCCATTACAATAAATCTCCCCAAAAATTTCCCTATTTTTTTAAACCAGTCGCTATGTCATTATTTTTGGAAAAGTTTGAAATATCGTAAATTATGTAAGATTACTATTAAAGCTTTTATCTTGTGTAAAAATGGTAAGAGATACAGATTTTTTGAATTCAGAAATTTTATTCTCGATAAAATAAAATCAAACTTAGGTTTTTGTGTAATGAACTGTAAAATTATAGAGAAATATGTTAAAATATAATTACCTAATTCGTCGCGTTTAATTTAAGTTTTATAAAGGAGTTCTTCTTTTTCGAGCATGAATACCAAAAAAAAATGAAATGTACATATTTACCTATGATATTTATTATTATTTGCCCATTTACGCTTTGGCATAATTACACTGAGCAACGCTTTAAAAAATCCAGAGTATGTAGGTAAATTAATCGCATATTTGGTAGATAACCATGCCTTTATACCAGATAAAAAAATGATTAATCTCAATCTCATGTAAAACAATTAAAAATTAAAATATCATTAATATTTTTCGATGGTTTTTTGAAGGTAAAAAGTATTTTGACATTATAACGTCTTATAAATCTGTTGACGCCGGCGGCACGCGCGAAAAAAGCATGACTCATTGTCACATTCCGCCTGAGCCGAGCGTACAATATTAAAATATTATAAATTCTTTCTATTTTAGGAGAAGCCATAAATTAACATAACGTCTCTGAATAGTTATGTAGTCTTTCATATAACCGTAATATTATAATTATAAAAATCTAAGTCTAACCCTTGTTGAAATTCTGCAGGATTCCATCTGATCATGTTGAGTTGAGGGATAAATGGACTGCTGCTACACCACAGGGCAAGCGAATTGGATACCAAGTACTCACAAATATGTTCATTATATTTCGACGCGGTTGAAAATACAATTAGTGGGTACAGGAACAGTAAAGCGTTCAATAATATTCGCTATACCTACCAATAAAATGTTTGAATAATGAAGGTGTACGGACGTAACCTGCCTAAGTTGTTTTTTAAGTAATTTATAACAAAATTAATAACTGAGACTATAATGTTATTTATTGAAAATGTAAATAAATAAATAAATAAATCAAATATCTAGTTAATTTACCCTTAAATTTGGATACTTATAAATTTAAATATTTACTAATGGGCGTTACCCATAAAAAGAACCTTGGCAATTTAAAGTTTTATTACTTTCACGTCAACTAAATTGTACAATATTTGATTTGGCATCTATTGTACAACTATGAAATAAGGTAACGATGTCAATCACACAATTTCCCTAATTATCGGGAGTTTACAACAAAGGCAATACATAGTGAAATATTGATTCGACAACAGCATTACAGATCTGTATTTTACAGATATCTGTGGATAGAATGTTTTCATTTTCTTGTATGTATGTCATGCGATTACTCTGAAATTTATAAACCGATTTTGATGACTCTTTTTAGGGTCCCGTACCTCACTAGTAGGGTTCGTAACGGAAAAAACGGAACCCTTATAGGATCACTTTGTTGTCCGTCTGTCCGTCTGTGTGTATGTCAAGACTATTTATCTCGGGAACCCGTAAAGATATCGAGTTGAAATTTAATCTGTATTCGTATATCTATGATCTCTTGCAGTTGTGTAAAAGAAAAACTTCTGTTATCGTTTAAAAAAGTTAGAGCCGTTTATGTCGTAAAAAACCGCATATTTCGACACTCACAAAAATCAAAACCTACAGGGTATAGGAATAAATCTGAAAACTGTATATTTAAATTTAAATCACAAAAAATAGGGCCTCGAAATTCACAAAATATGGGTTCAAAATTCAAAGTGAGTAAATCGTATCATGTAAGGTATCATATAAAAGAACTTCATTAACACATGCTAACAGGTTTTTATTATTTTAACAATGTGTAATTTTCGATGAATGACGAGAAAAGTGAAAAAAAAAACTTTTTGTCGATCGTTATAGTATAAAGATTTTAACAACTTACTTGCCAATTTTGTGAAATTTTCTGGATTTGTACGGAACCCTCGGTGTGCGAGCCTGATTCGCACTTGTCCGTTTTTTTTGTTTGGCAGACCATACATCGAATATTGAGGTTTTGAAATGACATTTAAATTTTATCTATATCGTATAATGTAAATATTACATCGATGATGCATCAATTCGCGCGAACTACATATTTAAATTCAGTACATGGTTGAAGTCAGTTATGCAATTTTTGTCGAAAAACAATTATTTTCTCGCTGTTCGCTATTAGATAGATAGCAAAAAGATATTTCAATACATACGATAACTCTATTAAAACTGAAACACAGCATGACGATAGTGCAATAAAAAGAAGAAGAGAATATTTATGAATCGGCAAGTAGTGATTTTTATTGCTGTCGTTAAACTATTTAAGGTTTTTATCATGTACTTATCAGCTGTATCAAATTACATTATTACCTTTACATTACCGCGGCACGTGCGTATATTCAAATTTTGGCATTGAGTACGCCATTATTCAACATTTTAATCACCATTGGCGCCTACCTGGTTATAACAATGTGCTTACTTGTTGATCATAGATATCCTACATAAATAATGATACATGGCCTTACCACATAAAAACGCTTTAAGCGCTGTTTAACCGTGCAATTTGTACAGTTAAACATTGTCTAAGCGTGCGTAAAACTTTTGCGGTAAGACGGACAGCCTTTAATAAAAATAAACTCCGCATTACAGTCGTCAAGCCTATTTTAACTTCGTCTTAATTACACATTTTGAACTTATAAGAGAAGTAGGAATGTTTAAAAGTCAGTTATAAAAATTTCCGTATATAAAAATAAAATGCATGTTTTGAATAAGCTCCCTTTTCTATTTTTCGAGGGGTCATACAAATATTAAAGAATTATGATGTAAAATGCACGTCATGATGTCACGTGAATAATTAATCAAAATTGGTTAAGCCGCTAATTGCACTAACAGCGATTTGTTCATAATTTCTAAATTGGCCTACTGTTATAAAACAATTAATTGGTACATACACAGAAAAGTAGAATTTTCAGCCAAAATTTTTCTTTTCATCATGGACTTAGTCACATTTATTAAACAAATAAAAATTCAATTCAGAACTGACATAGATATCATAAAATTCCTCAGCAATTAAGAAACAATGCCTTCTAATGATACATTTTTCATTGATTAGAATTCAAATAGATTTGGAACGCAAGTGGAAAATTTCGGGCTACATTAGGCCTATTGTTTAAATTTGGCGTCATTACGCCCTACATTATAATTATGTGGTGGCGATACTGTAGACTGTCAGGGTTGCCAACATTCTAATATCGGACTACTAGTCTATTGTTGAACATATACCTAGCAACCAAGGATAATTTCAACACTCCAAGTCACTTAATCATCAACTAGCTTCTGCCCGCGGCTTCGCCCGCGCGATAAATTTAATTTTAGTGCTATCTCATGGGATCATTTTATTTTTCTGGGATCAAAAGTAGCTATATCACTTTCCGTCTTTAAAACTACGTTCAAAATCAAGTCAATACGTTGCTCCGTTGCTGTGTCAAAGAAGGACAAACCAACAAATACACTATCGGATGTATAATATTAGCAAGGATAATGATATCAAATCAGTTAGGACGTCCAATTTGGAACATAAACCTCTCTAATAAATTTTAAATTTTACCTTGCCGGTAGATTTCCTACGCTACGCTCGTCAATAAGTAGTCTCACAGCATGGCTTCATTAGAGACCTGATGGCCGAAAGCATCCGTTCTGGATGCTATTCCCTAACACCAACAGCAATCGACAGCAATCCACGAGAACCTATTCTGACGTACCTGGAAATAAAAAAAAGTTTGATAAATAAAAACGAAATTTTAATTAATAAAAGTATAATACTCGTACGTATACAACTATATGTATACATGAGAAAACATTAAAGATCTTTGATCGTGACACATAACATAATACAACAACTCGTGTAAAATAATTTTAGCTAAATATGCCATAACGACCATAAGCCACAACCTGCTCTACTACCTGGAAGGTGACCAGCGGTCCCAAGGTGGTGTCGGTTTTCTCGTGCACAGGTCCCTCGCTAACAACGTTATCACCATCGAAATTAAGTGTATCGAGCAGGAAAGTATATCTAATACTCAGAATATCCAAGAGGTATTCGCTGAAGGTTATTCAGGTATACGCACCAACCTCGTCACACCCAGATGATGAAGTGGAGACTATGTATGAGGACGTAAGTCGGGCCATACATACGTCTGAGACCCACTTTACTGTTGTTATGGGGTACTTCAAAGTTGGGCAAAAGAAGCGATGATGAGCTGAGGCTGGGGCAATTTGGATATGGACAACGGAACCCCAGGGGCCAGAGGCTGGCTGACTTTCTGGAGAGAGAGGAACTCTTCATGATGAACTCTTTCTTCCAGAAGCCGCCTCACCGGAAGTGGACCTGGATGAGCCCCGATGGTTCCACCAAGAATGAGATAGACCTCATCATGACCACTGAGAAACGGATATTTAATGATGTCTCCGTGATCCACAGGGTTAAAACCGGTCACCATCACAGAATCGTAAGAGGCACATTGGATATTAACGTTAGACTTGAAAGGTCACGCCTGATGAAGTCCACGCTCCGGCCTACTCGTGCCCATATCCAAAACCCCGAGAACTTTCAGCTTGAACTCAAGAGAACTTTGCGTCGGTGGACGAGACCAACAACGGGCTCGTAGAAACTGTCCAAACGGTAGGTTCTAAGTTCTTTAGGCCCCACCGTTCAAATAGACCTCAAAAGTTTTCCGATCACACTCTAAATCTCATGGCCGAACAACGCTTGCTGAGACTGCAGTCTTCCGATGATGCTATGATGATGCGATGTTAGTCACATAGGCGGCTCAATAGACAAATTTCGAAATCCTTGCGACGCGACATTCGTCAATACAATACTAAACATATTAAGGAAACAACAGAACGGAACAAAGGCTCCAAAGTGTTCGCAAGAAATTTGTCTATTGGGCAAAGCCAGTTGACAAAGCTGAAGAGAGAAGATGGCAGTATAGCATCGACCAAGGCAGAGGTATTAGAGGAGATCGAAAGGTTCTATGGCCAGCTATACGCTTCGGTCGTTCAGCCTGTTAAGCCTGTTCGCAGCGCGGTCGTTAAGCCTATTAGCAGCGCGGCTAAAGACCCAAGGGCCAAGCTGACCCGACACTTCACCGAAAATATCCCGGATATCAGCCTGTATGAGATTAAAATGACCTTAAATCAGCTTAAAAACAACAAGGCGCCGATGACGGTATCACATCAGAACTTCTGAAAGCGGGTGGAACACCGGTACCTAAAGTTCTTCAGAAGCTTTTCAACACCGTCGTCCTCGAGGGCATAACGCCAAAAACATGGCACAGAAGCATGGTGGTGTTGTTTTTCAAGAGACCCATCTCGCTTCTGAGCCATGTTTATAAGCTGTTTTCAAGGGTTACGAATTGTCTCGAACGCAGGCTTAATGACTTCCAGCCTTCCGAACAAGCCGGTTTCCGAAAAGGCTTTAGCACTATGGACCACATTCATACGCTGCGGCAGGTTATACAGAAGACTGAAAAGTATAATTTGCCACTTTGATTAGCGTTTGTGGACTATGAGAAAGCCTTTGATTCGGTTGAGACATGGGCTGTGCTCGAGTCTCTCCAACGATGCCGTATAGACTACCGGTACATCGAAGTGTTGAAGTGCTTGTATAATAACGCCACTATGTCGATCCGAGTAAAGGAAAGGAGCTCCAAGGCGATTCCTTTAAAAGAGGCGTAAGACAGGGAGACGTAATATCTCCGAAACTGGTTACTGCTACTTTGGAGAACGCCTTCAAGACGCTACTTTGGAGAACGCTTTGGAGAACTCCTGGAATAAAAAGGATTAGGCATCAATATCAACGGCGAAAACATCACTCACCTTCGGTTTGCCGACGATATCGTGGTCATGCCAGGGTCGATGGAGGAACTCAGCACGATGCTCAAAGGCCTTAATCAGGTCTCTCAACAGTCAACTCTCTTAAAATGAACATGGACAAGACGAAGATAATGAGTAATTCTCATGTTGTACCCACCCAAATTTCTGTTGAGAACTCGGTTCTTGAAGTCGTTGACTCGTACGTCTACCTAGGACAAGTAGTCCAGTTAGGTAGGTCCGACTTCAAGAAAGAGGTCAATCGCAGAATCCAACTCGGTTGGGCAGCGTTCGGAAAATTGCGTAATGTCTTCTCGTCCGACATACCTCAGTGCCTCAAGACGAAAGTGTTCGATCAGTTTGTGTTACCAGTGATGACTTATGGCACTGAAACGTGGTCTCTTACTATGGGCTTTATTAATAAGCTCCAAGTAGCCCAACGAGCTATGGAGAGGACTATGCTCGGAGTCTCTCTACGGGATCGAATCAGAAATGAGGAGATCCGTAGAAGAACCAAAGTTACCGACATAGCCCGTTGAAATGAAGACATGGCAAGTTGAAATGGCAATGGGCAGGGAACATAGCGCGGAGGACTGATGACCGATGGGGTCGAAAAGTTCTCGAGTGGAGACCACGTACCGGCAAGCGCAGCGTAGGACGTCCATCCACAAGGTGGACGGATGACCTCAGTAAGACCGCAGGATCGCGCTGGATGTAAGCCGATCCCAACGGATATTATTGAAAATCTATAGTGATCGTCTATGTCCAGCAGTGGACGTCCTGCGGCTTAATAAAATGATTATGTTTTATGAAGTTGCCAGAACGAAATATTTACAGTAACAATAAAAAATCTCGGCGACATGGTTTTGTCCATTACCGTCAAACCTGTACAAATACCTGCATTAATTCACATTGTAAAAAATATTCGTAGACCGTATTGAGAACCAAAGTGCACTATGTAGTGCTTTCCTCTACGAATGAAACATTGTAAGCGAGTGCTACGACCCGAGCTACGCAGACCGCTACGCAACTGCATGCCTACGACTGAGATCTCTACGACATTCTACGCTGTTGCAACGTATAAAATTAAATCACATAGGTACTTCTTTTTCACTGCGCATGTAAAATGCGAAAAAGACGTTAAAAACCTTTTTTAATCTCAAGGTAAATTAATTCTTGTCTCTAAGATTCCTTATAAGTTTAGTTCGATGTTACACAAAACATCGAAACCCAAAACTCAAGTTTAATATTTATGACTCCCATTTTAATAGCTACCACGGACGACAAGCACAATTATATGTTGCGGTTATTTTAACCGTTTAGCAGTGTCGGAGGGCCCAGGTGGTTCAATACTTTGACATCAGGGCTAGCCAGCCTATACGAACTTATTTACTTTATTTCTTACTTTGAGCTTATTTCTAAAGCATGTAAGATAAGATAACGTTGGTATGAGATTTTTTTTTAATTTTAAACTCTTATCGGATGAACTCTTTCAACTTGACTTCAAAAATGGTTCAAACAAGTTTTTGTAGCGATTAAGTTAAATGAGCTGTAACATAAAGACAAACAAATATTTAAATCGCATTATGAAGATTATAATAGGCTATTTGACATTTTTTTATGTCCTCTTGTAATAGCTAACCGTAAACAGAGCCGATTAACGAAAACAAAAATAAAATCAACTTAAAAATAAAGAAGTTACAAGCATTTTATTTTCTTCCTAGACAAAGAGCGCTCTATGGCAGAATATGACGTCACGGTCCGTAAGTGTCAACATTCGCCATACTATGTTATGCTTTGTGGGAAAGGGACAAAACATCCCCTCTTAATCCCTACCAAAATCTTTACAAGCTTATATCTCTGAACTGGATTAGCCAATTTTAGTTATTTTTTCAGTTTACGAATCATAATTAATTGCATTAATTATGACTCGTAAGCTAATTGATTAATTATAATTAAAATTAATTATCATTAATTAAATATAAAATTAATTGATTATAATTAATTAATGATAATTATTTTATTGATTTTTAATGACAATTAATTAATGTTATTTTAGTAATATAAGTTTTAGTATTAGTTTTTATTTTAAGTAGGTTAATTTTAATAGTTATAGTTTCCGACAAACTAAATCAAATAGATTATACAATTACATTAATTGCAGAATTCAGTAATTTTAATACTATTAATAAATTCAATACTAGTCAACTACCCTATTATATCGGTACGAAATCAATAAACTGACACCACTAAAGTAGTAAAAATCCGATTTTTCTATTCTTACACAACCAGTTTTATTTCGTCATCTCTTTCAGCAAAACTAATGAATTTAAAATGTTTTAAAATACAGTAAAATGTATCAAATGTAGGAAGTGTCTTCAAGGTGATTGTTGAAATCATACGCTTCTAATTCTTAAATACTGCGCAAAAATCACCCGTATTTCCTGTACAATAAGGTTCACATAAAATGACGCAGTTAAAACTACATTCACTGACAATTTACTAAAGTAATCACCTAAAGTTTTATTGCTCTGACAAAGAGAACAAGCATTTTTAAAAATAATTTATTAGTTTAGAAAAAGGAGTCATTGGCGACGAATTACTTAGCAACCAATTTTATTTTGTATAACCCTGAAAAAATTGTATATACGAAAAAAATATCAGCTGTTCCGTATAATTGGATAAAAATAAACTTTTTCAATGAAACAGATGATTTCTTCGGTGATTTCGCGCTTAGGTTGAAGTATAATAAAATTTAATAGTATAATTATTATTCGCTAAAAATGGCACAACCTACAATCGTGTACGAAATTCGAATATTTTGCTCGAATCGATATATACAATTTTTACACTATTCTCGATTTTCCGAAAACGGTTAAGGAAATTTCGATAAAATTTAAATGGGATCACCTCGGGAGTGTACATACCCTTTTAATTTAAAAACATTTATTTTAATCGGTTCACAATTTTGAAAATGGCACCATAAGAGAGGCCCTCTACTCAGCAGTGGAATTAAGAAATCTATGGATGGTGATACACATGAACTGTAAGATACAGTTAGGAAATTGATCTAAACACCTTTATTAAACATCGTTATTATGTTTATATATTTACGTACATTTGCTTGCGGTAACTTTCCGAGTTGTATGTTGTATCGGACTCATTTCATTATGATCTTCACTTATTTCATTCTATCTATTCTTAGCTCATCCCACAACAATTTTCCCTTGTACTTGTTGGTTCTAATCGTACCTATAATTTGTCTGTGAGGCGTTAAGTATTAAAATTTAGCACAGTATTCAAGTAAACATAGCAAAGAAATAATAAGACGTTTTTGGATACAACGCCCCCCCTACCGCTTAAGCAATAGCAATCGTAATAGCAATCGTTTATAACTTCATTTTAGTCATTTGGCACCGCCTATGTGACGTTAGCCATCAAAGTTGTTCATTCAACGATTGCTTTCGCAATCCCCGCAAAGCAAATGATGGCTAACGTCACATTGGCGGTTCCAAATGACTAAAATGAAGTCACAAACGATTGCTATTACGATTGCTATTGCTTAGGCGGTAGGGGGGCCGGTGTCTACTGGCTAATCCTGGTGTCTGAGTTTTGAAGCCGCTTTAAGACCTCTGACATGTCTAAACGGTTAAACAACCACCATCTTACCTCCATTTTCATCCAAGCCACGGCAGTACTCAGATGTAAATACCCGGATTGACCCATCCGTAGACTGACCATCCCGACCGATGCTTAACGTTGTTGTTCTAGTTATAATTATACCTACTAAATCTTCACTCTTCTCTTAAATGTCTAATGGTAATTTTCCACCTACCACCTATCATCGGCCTAATAACTTTACATCACAGACTAGGAAGTTTACAATTTAAAGAGCCCTTTTACGCGATTTATGAACAATTAAACATAAGATAAATGCGCATATTTGTCAGTTCAACACGTTGAGATGACGTCTACATTCAGGTCAATGGAAGAACTCTTACTGGGAGTGATTCATTTTTATTAGCAGACTGTATATATTTGTTTTTGTGATCGTCTCTAGATAAAATAGCATATAGTACGTCACACGGCTTCACATGAGCACCAATTACCATGTCAGAGGCTTTCATAACCTAGACTGCAATGGTGAAGTCGGTTGTGCTTTTTAACAAAAAATAACTTATTTGATTCTGGTCATGTTATTTATAATATAAAATCAAAATTATAACAATCAGTATTGACGCAACTATCAATAAACAAATTCAAAATATTTTGTATATTTATTTTTATTTCTACAATACAAGTAAAATCAACTTTTATCTGAAATTCTGTATTCACTTATTCCCTTGACTTCTAGTTTCTACAAACACACAAACCAAAAACCACGCATTTATCATATTGTGTGAAAGCAGAATATCTGGGTAATTTACAAGGTGAGGTAATGTTGCTAAATTTAAATTTTCAGACTTAGATTAAACACAAAGTTTCATTTCGTATTGTTTGAGATAACGCGTAGGATGTTAACTTTTGGAGTTTCAGAATATACAAGTACCTACGTGTGGTTAATTTTAAAGGTTAGCTAGAAAAGAGACGTTGCAAAAGTGTATAGAGCTTAGACCATGACTTTGTACCGTGCCTGAATATAAACTTTTTTTGTTTTTTAATATGATTTCGCTATTTGACTGCCTCGGTTGCTCAGTGGTTAGTGACCCTGACTTCTGGATCAAAGAGGCGTGGGTTCGATCCCCACCCAGGACAAATATTTATGTGATGAACATAAGTGTTTGCTCTGTGTCTGGGTGTTATTTAGTTACTATCTATATAAGTATGTGTTTAAAAATAAGTATATGTAGTATATCAGTCTCTGACAGCCATATCACAAGCTTTGCTTAGTTTGGGGTCAGAGACCGTGTGTAAGTTGTCCCAAAATATAAAAAAAATAAATATTTATATAAAAATATTTTATTATTTATATTATTTTCTTTAATAACGGCTTACAGTTTAGGTATGATAATATTTTACAATCGTATTATAACATTGCTCGTAATATGTGGCGGCTATACAAACCAATTTAGAAATGAGTTTTCTAAAAATTAAAGAAGCATTGAACGTTGATTTTTATGCAGTCCATTTGTGCGCCATATTTTTACACCTATTTGAAGCATTATACAAAGTACCTATGAGCCCACGGTGCCACATCTCCTTTATTTATTGTAACGGTTATGGACTTACGTAAAGTTGAAGTACTTTCTAGATTAATATAACGAAGTTAAATTTATAACTTTATACTCGTAGGTGTTGAGTTCATACACCTCTCGGGTCCTCAACATCAAAACCTATGTTTCTTGTCTCTTGGTAGTTGGTAGAAGTACCTTTGCCTTCGTATTCTTCGACCATGTAATAGGTCCCAGGTCCGATTCCCGGGCAGATGGTTGGGTGACATAAAATGTTCGTACAGACCAGCTAGCCGCCTAGCAGTCTAGCAGCTAGACTAGACTAGCTAGAGCTAGCTAGCTAGCTGGCTAGCCCTGGTTTCAGTTTCTATGTATGACTGAATAATCTGTTATCTGTGATAAACATTAGTTTTAACTTTTACTTTGACGATGCTATTGCTGAATAACGTAACATGGTATTTTTCAATTTTTTGATATGTACCTAATTATAATTACTTTATTTTCATACTCGTTGACATTTTTAAACTGATAATGACATTGTTATTTTTCTTGATACTGATACAATTTTATTTTTGATTTGTATTCTAATATTTTTTTTTGTGTACCTGATTTGGTAAAATTTAAAAAGTGTGCTTATTTATTTGTAGTAAAAATTTAATTAAGTAGAACTTTTAAAAATTGTAACTAGACGATTTCAAGTGCCTGTATTGTGTCTACGGAATAAAGAAATTTTGACTTGACTTGACTTTTATGCCGGCTGTAGGCCTCTGACATGGCTAAACAAGTTAACGTGTCACCTGAGCCACGGCAGCGCTCAGTTGAATATCCCGCGGTCCCCTATCGGAAGACTGACCGTAACAAACGTTGCTTAACTTCAGTGATCGCTAAGAAACACCTAATCAAACTACGCTATGACCGCTACTATTTGAGTAATAAAATTACGAACATATTTATCGGAGGTTTGGAAGGAATCTTAGTGTAAGCATAAAGCTTGCAATATCGGTCACCTATCCGAAGACTGACCGTAACAATCGTTGCTTAACTTCAGTGATCGCTAAGAGGCACCTAGTCAAACTAAGCTATGAACGCTATTATTTGAGTAATAAAATTACGAACATATTTATCGGAGGTTTGGAAGGAATCTTAGTGTAAGCATAAAGCTTGCAATATCGGTCACCTATCCGAAAACTGACCGTAACAAACATTGCTTAACTTCAGCGATCGCTAAGAGGCACCTAATCAAACTACGCTTTGAACGCTACTATTTGAGTAATAAAATTACAAACATATTTATCGGAGGTTTGGAAGGAATCTTAGTGTAAGCATAAAGCTTGCAATATCGGTCACCTATCCGAAAACTGACTGTAACAAACATTGCTTAACTTCAGTGATCGCTAAGAGGCACCTAATCAAACTACGCTATGAACGCTACTATTTGAGTAATAAAATTACGAACATATTTATCTGAGGTTTGAAAGGAATCTTGGTATAAGCATAAAGCTTGCAATATGAACCATTACAAGTTTACATTACTGCACTATGAGCTCTAACTTCAAAGTGAAACTTATTGTTATTTATAAAGCTGTCAAATGTTATAACAAGATAAATAAAGTTCCTCATAATTCCGCTACAGTTGCCTCATAATACACATTGTTTTTGCCGCCCCCGCACAAGGAAGGGGTCTCAGATGGTTAATTCTGTTTTTTGTTCCGCCCTTTTGAAGGGAGAGATTTGAACAAAATTAAATTTATTTTGTGTTCATAATATACGAGTGGGACGTTTTTGGGAGAAACGGAAGGACATTGTGAACTGAGTGGAAGTTTTACAAGTGTTTTTCATACGTCTTTTATCTCATGACGAGTTTCATCAGTCAATCATTCAGTTTCTTTTCATCATCATTATCAGTCGTAGAACAGCAACTGTTGAATTTATAGGCTTCTCATATAGCTTACCAATAAGATCAATAAGATCGGTTGGAAACTCCTCGCATACAGCGTGTCAATGGAAGTACTATAATGCGGCTACGTGTACGTGGTTTCCATTCAAGAACATCGGTTCCCCATGGGTTATCAGATCTCTATATCGGTAACTTTAGTTCGTCCATCGATCTCCTTCATTTTGATTCGATCTCGCAGAGAGACACCGAACATAGCTTTCTCCACAAAAACCTACTCTGAGTTTTTTTATAAGCGTACTATGACAATATTTTTGAAAAATGTGGTTTTTGAACTTTCTGGATTTGAACACATTATTATTATATACTACGGGCCTAATTTATTTATTTCGTAATTTTAGTGCGCAATTAGTCCCGTAGTATACAATAATATTTTTTTTAAAACTACAGCGATTAAGTCAATTGTTACATAAGGTATCACACACTAAAACAAAATTAGCTGAGATTCAAAAGTGAGAATTACAAGAACGCCCAAGGTTACCCAGTAACCGATAATCGGCAAAATTAGCTTCAAGGCTGCACAATATTCAGATTACGCAGATTTGCACAATAAAACACCTAAATAAACTGACACATTCATAGACAACTTTTTAAGTAGGTGGCGAAATCGTTTATAATATATGTTTCCTGTATAAACGCTGAAATACATTGTTATACACGTCGCACGCCGCATTTACTGTGCGAGCTATAAAACATTAAAATTTGCATATTACGTAGTTTTCACGGGGATTTTAAAAAGTGGAAAGCGTCAAGATTTATAGAGTTCCGCGAAAAATAAATATAGGAGAGACTGCACAAAAATAACTCGTAGTCTTTATTTACAATTTTAAGTTATAGCTTAAGATAGTTTAGTTTATACAAACTAAAGTTATTTTAGTTTGATATGTACAAACTTTAACAAATAAATAATAATAAGGTTATATTTAAAATAGAATATTTAAGGACGAACAAAAAATAAAGATATAACACAGTATATTAGATTCCTTCTACGTAACCGCGATTCGACCTAGACCACACCTTCGTTTAATATTGTCTGAATGTAGTCAAAGTGAAACAATTTCAAATGAAAATACTCCACTGTAACAGTACACAACCAGATTACAGATATCTTTAACAAACCACCGAACATTTTAGTTAGTTCTTCTTCATCACCGTTAGCAGCGCTATCATCCGTCATCCATCCATCAGCCAAAGGACGTCCACTGCTAGACATAGGCCTCCCCTATGGATCTCCAGTAAGACCGGTTGGAAGCAGCTTGCATCCAGCGCGATCCTGCGGTCTTAATAAGGTCATCCGTCCAACTTGTGGGTGGACGTCCTACACTGCGCTGGCCGGTACGTGGTCTCCACTCGAGAACTTTTCGGCTCCACCGGTCATTGCCATTTCAACTTGCTAATCCGCAGCGCTATACAACAATTATTTTCGCTATTATCAATAAGGCCGCCCTTTGTTGCACTAGTTCATGTCGCTTTTTTTTCCTTTCTGTGTATTTTTTCTGTTTTGTGTTTTAGTGTTAACATTAAAGTATTCATTCATTCATTCATCGTATACAAAATTGGAATATTTCGTTCGAATTTTTACATTATTGTTGATTTTTCAAAAACGGCTCAGCCGATTTCTGTAACATTTAAATGGGACCTCTCTCGGGAGTATACCCTTTCAAACTAAAAAAAAAAAATAATTCGGTTCGGTTCACAATTGGCGAAATTATCGATGAACATACACAAAAAAACCGGACAAGTGCGAGTCAGGCTCGCACATCGAGGGTTCCGTACAAACATATTGTTAAAATAATTAAAAACCTGTTTTAGCATGTGTTAATGATACGATTTACTCACTTTGAATTTTGAACCCATATTTTGTGAATTTTGAGGTCCTATTTTTATGTGATTTAAATAAAAATGTATAGTTTTCAGATTTATTCCTATATGTGTACTCTGAGACAATACTCTTCGCCAAATTTCATAGTTCTATGTCAACGGGAAGTACCCTGTAGATTTTGATTTTTGTGAGCGTTGAAATATGCGTTTTTTTACGACATAAACGGCTCTAACTTTTTTATACGGTAACTGAGAAGCTTTTCTTTTACACAACTGCAAGAATTCATAGGTTTACGTATATAGTTCAAATTTCAACTCGATATCTTTACGCATTCCCGAGATAAAGAGTCTTGACATACACACAGACGGACAGACGGACAGACGGACAACAAAGTGATCCTATAAGGGTTCCGTTTTTTCCTTTTGAGGTACGGAACCCTAAAAAAACATACAGACGAATATAGAACCTCCTCCTTTTTGGAAGTCGGTGAAAATACTCGACTGTAATATAACAGAACCAGATTACAGATATCTTTAGCAAACACTTAAAATTTTCGTTAGTTCTTATCCGTCGCCGTCAGCAGCGCTGTACAAAAATGTATGGAACCTAACAGAAACTATTATAGCTTACGTTTAAGAATAGTTTCATAAGGCCCCTGAAAAAATTTTACACTGGCGACTCGCATTTTTACCGCACCATGTAAAAAAAATTCGCCACCGCTTAGAACCAACATCTACGCAATTCTGAAATATCAACAAAACTAGGTCATTCAAAAATAATTTCGCTTGACCCAACCTATAACAGACATTTTCTTTTATCTTTTAATCACGGGATACTCACCTGTTCGCGCTGTAATAACATGGAAACTGTAAAACTGCTATTTGGCTATTAATTCCCTGTTCTTGGACACCCACGACCTACGTACCAGGAAGTCTTTTATTAACATGATATATTTTAGAGAAACTGACAGAGTTATGGGATAATTATGTTATATATAGTCGCGCGAATTTGTCAGCTGTTCAGGTGAAAGAAGTTTGTATTAAAATTATTTGATTACAGTTTAAGAAACTGAAAATGATGCTAAGTATCCTGATCATTAGGTATAAAATATGTAAGTGAACTGAGTGCGAAGAAAAATCGGCCAATAGCATTACTTCACATTACATAATTTAATACGGATCAATAAATTTATTTTCTTGTAGTAAAGAAGCTTTCTCTATTCCGATTTTTAAGCACGGTATACCACTAAACTAAAAGCTCACATACCTAATAGCTTATAGAAATCATCATCATCATCCGTAGCTTTTTAACATATATACTACAGGGTATAGGCCTCTCTTTTATGGTGCCATCCGTCTCCGGTCTTATGTCAATCGCGTCTCCAATGCGAATTTTACAATAACTATATAGTTTTAGCACTTCCCCCGACTATACATTTACGTGACTCATCTTAAAATCATCTCGATAAGATTAGGTTTCCAACCAAAAAAGATTGGGAGATACGAATCCATTGGTAAATCTAAAAGCTTAAAAGCTCTTTGACATATTTAACTCAAAAACGTTACGGTGATTCATCATCATCTTGTAATAATGTTGCGAATAGGACAGATATGGCACTGTAAGTTTTTTTACGGAAGTTCCGGTCAATCCTTTGCCTAGATACAAGGCGCAAGGTATTTAGATAGATAGGTAGGTAGATAGTCACTCAGATACAAATCTTAACACCATCAAAGCTCGAAAGCTCTCATATTTATTTATGTATCAAAAACGTTACGGCGATAAATCATTATCTTATAATAATGTTACGAACAGGACAGATACGGCTCTGTTAACTTTTTTTACGGAAGTAGTATCTTATTAACAGGTCTGTCCATCGCCTAGCAACAAGTCACGATATGCACGCAATTACAAATCCTATCATCATCAAAGCTCAAAAGCTCTCATATTTATTTAAATATTTATCAAAAACATCACGGCGATAAATCGTTATCTTATAATAATGTTAAAAACAGGACAGATACGGCTCTGTTAACTTTTTTTACGGAAGTAGTATCTTATTAACAGGTCTGTCCATCGCCTAGCAACAAGTCACGATAGGCACGCAATAACAAATCCTAACATCATCAAAGCTCAAAAGCTCTCATATTTATCAAAAACGTTACGACGATAAATCATTATCTTATAATAATGTTACGAACAGGACAGATATGACTGTGTTCATTTTTTTTACGGAAGTAGTATCTTATTAACAGGCCTGTCCTTCGCCTAGCAACAGGCGCGCATTAGTAACCAGAGTGGCAGCCGTCCGGTTAAAGTTGGCAACGCTATTAGCATACTCGGGCTTTGTTACGCTTTTTGGCTGTATAGCATCCCGCGACCGGGTTTGCCTGCTATGGCGTTTATAATTCGCCTTACAAAATTACTACGGCGATGATGAGATACGTAGACTTTATTGTTTAAGCCAATGATGCATAGCTACATACTCACATAAATAAACTAATATCTAATTCTCCGATAATTACACTCACGCACTCAGTCACACTACACTCTTTCATTCACATCCATAACAAAACTTATTAGTTATTTCAAAATTTTAAATTGGCATTGTATTTTATTACTAATTTTTTTCTTTGATTGTATTATTATGATTTAGTTCCTACTGTTATCCGGCGGAGGGCATTGCTATTCCAAAACACAGGTTAGTTCCTAGCTTGGAATGCAATGTTTCTCAACTTGATAAATTACTGAGTATTTCATGACTAGTGTTAATAAGATAATTATTGATAAGAAATGTTTGTTAATGCCAATAAATATCATTTTCATTTTTAATTAGACCTCGTGACACATCCCTTTAACTGAATAAATATCTCGACTCGCTCTTGACTAATAGATAGATATGTCAATTCTTTATTGTCACACCATAATTAAAATAAACTAAAAACAATTTAAGTGGAACTTATAACTAGTGTTACAACCGGCGGCCTTATAACAAAAAAGCAATTTCTTCCAGGCAACCGCTACTTGTAAAGGATTAACAAAAAAGGTTTGGGCGATGGGGTGTGCAGAAAAGTGATAAATATATTTGCTTTAACAACATGCATTTTAATAAATTCTACTAATAAAAAATAACTAATTTGGTTCATACGATCTAACCAAATATTGTCGAAATTGGCTGACAAATAGCGCAACAGCAAAGTCTTTTTGAGGGAAAAATTAAAAATCGCTAACGAAATAAAACACATGAATACTGTGTACCAAGTTTTGTCGAGATTCTGTAAAAAATGCGACCTGTAGACAAAAATCAACATGCAAACAAACAAAATTAAAATTGTCGAATCATAGACTTTCGCTTCGCTTCGGTCAAAATCTTAAAAACTAAGCAAAGTAACAACCTTTAATACTATATAGCTACTTTTTTTTATACATATTAAACTTGAAAACACAGCAATCTTTTTTCACACAGACTTATAAAATTAGAACGTTTTTACCGCCAAAGATTTTTTTTTAATAAAACTTCTGCGTACATACTGACAATCACACAGACAACTTCTGGTTTCCATAAAGAAACCAGTTAAAAGATGAATTGGCCATTATTACCACGCCATAATATATTCTATCTCGGTCTGCATAAGGTCACAGTTTACATGCTTAAGGAGGCCGCCAGACAATGGTTCGATGAATAATTATGTCGATCCATGGTCCTGAATAGAAAAACCTTTGAAACTTACAAGGTTTCTTAGATAAACTAATGTTGGTCTGTCTGTATAATAAGTACAGAATTTATTTATATTTGAAGTAAACGTAAACAGCCTTTTTAAGAGTCCACTGCAGGACGTAGGCCTACCTACAAAGAGTGATTGGGCCATATCCACCACGCTGGCCCAGTGCGGGTTAGTGGATTCACATACGCCATCGAATTTCTTCTACGGACGTATGCAGGTTGTTTCACGATGTTTTCCTTCACCGAAAAGTGATATGAAATTCCGTACATAAATTCTAAAGAAGTCTTTGGTACAAGATTGGAATTTGAAAACACGACCTCACGATTGTTAAGTGGATGTTACTAGCTTTAGGCCACCACGGCTTATTGATATTTGAAGTAAACATTATGTCTTTATTATGTAAATATAATGAATATAACTTAGGTGACGTCTTCGTCGTATTCGTTCCGATTACATGTACGTATCATAAGTATTCGATTAGTTTAATTTTCAAAGTAGTTTAAGTGATGATTAAAATTTAATTAGACAAACAAACATCCCTCTCTCAAGACGTCTAACAACAATGATATTAGAAAATATTGAGTAAAGTAAAACAAAATCATATCGGAAAGAAAGTCTCACAGAAGTCCGCCTCTAATAAGAAATTTACTAACAATTAGATATAATAGTTTTGCGAGACCCACTTAGTATGAAATTATGTTTGTAAATGACTAATAAAATAAAAAAACTATACACGTATTTTTTGCGTGAAGGATTAGATACAATACAAGTAAAACCACTGCCTTCCACTAGTATCGAAGCACACAGAAAAACGTAACACAGAAGTATGAATTCAAAGTCGGAACTCTACATCGTATTATAAAATGGGTCACGTATTTGTACCAGATGGGGACACGAGTGTTACCAACTGAGGGTTAGGAAACCTTTGAAAGCCATAACCAAATAAAATTATAATAATACATGCTAACAACACGTGGGCGGTTTTTTGAGACGGAAAGTTCTGTTGCTAAGAAGATTGCGCATTGCAGATGACTGGATTGTTACATCAGATTTATGCGGTGTTCTATTTTATAAACGTGATTTTTCTATAAATATATAACACTCAACAGTGACAGATATTTAAAATAATCCAAAATGTTTGTATAAGCAATAAAAGATAAAACTTTATTTTTCATAGTAGATTGTATCATATGGGAGCAAAATAATATTTTTACGGCGAGGGCGCTTTTTTGAATCCAGAGCGAAGTGAGGGATTCTTTAGTAGAATACTGAACGCAGCGAGGGATTCAAAGTACGTTGCCTGAGCCATAAATATATTTTGCGCCCGAGTAGTACACTCTACTTTTCATCACCTCTATGAGAAAATAAAAGACGCATCATATTTATTATTATTTAATAAAACGTAGAGTAACGTACAAATAAGAACTTAAGTATATTTACATTCATTTTCTTGGCGCTGAACACTAACTAAATATTTCTAAACTCAAAGATCATTCCGTCGCACTTATTTGTTCCAAATTCAAAAAGTGCGCGGCAAAGTTCATTCCGTCGTACTTATTTGTTCCTTATTCAAAAAGTGCGCGGCAAAGATAATTCCGGCGCTGTTATAAAGTTCCTTATAGAAAACACAAGTAGTCCTTTTCGAATCGATGTGAAAAATTATATTATCTACCCGACCGTAAATTGAACTCGGGACCCCCGTATCGACAGAGAGACTCCCAAAGTCCCAACTACACTATGAGGATCGTTGGTAGTTTTCACACAACGCCTTGCAGGTACATTTGACCGTAATGGTCAAATTCTTCTTCTAAAAGAAAAACACGTGTAAACGCGTTCGACTCCCTTTCTCATAGAAAAAAGCTGGCTTGTAGAAAATTTAGTTCTACAATGTCTATAAAGCGAATAAATTAATGCGTATATATGTTTAATCCGCAATTCAGAGCCTCACGGAACCTTTTAACTCGTATAATATAAATAAAAAAGTAATAAAAATTAATTACAATCATCAATAGTCTCTACCCAAACTCCAGTCAAGGTGTTTCACAAGTTTCATCTTTATTACTAACCCTGAAAGAGCCTTGCGAAAATCGAGTTAGCAACATACATATGCATATATACATCGTTGAAATTCACGGTATGGCCGTCTAAGGCCGTCAATGGGCTAGAAACATTGAACAAAGAAAGAGAAAAGAAGTGCCCCATGTGGATATAATTTTACTGCCCAATGTTAGAAATTCGTTTATTTACATGAAACTTTGCCTAATATGCCTAATAGTGTTCTAAAATACTACATTTACATTTAGAACCGCAAAATAGCGTCAAAATAGCATGAAAATTGCTGTGTAATCTACAACTTAATATCGATCAATGATGACAATTGAAATAGTGACTAAACGTCACGTTGGCGTTTTCACAATATGGCAGATAAATGTTAAATGACTTCAAGGCGGAGCTTATTTCTGTATCAGAAATTACAAAACACGGTATCTGCTTTATTTTTATATCTTTGGCGAGAAACATGAATGGATGTCGCTAAGACACGCAAAGTTAGACGTAAAGGTATTCTTCCAGTGGATGTGCCATAGATTTATAATACAAGTCAAATAGTTTACAATTCAAATATCAGATATATGTCATAAATATTACAAAATTATAACTTCATTATAATGTCCAATATATAATATAGCATTACAGAGGCACAACAATAACAAACAATAATTTATCCAGGTAAATTAATAGTCTACTAAAGGAAAATTAAATTACCTCTGGTAATTTCATGAATTCGGCTATATCGTAAAATCGAAAAATAAAATAAAATAAAAAAATATTGTTGCATCAACATATTATTGCATTGTCACGCGATATACATATGCGTGCAAAATTTCAGCTCAATCAGAAACCGGGAGGGAGGTCAATTTGAACTTGCAAGATTCCACCCGAACTTATATAGATACATAGATAGATACATTGTATGTTAAATGTTAGTAATACTATAATAATAACATATTGCATGTCTGAAGAAACAAAACTGTTTAAAGTGCTTGATAAACAAATTATGAAGATCTGAATGTACACAGTTTTGAGCAATAAATAATTTCATTTCATTTCATTTCATTTCATAGGTATAGTTGCCGGCAAACAACTTGAACGTTAAACCATAGCTACCTCTCTTTTGTTTTCTCTGCTAACGAAAGGGAGAGAGTGATATTTTTTTGTTCAACTTACGTGCCGGGACCTATACATATATCCATTGCAAGTTAAACAAAAGCTTGTAAAATAGCTGTAATTTGCTGCACTAAAACGAACTAGTGGGGCAGACTCCACGAAATATGACTATTTTTAAACATTCTACTTTGCTTTTTAACTAATGCAAAGCAGTCGAGACAAGATTCCATATCCCTTCCGTAGCACTCGCGTAGCTTCTCATTACCCCTCAGCCTTATTTAAACCAATAAAACATCTATAACCGGCCTATTAGATAAAGATATACCGCTGAATGTTTATCTTCATATCCTTTATAGATAAACGATAGTGATAAGCCGTATCGTTAGCCAACGTACTTCTTTACAGGACCGGGATAGAATACTGATTCAGGAAGGGAAAGCGATACCGAAAATTTGTATTTAGACTTCCTTGGAGGCGCTACTATCGTTTTCAGAACGAAATTATTAGCTTCTTGTGCGCTGTTTTGGTAGTTTTGATATTTAGCCACCTTTGTAGACAAAATAGTCGAGCTATAACAATGAAACAAAGAAGTACGTGAACTGAAAAAATAGAGTACATAACTACGTATAGTACATATTCAATTATTTATTGAATAACGGACGGTTAAGTACGTAGATATGTTCCGAATTTAGAGTAAGAGAAAATAATGTCTGTCAAACAGAATAGAAATAAAATAATATTGATTTACTAAAAAAAGGAAGACGCGGTTATAGATTAATGAAATATCTTTAAACAACATCGATTGAACATGAATATTAAAAATACAGCGACAAAGTACGTGTCCTTTATGTGGTAGTTGATTGAATCAGGCGTTACTTTGCGGAAATTCATTTTCAAATCTTTGTTTTGAATAAATATTTAGTGTATTTCCGCTACCTTGTTGTAGGCAAATAAGTTTAAGGGTTTTAAAAAAAAACTTTTAAAATATTATGGTCGCTCTGACCTCGAAGAGTCAACACGTCCTGAAGATGCCTCGTTGAGAGGCGAAACACGTGTCGAACGGAGTGTAGTGCAGTGAGAATAAGGGTGTTATTTATTAGTGAAGTGTTATCAAAATTTTGTCATATTATTTTTTAAGATTTTTTTTAATGCCCTTAAACTTATTTACCTACAAAAAGATAGCGGAAATACGCAAAATATTTATTCAAAACAAAGACTTTATGTGGTATCTGGATGCAGGCTGCAACAGGGCCTTTTAGAAATTCATAGGGGAGGCCTATGTCCAGCAGTGAACATACTAAGGCTGATAATGATGATAATTTGACACAGATAAACATACAAACAGATCCATAGAAACACCCCTCTTTCATTGGGGTTTAACAAATATTAGCAAAGTATTACGCCCAGACAACCGAGCCGCTCGATTAAATTGTTCTAAACACTTTATCTACCAAATCGAGTAAGTTAATTAATATCCATTACATTATCTAATACTACAGAATACCGACTAAAAGCGGCTAGTTCAATTCAAAATGTTTTATGTAGTATCATCATTGGCATTATTTGTAGTTTATTTCAGCCCACTTCAGCATAAGCTGCGTTTTTACCAATACCTGTCCTGTGCCAATCTAGGCAATAAATGTTATTATGAAATATGGGAATTCTTAAACGACAAAAATATTTTAAAGTCTGAGTGATTAATTTCTGACAATAATATTAATATCTCGAACTCTTTTGTTAATATTCACTCTGTTATATATTTTTTTGACATTGTATAGTTTATTAGTACCTATATTATTTCTCTGTGACATTTTTTAGATTATATTTGGCATTTTGATATTTGACATTTTTTTATGAATTGTATTTAGCTGTTGTGTTTTTCATATTTGTACGCCACGACGGCAAGAACATGCGTTTTATAACTCTTGTAAGATCTGTATGCAACTTTGTATGTTGTCTACACTACCATGTGTCTAACAAATAAATAATCTAGATTCTTATCAGACGTAAAACATCGTGAAATCTTGCAAATATCTTTTTTTCAAGCCACTATCTCCAGCCATCTAAAACTCAAACCACAGGCTCGTCGGTAAAGGAAAATGCAAACGATAATATAATTATTTTTGCGAAAAATCGCAACACCGATTTCCACTGTGAACAGAATTGGTATAGTTTGCACGAATCGATGTGACATCCATGTACACTATTGTCGATTTATCAAAAACGGCTCAGCCGATTTCGATAACATTTACCTATATGGGACCACCTCGGGAGTATACACTTTCAAACTAAAATAGTATTTTTTAAATCGGTTCACAATTGGCAAAAATATCGATGAACATACACAAAAAAAATACATACAGACGAACATAGTCCCCCTCCTTTTTGGAAGTCGGCAAAAACTAAGTACATCCAAAGAAGTAATTTCAAGGTGTAAAAAATCTATAATATCTATGATGTATAAAACCTTTGAGTACATGCCTATGTTCAACAGTGAAATATAAAAACGCTTCTCGCCAAAGATTGGAATTTCAACGGATCGTGGACCAGAACGCTTCTCAAAATACGAATCGAGTTACAAACATTACCTAACTAAGCATCCCAGACAACCGAGTCACACGACTCGATTATTCCAAACATTTAATCGAATAAATTAATTAAAACCATTATCTAGTTGTTTCACAGCTTGTATCTGAAACAGGCGGAGGCCGTGAAAATTTGGCGAGGCCTTGAACTAGTGATGAGAATGTTTATCGACAAATATCGAGGTTATCGACAGAGCCGAGCGATAAATCGAATACGCCCTAAATATTTCGAACGAGACTTATAACACTGTTTAGTAGTGCTAGATATAAGCAGTAAGGGACAGAGAGGAAAAACTGGAGCTAAAAATAGAAAGTTGCTATGCCATTCGTTGACAGCAGCGCTCATAGCGTAGTTTGACTGGGTGTTTGTCAACAATCACCAAAGTTAAGCTATGATCGACACGGTCAGTTTTCTGATGGGTGACCACGAGTGGCATTTACAACTGAGCGCTACCGGATGACACGTTAAAAGGCCCCGGTTAAAAGGCTACGGTTAATACAAATTAACCGTTTAGCCATATCATATGCCTTCAGGCGACTAAACAACTCTGACACCAGGGCTAACCCCGGCCTATACCTACGAATTACATGTTTCTTGACCATTACGATACATGATATGGTCTAATATTGATAAAATATAACTAGGTTAAGTGAATATTGTATTGTTTTTATATTTTCTGTTATGGTGTGAAACAATAAAGAATTATTTATTAAATAGACAGCGATAAAGCTGACTTATCTATGTATCCAATAATTTAAAAGTATATATTAATTTTGCACTAAATTCAAATGTCAACTGACGGTGAAGTCAAAATTCTAGCTAGTGTAAAATTCGTAAATATCTGAAAACCCTCACTCTATAGTTAATAACCACGGATTGACATTAATGATAATAAAATAAATGTGTCGTTTCAGAATTTCTTTGCACTAGCCGAGAACTAGGTCCAAGTCTACACGTCGAAATATTCAAGCAAAAACTGAGACGATATTCAGGTTTTATGTCAGTAGTACCATTGATTAGTTCCATTGATGGTCCTACTCACGTATGTATACTTCGCTAGCAATCAAAGTTAAATTCAGTATTCAAAGTGTTGATGTACCTCTGCAACCATATAGGAACTGAATATTTTGGCAAATTCTATGTTCTGGGCCTGGAGGCATTAATGGTACTAGTCACATATAGGTATGTAAATAGTACCATCAGTGGTACTGATCAATGGTACTAGAGACGTAGAGGATATAAATTCTACGTCGCTAGTACCTTAACGGTACTATCGAAGTATACATACGTGAGTAGTACCATCAATGGAACTAATCAATGGTACTACTGACAGAAAACCGATATTCAATCAAAAACGAACTAATAAAATGAATAACAATCTTATAATACTGTGAGCATACGTTGGTCATGTTTGCTCCAATCTAACGCCAATACCCCAATGCATGAAATGTAAAATTATTTATCCATTCAATTCTGTAACTCAGAGGTATACAATGTGCCTACGGTTTATCCCATAATTATTACGCATTTTTTTATAATTACAGAGAACTGGTTATTGTACTCGTACCTAATTATTAACTAGGTTTCTCTTAGCGATTACAGAAATCAAGCAAATTTCGTCACAGTGAGTTTTCGGATAGGCAACCGCGGGGGCCACTTACAATTAAGCACTACCGTGGCTCGGGTAGTAAATTGTAGGCCACAGTTATTATAACGGTTCATCCATGTCAGAGGTCGTCAGACGGCTTAAAAATGTTGACACTAGGACTAGCCATCCGACCTACTAAAACGTTTTTGCCCCTAGGATAAATAAGAGTTGCAGAACTTGCAGATCAAGCGCTTAGCCAAGTTAATAGTTTGGGTTAGCTCGCATAGCTAATGAAACTTTCCACAGATCTATAGATACTGCGAACCGTGTAAACTATGCACAGATGGAAAACTAGGTCAGCTGTACGAGCTATACTGGGCATTGCAATATTGGCTACTGACATTTTGGAGCAAAAGTTGGACGCAAAGTTGCAACCAACGTATATCTACGGATTACAAACTCGCTCGCCCTTACTGCGTACTTAAATCTAACGAATGATAGGCCTTTACGAGCTCCGTCTACAGCTGAGCCATGATCAAAATTTAAACGTTCTATTTCAATTCAACAGCGTCTAGTCGCTTTAATGACCGCTCCCAGTACCTTGTTATATTTTAAAATAGGTTATCATAAATTAGTTTTACGGGACATCATAAAACAATGACGAAAATTATCAAGTTTCATATTTTATTACCGACGCTGATACGGGCTAATGTGCGCCGTCACTATAATTGACGCTACCCTAGTTCTCTTTTACATATTTATTTAGTAGACTTGGCTAGATAACGTAGCTATATTTTTATGTAATTTTCATGAAAATTAGATTAATATTTTGTGGATTATACGCTTTTAGAGAGAGCGAGTTTGCCTTCACCTGTAACGTTTACGATAGTATTTTTTTAGGATTTGGGGTAAAATGTTTCACTGATAATATAGGTACCTACAGTTAAATAACGTAGCTTTAGCTGTAGTGTTTAGCGTAGTTTTTATTATTTGACTGAAAATATGTTTAGTTTAAAATATTATTTCTAGCATAGCAACAACACGTAGCAAATTACAACCTGAGTGTATTGTTCACTGTATTTTATTGTACTGTACACTTCCCGAGGTACATACAATTTTCGATATCCAGAGTCTTTAGTACAGGTTTTGCATAGATTACTTAAACTTGCGCGTTTGCGTGTGGCTACAAATGTATGTTATTTGTGTTAATTCTTCCTTGTTTTCGCAAGGGGAGATGTACAAAAATGTATAAAGCCACATGGAAACTACTGCAGTTTAAATTTACGTGTAAACCTGTACTAACCCCTCAGCCCAAAGGGATTTAGCGATTTCGTATATTTCATTGAGTTTGTGCCAAAAGAGAAGCGTCGTAGGTGAGATTTTGCTAATTTTGTTACGTTGACAACACTGCTCTGTCATTGCTAGTACTTACAACTAAAAGCATTTGATAGTTGGTAGACACCAATCCGGTTTTCATCAGTAGACTCGCGTCTACCAAGTATAGTCGATACCTTGGCTGCTGATTAAATTCTTATTGTTAGTTCACCGTAACCCCACGACAGTTCTCTTTTTGCACAAACGCTATCTATTGAGTAAATTAGTTATTTTTTAGTTAAAAATATCGATTTTTGGCAAAGCGCTTAAACAAACTAAAGTAGGTGTAGCTTAGTACTTTTCCAGGATTCGACACGAAATGTAGGTAGACATTCATTGCTCGAACTCGGACGGATGGCTATAAAACGTTGGAAATAGGAACACGAGTGGGCAGGTACGTGTCTTTGTTGATTTGACTCGTCTGAATAAATCACAAGGCTGAATAAATGATATGTTAGACAGTGTTACTAGGTTATGACATTTTCCCAAAGTTTAGGAAAAATTGTGCAGTGCCGTATGCAGAGAACTGAGCAAACTATTTCCAACTTTTCAACTTTAAGAGAGACTTATGTCCTGCAGTAGAAGACCTACAACTAATATGATTATGTGTGAACAAGGATCTTCTCCTTTTTAATCATAGTGAAATATAACTAGACAGGGCGCTAAATAGTAATAATTACAAAAGTAAGAGAAGGCGAGATGTGCAAGTATAAAGAGTGAACAGGACGAAAGTAATATCTTTTGTCTCTATTTGCGTATACGTTTTTTTTTTGTCTGACTACTACGCACGGCCTAGACGTTGTAGTCAGACAAAAACTACCTACTGTTGAATTTCTGATGAGACACTTAAATAAATCAACATATTATCCATTTTCTATCACTTCTATTAGTATTATGCACATTATGGTTTTTACTATTATCTAGAGTCTGAATATGATAAAAACATAAACATCTTTTTTCTCACACCCTATGCGCTAGTAGCTTCTCTAGTACATACTTGCTCCAAGTTTTTAATCTAGAAAACCACTGTTGTTCAGAACGATCTGATCATAAGCGTTCTTGTAGCGTTTTTAGCTAATATTGAATGCCCGGGATATTTCGGCCTTTTGAAATAATTATTTTTATGGTAAAAAAAAACAAGACAAATTAATTCTTACAAGCATAATCCAGTTCTAAAAAGTATAAAAAATGGCGAATATTTATACGCGTTATGCATATTACCCATTACAACCCACATTCTTAGGCTTTAGCGGCATAACACACATTTATGTCAATCATAAAAATCGGTAAATTCTCCCAAATAACCTAGCAACAATGAGTCAGAATCCACAAGTAGCTGTAAAACATACAACCTTGAACCCCGAGATTCGAACCACCAGACCGATTTGATAAATTATTGATAGATCTGACATTATACATTGACTTGTTATAAATTATACTATTTATTATTTGATAAACGAGTCCGAAGATAACGATGTGTTTAGATTAATTTGACACGCCAATTACATAAGCATTGACGCACTGTCAATAATGTTTACGTTGTGAATAAGGGTCTAAATCATGTTCATTCATAAAATAATGAGCGACTTTCAAGATCGGCTTCTGAGAAAATTTTCGCTATCGTATAAGGCCCTCATACACGTTCCGATTTGGTCCAAGGGTCGACATCTAACATTGCAGCAGAAGTCAGGATAATGTGCCGACGGTTCCACCTCCAACCAGCATTAAATAATTTTTTTTTTTTTCAAATCTCGCACCACGTCACCAGAGTGAAAAGAGGGGAAAATTGCCATAATAGCATGATGCAATTAATGGATGTTTCCCAATAACTGTTCATTCTGTAGGTAGGTTATTCTATGACATGGTTGTGGCGTCCCGAAGACAGTTGCGGCTTGCAGCAGCGTCCTGGTCGTCACCCAATCACAGGTCTTCTTTTAAACATTTCGAACTCTGATTGGTCGAATACTATACCCCAGACCTTAGCTATCTGGAGGACGCTTGTTTCAGTGAACAGAATTATACTAGATTTTTATCACATCTCTCCATAGGTCAAGATCATCTCTATCCACTATGAAATTCATAATCTTTTTTATCAGGAGGTTTATAGATGAACCTCGTGGCGCAGTGGTGGCCTAGGACCCATCATCGCTTAGGAATGGTAGGTGATCGCGGGTGGCATTTACAACTGAGCGCTATCGTGGCTTGGATAACACAAATGTACCTAGGTGAAATCATAGATCCCTGTTGTTTAAGCCATTTAGCCATATCATCAGAGGCGCTCAGGCGGCTTAAAAACCTGTCACCAAGGCTAGCCACCTGGCCGATATGAACTTCATAAAAAATGGCAACACCGACCTTGTACAGATTTTTTGTTGATTTATCAAAAACGGCTCAGCCGAATTCGATAAGATTTAAATGGGGCCACCTCAGATATATAAGCCGTGGTGGTCTAGAGGTAATGACACCCGCATTACAATCGTGAGGTCGTGGGTTCAAATCCCGGTCCCGTACCAATGAGTTCTTTGGGATTTATGTACGGAATTTCACACCACTGGCTTTTCGGTGAAGGAAAACATCGTGAGGCAACCTGCATATGTCCGGAGAAGAACTTCAATGGCGTATGTGAATCCATCAACCCGCACTGGGCCAGCGTGGTGGATATGGCCCAATCACCCTTCGTGGGTAGGCCTACGTCCTACAGTGGACTATTATAAGGCTGATACAGTACAGTACCTCAGATATATACTCTTTCGAACTAAAAAAGATTCTTTAAATCGGTTCACATCGATGAACATACACAAAAAAATACACACAGACGAACACAAAACCTCCTCCTTCTTGGAAGTTGGTAAAACATACGTGGAGATTAGCTTATAAAGCCACGTACACACGAGACCATTGGGCCGAGGCCTGACGTGGCCACGGTTTTTACAAGCATGACGTACATATCGATTGTTACACTATCTGCCAGTTAGCTCGTAATTGGCTACACAAAAGGAATAATTAGAACTGCGGTTGGAGAGAAATGGCAAAAAATAGCTAAATAATTGGATTTGAAATTATTTTAATCGTGTTCTAGGCGTTTGATGAACTGTACATGTTGGATTTTTCTTTTCTTATCAAATATGGTTTAAATAATCGGCGAAGTGCGGGTCGGACTCGCGCACGAAGAGTCCCGTACCATTTAGGAGCCCCTTAATATATTTTATTTAAATTCAATTATATATGATTGATGTGAATATACAACTAAATATTGTATGAATATTTTAAACGTCCACCTTTTATCGTTATTAATATCGAGCGAAAAATGGATAAAATTCATGTTTGTTGTATGGGAGCCCCCCTTTGTTATAGCGGCAACATAATACATAATCGGTAAAAAATTCAGCTGTCTAGCTGTCACGGTTCATGAGATACAGCCTGGTGAAAGACAGACAGACAAACAGACGGACAGTGGAGTCTTAGTAACAGGATCCCGTTTTTATCCTTTGGGTACGGAACCCTGAAAAATTACTCTGGCGTAGATTAAGAAAATATGTAAATGCCATATTTATTCTGAACTTCCCCATAACCACAAAGTGTTTCCCGAACCATTGAGGGAGATGCAGTAAATTCATTTTGATTAAATACCTACTTCTATGAGCACGATAACTTTATAAGAGAGGTTTCCTAACACAGCCGATACTATCTTTTAAATTCCCACTATTTATCAGTATTTATCAATCACGTCACATTAATGCTCAATCGGGGGCCTTCAAAAAGAGTCATGGTCGATTCGCCCCGCGGGACGAAATATGCGGGGCGAAACGCCGCAATACCCCACAAAACGGTTAAAACAAAATCACCACATCATTAATTTTGATAACTGTGAACTGAAAAAAAAACAAGTACAAAACATCAATGTACAAAACGAAGATCCGAAAAACCTTTTGAAACAGTTCATCTTTAACAACTTTTAATATTGGGTCAGTTTTTGGTGAAAAAAGTATACCTATTGCGGTTTATGAGTATACAATACAATACAATACAACAACACTTTATTGACACCAACAAGAAAACATAACAAAAGAAACAAAGACAGAAAAGGCACAAAAGGCGGTCTTATCGCTAAAAGTGATTTCTTCCAGACAACCTCTCTTGGATGCGAGGAAACGTAAAGACGACAAGGACGGTGTAAACGTAAAAATAATAATAAAATAATGAAAGAAAGTTACTAAAAATTCTAATCAACAATAAAATAAACTATGTACATTATAATAGCCATACATAAATACTTCTAATAATACATACAATAAAAATAAACAAGTACATAAGTATAGCATGCTGTCTTGAAAGCCTGGGTGAAATCGGTAAGCCTGTGATGGAAGTACAGATGAATAGAAGTACAGATGAATGGACCAATCGTTCTACGATCAGCGGCAGGATGTCCACTATTGGTCATAGGCCTTGTTTATACAGGATTATTCAGAAACGTTGTAACACACATTGAATAAATAAAATACAGTCGAATTGAGAACGTCCAGTACCTCCACCTTTTATGAATTCAAAAATTAGTCTACCCTTTTTATAGTGGAACGTTTTAGGGACGTCTTTGGAGCTGAGAGTGAAACTCGTGTATTCAAAATCAATAATTTCGCCCAATAAATAATATGAATAATTAAGTTATCTTTCCTCCTACTATTGTTTACTCAAATAATTCCAAAACGTATTTCGGTATAATATGTCAATTGCGATAACACAGGTCACGCTTTTAGGTCACAGTTAAATTATTTTACTAAAACAACATTCGTAATTAATTTGATAACTTCAAATAGTAGGCAAGGAACATAATGTAAAACTATTCTAAACTAAATAGGTACCTACGATCAGTCTGCGGGAAAACCCTACGTTCAGTCAGGATTGGATTTTGCACAACTTGTAGATAACACCACAACCGCCAAGAATTTTTACTTCGGCCTATATCCAATATGTAATTCATTCATCTCGTGTCAATGGCTAGACATTTTTTTTAATTCTATTTTTTTTATTTTTTTAACTACATACAAATTATTTACATGGTTTAGATGTTTTAGGACCAGTATCTGGCGACCTCTACCGCGTCCTCGGTGGCCAGGTTTAGGCCTTTATGTGTGCATTGTTTTGGGCAAAGCGGCAAACTAAAAGGTGTGCCATGGTTTGGATAGCAGCACCACATTCACATTGTTCCTGGTCTTCAAAGCCCTATCTGACCATATTCTCTTTGCAGCCCCCGACTTTTTTTAACCCCGACACGTAGCCGATTAAGAGACTTCCAGACTGGCCACGGGAGTCCATGCCCAGATGGGAGACTTTCAGATGGTGGTGTGAAGTCTGAATAGGGTGGGTGCCAGGCTTGCCATAGATCACGTTTTAGTTCATGAGGGTGTGTACTTAGAGATTCTGTCTGTTTCAGGAAACTTCTTCGGCTTATATATAATACAATTCAATATATTTTAAAATAACCTGCTACTATGATTTTATCCTGAGCTTCATTTCTATATTAAGCTTTGCTTGTGTCTTAGAAATCCACACTCTCCTCGCAAATTGACAAAAACTTTTAACTCTACTTAGTTCTTTAGTAGCGATCATAGCGTAGTTTAAATAGGTGCTCGTCACCGATCATCGAAGTTAAGCAACGTTCAGCACGGTCAGTTTTCGGATGGGTGACCGCGGATGGCATTTAAAACTGAGCACTACCGTGGCTTGGATGACACGTTAAATTGTAGATCCCGGTCGGCTATGCCAGAGGCCTTCAGGCGGCTTAAAAACTATGGCCAGGACTAGCCACCCGGCCTATACGAACTTACTTTTAGCTCTGAAATATGACCCCAAAAATCTAAACACTAATTCATGTCAGTCTCGATTAATCGGCCTGTCTTCAAACCCACACATAACCAGCGAACCATACCATCCTATTCTCACGTTAATTATACAAATAAAAATTAATTAAACAAACAATGTTAGCTATGGGTACAAATAATAACCAGAATTAAATTAGGTTGTGTTTAAACGCCTTAGTTTGTGTTTAAACGCCTACCAAAAATGCTATTATTTTACTTCCAACCAATTTTAAATACCTACTTGCCGCAGTTGAAAAATGCTAGCCAAATTATATTTCCAAAAGAATTAAGAAGTGAACCTTTTTTATTTATTACATGTCATAAAACTATTTAAACCTTTCACCTTTAAAGTTAAATTTTACTGCTTATTATTTTTTTCAATTAATTAAAAATGTATTTTTTTCTTTTGTAAGCAAGTGAGCTGTTATAAAACGAGACGTGATCTAACAATCTCCCGAAAATTTATTGTTTTCTATGACTCAAAGGTTTCTAAGCTCATATAAACAAAAAACCTAACAATCTACCAAAATGTTACTGCTACAATGCCTACAATGTAACAATGTTTGGTGAGCGTTAATCCATTTCAGCGAGCATTATTTTGTTTGGTACATATGCTTAGGGTCGGAAAATGTATTTTGGTCAGCATTTATATTATTCCCTTTTTATAATAATTCTGTTATTGTAAAACAATATTTGGTCTTTGGCATTCATCCATTTCGGCGAGGATTATATTTTGTTCGGTACGTCTTACTATCGGAGAACGAATTTTGGTCAGTATTTAAATTGTTACCATTAAATAATAATTCTGTTAGCTCGTGAGCACTTCCGGCGTGACGGGACCCCCGGTTTGGGGGAAGTGTGAGGGCGGCAGGGGTCAGGATCGGCTGGTGGTGATAAGAGTTGTGACTTCCTCAAAGATGAATCGGCTTCTTATGGTGTTGCGAGCTTATGGTAGGGTGACGGTGATTTCGTATTTGTTTAGCTTAATTTTTCTTCATTTTTAGCCACCATAAAAATGGGGTTATTTGACATAATTATATATTTGCGTATCTGGACCGATTTTGCATTTTTTAAGTCGATGTGATCAATTTTTAAATTGCATATTTGAATACATCCCTAATGATCTATGAATTATAGATCACTGTAGGTACTTACATAATTTAATAATGACAAGCAAATAGCAAAAAAATAACAATGAAATTAAATTAGCAAGAAAACTTTTATTTACGTATTAGTGGTTTGACTTTTTTACGATTCGATGGGAAAATCGAAAACACAAAAATCTCTCACAGCGTTCGTTAATGAACTCTTTCGAAACGACTTAATATTGTTTTTTGTACCCATATCTTTGGCGTGTCTGAGAAAGTCTTAAGCTGTACTTTATACCCTTAGGTGACATGGGTAGCCCTCTACATTTTTTTTATTATAACGTTTGCCAGGTCAGCAATTTCATAACAAAGGAAATAAACAGAATTAAATTAGGAGGTGGAATTCTTGGAAATATCCAAGAAACATAAGAGATCGTGGCCACTCCTACCTGTCTGCTACTTAGTGCGGAACTTTTAAAAGGTAGCTTCCAAAGGCGCATTATTGCGTGTAACCGTACATGTTGTAACTATACGTAAATATAATATGAATTATGTACTTATTGTGTGGTGTTTGTTTGGAGCGAACAGCGGAAAGATGTCGTAAACCCTATCAAAATAAGTCCAAGATAACAGTGGAAAACGACTGTAGAAGGAAACTATATTTTGATTTGTATGCTATCCCATATGAAATTTTTACTTTTCCGAGATAAAAAGTAGCCTATATAACGTTCCGAAGTTTGAACTATATCCATGCCAAAAATCAAGTCAATCCGTTGCACTGTTGCTGTGTAAAATAGTAAGAAACCAACTAACATTTTCGGATTTATTCATATTTGTAAGGATTATGGCACCTTGGTAGGTACTAAATTAAATTATTTCATTCCAAAATCAGCTGACAAATAGGGCTACACCAAATTTTCCTCCTTTTTGAAGGAATTAAAAATTTGCTGACGACTAAACTTTTCTAAAAATATATTAATGTACCTACCCAGTTTCGTCAAAATTCGTTGACAAATGCAGATGGCATTTGTGAAGGATTGTTCACTTTATTACACGAAGCGAAATCGCAGGACGCCTCTAGTATAATTTTCAATTCAAACAGTACATAACATAATAAATATTACAACACACGTTCAGCTAAATCCAGGGAAAGGAATAGGGGAAACTGCCGAATGGAGCTTGGAGGGTAAGGGCGGGATTTCACCAAAGCGGAGATGTGTGCGGTGTGCTGTGCGAGAAGAGATGTTTTACAGCTCGGATGCGAGGCGTTGAATGCTCAGTACGCAATCTGACACGCTCGCTGACATCGCTCACTGCACGCCGCTCACATATCTCGTCTCCACTGCGCGTCGTCCACGCACAGCTCACATCTCCGCTTCCATCGCACCATATATAGAGCTATATTTATTGTAAATAAATAATAAATTACACATCTCCGCACAGCGATCTCCACTGAAGCTGACCGGAGAGGAGATGTGCCAATAACACAATTCTATTGGTTGCTTAAAAAACATCTCCTCTCCGCTAGCCGCGTCTCCGCCGTTGTTGGAGTTCCGGCCTAAAGCTGATTTAATATGAGCAACATTTAATAAATAATATTAAATATATATTATATAGTTCTTGTACACTTGTAAAGTCTACGGGGTTATCTCCTTCCTCCTGTCCTAAGTCGTAAGGAGGTGATTAAGACCATCATTACGAACAACTTGTTCTATGGGGCCAACCCGTAATTCGAGAAAAAAAACTCAAGAATAAATTGCACATCAGAATCGACAAAATGTAAGAAACATCAGTTTTTTTAATAGAATTTAGGGTTGGCCCTTTTGTAAAAGTTGTCCACAATGATAATCTGAATCCCTTTCTTTCGGCTCATAGTACACCAGTTCTGGATAATATTGTATGCTGCCCTCTTTATGAAGAAAGCAGTCAAAATTTTGTTTGAAAAAGTTCTACCAGTCTTCGCTGTACTTTGATGCAATGATGTTGTCAAAATAACTTGTATTTACAATTACGGTTTTCTTCATAAAAAAGGCAGCAGCGATAGATATGGGAGTGACAATAAATCTCGATGCGAAGATAAGATACCCAGTGTTGATGCTTTCATATGGAATGCATCTATAATATATATCCAGTTTAGAACTCCAAAATCAGATATAAGATGAAATATTATACATAGAGTAACTCTATTGTGCCTTTTTTCATAGAAATTATGTACTAAAAGTCTTTCTTATCTAAAATGGATAAAAATAACAGCTACTTGATAATAAAGGCACATAATTTATTTCAACACTATCAACGATAACATCATTTTGTGTAAATATTAGATAATTTTATTGCCTGACCAAATTAAATATCTTAAATAAATATTATGATCAGTGTGGATTATTATCATACAAAGTAGCTAAGTCAATAATATTCTATCTTTTACTACTAAAAACCTTACGTACACAAAAGAAAGAGACGTAGTATATTCGTACATCTTCAACTTCAACTAATAAAAATAAACGGCCATTTTATTTACTAATATGCAGTAAATAAACAATTCAACGTGCAGTAAATGAGTCACGTAACACCTATATCTAAATTTCGACACCGCTCGTATGAGGCGCCGTGGCTTAGTTGGTTAAAGCGCCTGTCTAGTAAACAGGAGATCACGAGTTCGAATCTCGTCGGGGCCTATCAGTTGGAATCTTTTTGAAAAGCCAGCGATATATTTTTAAGATAACTTTTGTTATTACGATATACAAGGATTCGAATAATTATTAGCTGAAATAATAACCGATGATATAAAATTGGTAAAAAACTTTTTTAAGTTGAACGCTATTATGTAGTAAAAGCTACAAAATAATAACTCTAAAATATGTAGAATCGTGAGGCCTTCGCATGGAAGATTTCATTATATACGTTGCGCCCCACGATTTTATTTTTGAGTTATTATTTTTTATCTTTTAATACTTAAAACCGTTTAACATAAAAAAGTTTTTTAACAATTTTATTTATGTGTTTTTAGTTTTTATTTTGTTATTAAAAACTGCATGTAAATCCATTTCATTTGATGCCCATATTGAAGGGATTGTGTAAAAAAATGTAATCCGCCATGCTGTAGCGGTGGCCATTATGTATTTACGGCAATACTGAATACAATAAATGTATTGTCATCGAAACTAAAGCTTTGTATCAAATATCATATCAATCTGTCCACGGGAAGTGGGTCAAACTTCAATTACTAGATTTGACCAAAAAACCGGCAAGTGAAGTTGTATAAAACCGTTTAATAAAAACATGGATAAACAGTTTGTAATTATGTATCTTTAAACATATATGTTTGTGGCATCGTAGCACTCAAAGGAATGATCTGATTATGAAGAGTTTTAATGCATTTTTTGTTTGAAAGCTTACGCAGGTATGTATTGGTTTATTATTCTAGTACTCGTAAAAGCTGTAGGCGGGGTTATCTAAATTCTTAATGTTTAAAATTCAGCGGTCCCGTACTAAAAATACTAGGTATAAACTATTGAAAGTGAAAATGGCAAAACTTCAGAATTTTTAGAGCAATTTACATTTTTAGTAAAAATTAAAAAATACAGAGTGGGATTTAGAGATAGAAGTGGATTTATAGAGCTATGATTTAAAACGCTGAATTCTTAAAAATACAGATATAGATTTATATTTAAATTGAACAAAATACCTAATAAAGGTTTCGTTCGTAGATGTATATTTTTGTAAGGCCCTAGTGGCCGAAAATTAAATGAGTTTGCAGGGGCTGTTTAGTTTAGAGGTACGTTTAGGGGACTACCAGAAAGTCGGTGCTTTTTTTTCTAATTTTATTTAAAAATTACCGCTATCGTCTCATAGGCATAAGGGGATAGTTAAATGTATATTACTTACTTAATAATAATACTTTAGTTTCCTGTTCTACAGTAGTTCTTGTCGTAACAAAACGACCAAGACACATATTTTGAGTATGGTGGTAGAGTTAGAACCTTGGCTCTACATGAGATCTTATAACTCTTTGATAGAGCAAGCCTAAAGCCATGTTTTCACTGAGCAACAATTGCTTATAAACTCTATATTAGAAACAAAATGACTTAAATAAAATAAACAAATCATTATTTATCGTTTCACACCATAACAGAATATTAAAACAATACAATTTTCACTTAATCTAGGTAAAAACAAACGGCGGCCTTATCGCTGGAAGCGATTGTTTCCAGGCAACCTCAGTACGGAAAGGATACCGCAATGAAAAATGAATGGGGTGCGAAAGAAGATATTTAAAAAATATTAATTACTACAACATAACAAAAATAAAAATATAATATCATAACATACATGAACTACATAGAAAATACTTACACAGATAATTATATATATACCTACCTACATAAATACAGAATAATAAACTTACATTATATACTTATGATGCGCCTTAACTTTTCTGAAAGAAAAATAATGTTTCAGAGACAATTATTTTGTTTCTGTAAACACTATCCGTCTTACCACAAAAATTTTACGCACGCTTTAGACAGTATTTATCAGTACAAATCGCACGCTTAAACGGAGTTTAAGGTGTGTTTAAAACTTTCGTGGTAAGGCGGTATGTGTTTATCGGAATGTTCCGGTGCTTTCTATTGCTTTATGCTCGCTATTCTCCGTCGTGATGTTTCAGAAACTGTGTATCCAAAACAATGTTGCTCAGTGAATACATGGCTTTACGGTCTCGATATAAAACATATTGAGTGATGATTGTATTTCGCCAAAAATGGCATAACATAACTGACTTCAACCGTGTACAGAATTCGAATAGTTAGCAAAATTGATATGTCATCGAAGTAGTATTTTTTACATTATTGTTGATCTTTCAATAACGACTGAGCCGATTTAGATAAAATTTAAATGGGACTACCTCTGAATAATTATCTACCAAACAAACAAAGAATCATCGAAATCGGTTAATAAGTAATTGGTGGAGTAATCGCGTAACAAACAAAAAAAAACATGCAGTCGAATTGATAACCTCTTTTTTGAAGTCGCTTAAAAATGTTTCGGCTGGATTATTTATACAAATAATACTATGAATTCGAGCCCATACTCACGTATCCTATCATTAGCAAAAAAAATAGAACAAAGATTTGAAACTTTACAAAAGAATTCCGCCTTGCAACGTTTTACGAAAACATTACAAAACATTTCATAACATTGTTCCCGACAGTTCTGTGAAACTAATAATTTGCGGATCAAATTTAAAGGGTCCGCAGTAAGAGCAGGTTATGATGAAAAATAAAATATTTTTGGTTAGCAAAAAATAAAAATTATGTCAGCGCTTTGCTGCTTACTTTGCTGCTTAGATAAATATTTCTTAGACTCTACATTTTATTTTAATGTATTTATAGTATTTCAAGTTTTGAAGTCGTTGACTCGTACGTCTACCTAGGACAAGTAGTCCAGTTAGGTAGGTCAGACTTCAAGAAAGAGGCCAATCGCCGAATCCAACTCGGTTGGGCAGCGTTTGGAAAATTGCGTAACGTCTTCTCGTCCGACATACCTCAGTGCCTTAAGTCGAAAGTTTTCGACCAGTGTGTGTTGCCAGTGATGACTTATGGCACAGAAACGTGGTCTCTCACTATGGGCCTTATTAGTAAGCTCCAAGTAGCCCAACGAGCCATGGGGAGGGCTATGCTCGGAGTTTCTCTGCGAGATCGAATCAGGAATGAGGAGATCCGTAGAAGAACCAAGGTTACCGACATAGCCCAGCGGATTGGCAAGTTGAAGTGGCAATGGGCAGGGCACATAGCGCGGAGAACTGATGACCGATGGGGTCGAAAAGTTCTCGAGTGGAGACCACGTACCGGCAAGCGCAGCGTACGACGTCCACCCACAAGGTGGACGGATGACCTTATTAGGACCGCAGGATCGCGCTGGATGCAAACCACTATCAACCGGTCTTATTGGAAATCATGAGGGGAGGCCTATGTCCAGCAGTGGACGTCCTATGGCTGAAATAATGATGATGATGATTATTTATAGTATTGACATTAATTCTATTTTATTACATTTTAATCTAATCTTTTGACTAATTATAACAATACTCTGTAAAAAGTAAAAAAAAATATTATTTCTTCAATTTATTGATAAATATTGAGTATGCTGTGTACTATTAAATGTACCAATATTATATCGTTATTACTTGAATGAGCACTACTTTATTGACATGATTCAATTTAATAAGTCTTGAATCTCCGAAATACAAGTGCTTAGTTTGGAGATCTGAAGCTCATTGTCATCAAATTTTATTTGTTTAAAGAGTTAATAAATGAATTTTGATTTGATTTTGGTTCCATTGTTCAGTATAAATATCTAATTGATCTGTAAATATTAAAATATTAGCTAACTCTACTGTAGTTATGGTTAAGGTTAGGTCGTCGTAAATATTAGCAAATTACCCAACTCTAGAAGTTAAGGTTGCGTCGTTTATTAAATGTTCGCAAAATTAAAATTAAATACATTAAGTAAAATTTCATGTATATTCCATGGTCCTCACCACTGGTCCTCACCGCAGAATGCATGTTGTATTACGCGAATCTACATGAGATTTTAAGGACATGATTCATAAGACAAAATATAGTTTAGTTATGTAATTTCTGTATAAAATGAGATTAAATTAATTAATTAATTAAATCTGTTATTCGGAGCGTTTTTCGACAATGGTAAAAATGTGACTTTACTGTTTCGGGATATTTTATAAAAACATACTCGACTGCCTCGGTGGCTCAGTGGTTAGTGACCCAAACTTCTGGATCAAAGAGGCGTGGGAACGATCCCTACCTAGGGCAAATATTTATGTCGTAAAATAAGTGTCTTCAAATCCCGAGTAAATAGGTATCTTCTAGGTAAGCGTGCTACATCCTAGACCGCACATCTGCTTAACATCAGGCAGTGTGTAGTCAAACGCAAACCTATTCGAAATAAAAAAAAAAAAAAAAAAAAGTATATGTCGTATATCAGTGTCTGGCAGCCATATCACTGGCTTTGCTTAGTATGGGGTCAGAGGCCGTGTGTAAGATGTCCCAAAATATGTATTTATTTATTTACACTACAATAAAATGTTCACAAAACTTTTGACTTATTCATCTTACCAATAGTAAGTTTGCTGATCACACGTTGCTAACCAAAACAAGGTAATAATTCACAGCGATCCATTTAAACGGTTCACATAATTTGCGAACCATGGCATTGGCGCCAAAATACACTGACCTATAACCGTTACCTAAATACCTATTTAGTGGGCTAAATGTTTAAATAACACGCAGTCAGGGTCTTCGGCTGATTTATTCTAAGCTAGCAACATTATGCCTCTGCACCTTCTTTATTTACTAAACTGTGTCCTAAAATTGGACCTAGATGTAATCCCAAAATTAGAAATTAGAGTCTATGATATTATTAATATTCAGATGGGTATTAATTTATTCTGACTCTAGATTTAAGATCTACTCATGTCATTGTAGTAGAAGTACATACATTTATGTCAATAATATGTTTAAAATTGCCAATATCAATGTTTTAAAACATTGGACAAGGCACAAAGTATGTATTTTATGTAATGGATTCAATGGATTTGGGAAGTTCTCTAATGGAGATCACATATAGGTAAGTGTAGCGAGAGACGTTCACCAACTAGATGGACAGACGAACTGAATAATTAACAGAAACACGATAAAAGGAAGCGGCTTCCAATTGGTACCATTTCAGATCTTATATGGGATGTCTAATATGTCTTTGCCTCCCGAGATTGAAGATAATAGAAGCAATTGTAAAGTGTTTTGACTTGCAGCGCAGAGCATATGGAATCTTATATCCTTATAAGAGTCAAAACACTTTACAATTGCTTCTTTTATCTACAACTTGATTGAGACCTTCAAAATTCTCAATGGCTTCTATAACATTCCGGATATCCGCGACATGTACATTTTGAAGGAAAATATGCGCGATAGCAGACGCCATACAATCCTCTTACAGCCTACACCATCACAAACCAACACTGCACACCACATCCTCTGCAATAGAGTTGTCTACAATTGGAATAGGTTGCCTAAGGATGTCATCTTAGCAAGAACTATAAACACATTTAAGAATAGACTGGACCTTTGGATAGAGAAGGAAAAAAAATCCTTGACAGATAAATACTAATTTTATTTGACACTGCTTGATATAGGCACATCAGTATACACTGCTCGCCTATAAACAAATAAATAATTATAAAAAAATATAATTTGGGTCTGGGTATTCGTTGTTTTATTAAGTGTTATATGTCACCTTCAAGGAATCCAGGGTAAACCTAGTGGAGGACATAAATGTTAAGCATTATTTACTTTATTATCCAGTCCGTTATCACCTCAAACGACAACGTCTCTACCATAGCCCCACCACTTAGCAACAGTGTAAGTGATTTAAAGCCAGTCGACACATGGTGGCCCTTCCAAACGAGCCGGGAAAGGAAGTGCCGAAGGCCACGGCCTAAGCCTGATGTACCTACGTCTTCTGTGGCCTAACGGGGTCGCGAATGCTTATCGAGGTCATCGGGACGACAGCGTTGACAAGAGATGTCTTTAATATGGTATTATTATAAAATGGCGCTTAGCAACAGTCGTATCTTCCATTAGGCAGTTTAGGCAACTGATTAGGGGCCCCGAAGTCGCTAGGAAGCCGTCACCCGAAGATAAGTATTGTTTATTATTATTTTTGACTACCTCATTGGCCCGGCGCGGTGATTAGTGACCCTGCCTCTTGGGTCAAAGAGACCTAGGTTCGATTACCACCCATGGCAAGCATTTTCGTGATGAACTTAGATGTTTGCATGTATATAGTATGTATCTCTGGCAGACACATCACAAGCTTTGATTAGTTTGGGGTCGAGACCATGTGTTCGATTTCCTCTGATATTTATTTATTAATGATATTTTCAGCCTGCTATGTCCCACTGCTGGGCAAAGGCCTTTCAGACTGCGCGATCGACTGCTTAGGTGGTCCAGTATTTGTCGTGTGAGTTGTCATTACGGCACCTATGTTCGGGGCAGGTCGTTTGAATTTTTGGAGTCCATTCAGTGGTGACCTATATCGCGTAACATACACACAAAAAACATACAGTCCAATTGAGAACGTCCTTTTTAGGGTTCCGTACCCAAAGGGTAAAAACGGGACCCTATTACTAAGACTCCGCTGTCCGTCCGTCTGTCCGTCTGTCTGTCACCAGGCTGTATCTCAGGAACGGTGATAGCCAGAACGTTGAAATTTTCACAGATGATGTATTTCTGTTGCCGCTATAACAACAAATAAAAACAGAAAATAATAAATATTTAAGGGGGGCTCCCATAAAACATACCGAAATTTAAAGCAGTCGTTCGCTCGCTTTTAAAAACGGTGACAGGTAGACGCTTGAAATTTTCACTGCATATGTACTTCTACATTTACTTTAAAAATAAATTAAAATAGAATAAATATTTAAGGGGGGCTCCCAAGCAAGAAACTTATTTTTTGCTCGATATTAATGACGGCAACAGGAAGCGATGCTTGAAATATTCACAGAATATTATGTTGTATAATCCTTCAAAAATAAATAATTTAAATAAAATATATTAAGGTGGGCTACCATGCGGTACGGAACCCTTCGAGCGCGAGTCCGACTTGCACTTGGCCGATTATTTGTATCCGGTTAAAAATGCGCTATAGGCGTCGAGCCAAAATTCAAGTAGATTAGTAATGTTTGGGACATAGTGGGCGGCTCAAACTATAAAACATTGCTTTGGATTACGGAGATTTATGCTACCAATTACTGCTTTGCCTAAGTTATTTATTAGGTAATTTTGTGCTGTCATTTTTTGCCACTGTGCCCTTCGAACCGGAACGATACGAAAGTAGGTACGTACTTGTACTCGTAAGCTAAAAAAACAATTTTTTATAACATCGTTAAAAATTGTGATTAGTTAAAGGGCTTTAACCTTTACACGGAGACTGTGCGGAAAACTAAACTGATAGGGCCACACAAGTTCTCGGATCGAGACCACGTACCGACAAGCGGAGGGTATGACGACCACTGACTAGATGGACAGTCCACCTCATCAAGACCGCAGGAACGCGCTGAATGTAAGCCGTTACCACCAGGTTTTATTGGAAATCTGTAGCAGCCTATATCCAGCAGTGATATTGAGCAGATAATCTACGGTTGATATGATAAAAAAAAGTACTATACTAGCCTGTTTAATAGTCCACTGCAGGACGTAGGCCTATCCACGGAGGGTGATTGGGCCAGATCCACCACGGCCCAGTGCGCGTTGGAGGAATCACATACACCATCGAATTCCTTCTAAGGACGCAGGTACGCAGGTTGCCTCATGGTGTTTTCCGTTACCGAAAAGCCAGTGGTGTGAAATTCCGTACGTAATTTTCAAAGAACTCATTGGTACGGGACTGGGATTTGAACCATTACGATCGAACCTTACGATTATAAGGCGACCGGTACTACCACTAGACCACCATTACGATAAATAACTAATTCCATCAAATAAAACTCACGATATGAATTTTACATTTTAGTTGGGAATGCCCTAACTCCCCGACTAAAATGTTGGAAAAAGATACATCAAAGACTCAACATAAATAATTAATACAAGTATGTATATGAAAACTTATCTATTAGTTGTCTATACATACCACGTAGTTGTACAATTGTACGTCCTTGACAACTTTTTGCCTTCATTTACTGTACCTACTCTATGTACGCAATTATTGTACCTACTCTATGTACATAACTAAACCAACGAAACAAATACTGGTCCTTATCCACACTAATAAAAGTCTCACGATTCACGGCGGAAACATAAAAATGGCACTTAGTAGTACATCGAGTTACGGACAGCCATTGTCGACTACTCGGGCCCAAGGGCACGAGACGCCTTCAAGGGCTCCTAGTACTTGTAGAGATACTTGGAATTATGATTATGATTATGGAATTATGATATTCGGTCGAAACAGTCCAAAAACCTTGACCGGTTAGCCAGGATTCGTTATTGGTGGTATCTAAATCTTACTGTACTATACCAGCCTTTTTAATAGTCCACTGCAGGACGTAGGCCTACCCACGAAGGGTGACTGTGCCATATACGCCACGCTGGCCCAGTGCGGGTTGGTGGATTCACATACGCCATCGAATTTCTTTTACAAAGGTATGCAGGTTGCCTTACGATGTTTTCCTTTACCTACCGAAAAGGCTCGTGGTGTGAAATTCCGTACATAAATTCGAAGGAATCCGGGAACCCACGATTTGAACGCACTACGATTTGAACCCACGACCTCACAATTGTAAGGCGGGTGTCATTACTACTAGACCACCACGGCTTCGCAGCCACAAGGGCTCCTAGTAGGTACATAAAGATACTATTAGAAGGGGCAAGTGCTTTTATTAACTACAACATACCTAATACAATACTACTTAAGCTAAAACTACATACTTAAATTACAACTGCATATAAAGCAATTGGATCATCACAGTCCGTTGAAGGTCTAACTAAAGATAACCTAAACGCTCAAGCCCACTACCAGTCGGCAGCATGCCCAGCATGCTGGCAGCATTCCCACGCTGAATGGCAATGATTATAAGCCGAGTCATACTCGTACAACTTGTTAGCTGTGATATTAGCTACAAGCTGCGGATAGCCCAATTCTGACTGAAGCTCACTTAACAGCTGCGCGAGGATTGGATTATCCGTAACTTGTAGCCGACATCACATCCGCCAAGTGACTCGACCCATACTGCCCATACATATAATTGTGATACTCGGTCCAAACAGTCCGAAAGCTTTGACCATCGCCAGGTTTTGATAATATTAGGGTTTCGTACCTCAAAAGGAAAAACGGAACCCTTATCTTAGAGGATCACTTGTTGTCCGTCTCTATATTCGCCTGTGAAGACCTTCGATTTCGAGATCGCCTGAAGGTGTTGAATTAATATTAAGACCACCTGCAGTTTCTAGCAGCTGTGAAAAAATCACACGTGTTTTGCCTGTAGTAAAAAAACACCGGACAAGTGCAAGTCAGGCTCGCACACCGAGGGTTCCGTACAAATCCAGAAAAATTCACAAAATTAGAAAGTACGTTGTTATTCTTTATTCTTTAATATCTATACTCATCATCATCATCGACAAAAGTTTTTTTTTTTACTTTTTTCGTCATTCATCGAAAATTGTTAAAATAATTAAAAACCTGTTTTATCATGTGCTAATGAAGCTCTTTTATATGATACCTTACAAGATACGATTTACGCACTTTGAATTTTAAACCCATATTTTGTGAATTTTGAAGCCCTATTTTTTTGTGATTTATATAAAAATGTTGAGTTTTCAGATTTATTCCCATATGTGTACTCTGAGATAATGCTTTTCGCCAAATTTCATAGTTCTATGACAACGGGAAGTACCCTGTAGGTTTTGATTTTTGTGAGTGTCGAAATATGCGGTTTTTTACGACATAAACTGCTCTAACTTCTTTATATGATAACTGAGAAATTTTTTCTTTACACATCTGTAAGAAATCGTAGATATACGTATACAGTTTAAATTTCAACTCGATATCTTTACGCGTTCCCGAGATAAAAAGTCTTGACATACACACAGACGGACAGACGGACAACAAAGTGATCATATAAGGGTTCCATTTTTTCCTTTTGAGGTACGGAACCCTAAAAATCGGATAGATGAAAGACAATTTTGCGAGCCTTTCCCTCCAATTAGGCCTTCAAAACCTTTTAAGAAAATTTGATATCATAATTTAGCGTTACACTAACGAAAACTTCTATGAGTAATTAATTATAGTAAAATATTCCTTTCTTAGGGCTAAAACTCTAAGTACTTACATTGGCATCAAAAACCGTGTAGGTAATAATTCACTCATTGTCCATCAAACATATGTCAACGGAAATAATATCCTTGAAAAAAAAACCTCGTAAATCAAACAAGGACCTATTTTCGTCACTACTTCTCTTCTCAAACATTCACAATGCTTATTTAAGTTATTTCAGGCACTTAAAATAGTTTTTTACGCATTCCACATTAACACGACTTAAAATATTAAAAAACAGGTTTTAATACACGAATAAATAGGTACTTACCGCGAGAATGCCTATTAACATTAACCATAGGCATATATTTCATGTAAGTACTTATTAGCATAAGATAAAAGGAATTCCGTCTAGAATTTGTGCGTATCTATGGTATAAATTGCAGAGATGAATAATTTTTATCTTTATGTAGATGATTTTAAAGTCAAAATTAGTGTGTCGGGTAAGTGAGTACCAAGTTATGAATGAGCTTCTCGGCATGAATGACGGGCGGATATGACGTCACGCGGCGCCGACGCCACAGATTATACAGCAGTGTTGTTGAGTAAGGTTGCCTGCCATCTGTTGGGAATTGTGAGCGAGCAATTATTTGCAATTTGTATTTTAAATTGTTGGTGACTCGTTCTTATTAGAAGTTATAAAAGTTCGCAACCCGACAAAGTTCACACAATATTTCTTTATTTGAACTCGGCTCAAGGTTCCGTTAAATTATTTCTGGGGTTTGTTATTACTGTTATCATCGTCAGTTATAATTTTGACTCGTCCATTATTATTTTTTTTATAATAAAGAGGTAAACAGGGCATCCTGATGGTAATATGGCTCCATTGCCAATGGACATTAGGGTAGTTGACTAGTATTGAATTAGATAAAAGTATTAAGATTAGTGAATTCTGCAATTAATAATGATTGGTCTTAGAGCAAATTAAAAAATCAAGAGAAACGTCGTTCAACAGTCAAGTGAAGCCGGTTTTTTATACTTGTGTGAGTGTGTCGGTGTTGCGCCGCCATAGTTCGACTGACAAGCCAAGGCGTAGTTTCCTTGTACGTTGACGTGTATGTAATTGTCTGTGCACGGCGAGGCGTAGTTTTGGTCGGCCTTACTTGTTTGTTCACAACATTCTGTCTTTATTTTTTTATTTGATCTGAGTGATTCGTAAACTGAAAAAGTAACTAAAATTGGCTAATCCTGTTCAGAGATAGAAGCTTATAAAGATTTTGGTAGGGATTAAGAGGGGATGCTTTGTCCCTTTCCCACAAAGCATAACATAGTATGGCGAATGTATGACACTTTCGGGCCGTGTTGTCATATTCTGCCATAGAGCGCTCTTTGTCTAGCAAGAAAATAAAATGCTTGTAACTTCTTTATTTCTAGGTTGATTTTATTTTTGTTTTCGTTAATCGGCTCTGTTTATAGTTAGCTGTTACAAGAGGACATCAACTAGCATATTGCAACGGAGCAGGTTCAAAGCCTTTAAATCTAGTGTAAATCCAGAATGTTACTTTTAAACTTTGTACATATTTCATGCTTTATTGCGCGATAAGTCACGTAGTAATATAGTAGGATAAATCCAGAATATATAGAAGTCTAGTAAATCAAGCAAGTTGAGTGAAAAATAATCAAAGCGACGTAATTATAAATCGTCTTTCGTAAGTCGTTGACAGGTACCTATGTATGTGAGCTACCCTTTCAATAATGAATGAATTTATTTGTCTATGAAACTAGGTGTAACACAGGTGTTATACAACGTGAAAAGTACTCTACTCTACTACTTCTACCTCTAGAGGTGTCAATTTTTTTTAAATTTCATTTTGTACTATAGAACTCTGGTACAGTTAAATTCTTGCAATTTGGTTCGTAAATGTGGGAATTATGGACGGCCAAACAGTTGGAAGGACACAACGATCTTATAAAGGTTGCGGAACTCTAGAAAATACAGCCAAATAGAGAATATTCGTTTTTTGAAGTCAATTAAAAATCAAAAAAAAATAGTGCGTGGAGTCCCTCCGCGCGGAAGAAGTGAAACTTCAACGCAACAGTGCTTTCATACCCCCTCCATGGTAGCGTTAAACGTGTAACGCAACCTTGTTGGAAGTCGCATTAAAAGTTTCATTTCAAAAACCGCACAGCCCTACCAAGTACCTACTCATACGTATTTCACTCACAAAGCGTCATTTACTTGTATTGTCGTATCATTTTTATGGCGAAAATCTCACGCGAGTTGAATCAATATAAATGTTTTTATATTGTCATTGCACCGTTGATTCATGCTTCATGCACCCACACATGTGCATTCATTCAAGTTGACAATACGTAATTGTTTATGTATGACATGTGTATGACGCGATCACTTGGATCATACTTTTGACACGGGGTTAACAACTTTATAAGTGCCTTGAAAGGAAAGAAAATAAAGGTAGTGTTAAAACTGATGACAGTGATGACCGAAAGAGTCAGGCGCAGTGCAAGATGTCTGTACGACCACGCACAAAATGGATATAAAACTATAGGACCCCACTAATACCCCATCTTATTGAAATCTATCAGGGGAGTACAGGGCACATGTAGGGCAGAATGGAAGTCATATCGCTGAAAAAATTATGGTGTCTAAGCCATTGACAAACTCCTCTCATCATTACTATTTTAATTTTATCATCGTCACAGGGTGTTATACAGGGTGACTGGTAAACAATTAACATCCTTTTAGGGGTTTATTCTGTACATCAAAACTAACAACTTTTGTTCTGCGATTTTTGTCAAAACTAAAAAAAAAAACCGGCTGTCCCATACATATTTAAAAATGGTTTTATTCGGGTTTATCGGACGCGATTTTTCAGAATAGCAGCATTAACAGACTCCTTTAACAAGGCAGTCGTAAATAAATGTATTTTAAGCCATTTCCCAAATTGTATAGAACAGCTGATATTTGATATTAAGGGCCCTTGCCCTAGTCCCTGGGCCAGCGTCGCGCGCCGGCGGGTGACGCAAGCAGTACAATAAGGAAATGTGTTCAATTGTCCATGCGTGCGCCCGCGCAGCCGCCGGCTTATTCTGGATGCTGGTGATACGCGCTGAATCAACTCTTTCATCATCATATCAGCCGTAGAACATCAGTGGATAGTTTGATTAGGTGTTCATTAACGATCATCGAAGTTAAGCAACGTTCATCACGGTTAGTCTTCGGAAAGACGACCGCTACCGTAGTTAAAATGTAGGTCCCGGTTGTTTTAACCACGCCATCCACCACCACGGTTTTTTAGCCACGCCATCGTCTGCCCGCTTAGTTGGTGGACGTCCTCATCTACGTTTGCCGATACGTGGTCCCCATTCGAGAATTTTACGAACCTATCAGCCATGACGACCTGATGACCCAAATAATGTAATTTCCTGTAGTAAATAAATAAATATTTGGGAACATCTTACACACGGTCTCTGACCCTAAACTAGGCAATCTTGTGACAAAAAATGCATATTTTTTTATAGAGAGTAACATCCAGACATAAAGCAAACACCTATGTTCATCACATAAATATGTATTTGACTAAATGGGAATTAAACCCACGCTTATTTAGCCCAGGAGTAACAAAGTTTAAGGACCCCGTGCAAAATTCCCGGCATGACTATCCTCACAGAATAACCCACCGGTCTAGGAATGTAGAGTGTATTGACTGATTTATAGTAATGTACACCGACACACCGCGTACTGGCTGCAAGTACGGCCCAGTACTTAGTTACTAGTAACTATCTAACTAGTAACCCAGCGTTTAGTCACCGTGGTTTAGTACTCATAATTATAGGTACCAACACAGATCTGAGACTGTAACTTGCGAAAACTTTATGGTTGTGTATTGTGAAGTTAACACAGGGTTAAAAAAATACTAGCTAATGACCGCGGCTTCGCCCGCGTGGTATTTTAATTTTTGTTTTTCTGTGATAAAAAGTATGTCACTTTCTGCCTTAAAACTATGTTTATGCCAAAAATCAAGTCAATCCGTTGCTCTGTTGCGGCGTGAAAGAGGATTAAGCCAACAAACCAGTACCCCAACAAACAAACTTTCGGATTTATAATATTAGTAAGAATAAAAAGTTTTCGTTTTTTTCGATCAGTGTGTGTTGCCAGTGATCACTTACAGCACAGAAACGTGGTCTCTCACTATGGGCCTTATATGTAAGTTCTAATTAGCCCAACGAGCTATGGAGAGTGCTATGCTCGGAGTCTTTCTGCGAGATCGAAACAGAAATGAAGAGATCCGCAGAAGAGCCGAAGTTACCGACATAACCCTGCAGATTGCCACGTTAACATTGCAGTGGGCAGGGCACACAGCACGGAGTACTGATGATCGATGAGGTCGAAAAGTACTCGAGTGGAGACCACGTACCGGCAAGCGCAGCGTAATCATCTGCCCATCTTGTGGGTGGACGATGACCTCGTTAAGACCGCAGGATCGCGCTGGATGCAAGCCGCTACCAACCGGTCTTATTGGAGACCTTTAGGAGAGGTCTATATCCAGCAGTGGATGACCTATGGCTGAAACGACAACGATAATACTCAAAATTATTATTAATTACAACGCGGAAATAAAACGAAACTAACTAAACGGGCTTCGACGCAGACAAACTACGACGTTGGGAATTACAGACTGTTCAAACACGTCTGCTGCGCACCAAATCTCAAAATATTTGAACAAAAATAAAAGCGAAAACGCGACCAAAGTAAATATAATGTGCTCTACGACAAAAGTTGTGGATTGCATCTTGCGTCAATGTAAGCATTGCTATTCAGCGTGGTATCCATCGACTTAGCATTTTTTTTGGGGTGGTATCGAATGCTGCCAACTGGCAGTGGCTTTTGATTATTATCTTTAGACCTTAAGGGGGCCGTAATTTTAGTGCGCGATTAGTCGCGTAGTATATAATATTAATGTGTTCAAATCGCGAAAATTTAAAACATCATTTGCCTCTATGTAGTAGTAGCTTAAAAGTTTTATCATATTTCGTTCTTAAAAAAACTTACGTCAATGCATACCTACTATCTGCTGTGGCAAAACTTTCGAAATGATAAAATCTGATCTAGACTTTTTTAACACGCTTTTATTAGATGGTCCTGTATGTAAATAACCATGTACCATTACATGGTTATTCTAAGGTAACTAATTTAACCATCTTCCAAGGGTCGTAGCGTAATGAAAATTGGCAGCTGTATGTAGTTCTGATGACAATACAATAATATGGTACTGTCGAACTGATCTGATGATGGAGCCCGAAGATATGAGCTGGAACTTCATGATGGAAAATCGTATCATAGCTGTTTTGGATTTCTTAGAAAAGTCTTTTAATGAACTTTGACAACGATTAGGTTGCAAGGTCTGATGATGAAGCCGGAAGATAGGCACTAAAGCGTGTTTTTCTAGTGTTTTTAAACAATTAATTATTCGATAAAGACGAGTTTTCATAGAGTTATCATATATAGATTGAACCATAGATATCTACACAGAGGTCTTTTGATTAGAGCGTTATCACATTATCAAAAATGTATGAAATATATACCTGTCTTTCATAATGTCAGGCCCGATATCGGGAATCGGACCCGACACCGATATGTTGGTGGAACCATCGGACGCTCGTGAGCCGTCGTACGTGTATCTAAATTGCTATCGAGGCAATCGGAATTCGGTAATCAATGTCCAGCATCGATATCGGATCGGATAGTGTGAAAACGCTCTGACTTAGCGTGCATGACACTTTATAAAGCAAAAACTCATATGCCATGTTGGACTTACTCATAAACCGCAAAATGCATGTTTAGCTACCCCACTAGATGGAACAACATGTTCCATATCGCGACATCTGTGAGAATAATTCTAATCATCATCTTAATAACACAAGTCGTAGAATACCAACTGCTGGATATTTATACAGGGTAATCTGCTTGCCCTAATATTAAGCCAAACGGGGATGATTAAGGCCATCATTATGAGCCACTTTTACTTTTACAAAATTCGAGTCCTGAAAAAAATTGCAATACGGAGTCGACAAAATACGATACAGCTGATATTTTTTCTCGAATTTTGATTTAGCGCCGTAGAAAAAGTTGCGTATAATAATGGTCTGAGTGAGCTTTTTTCGGCCTAGTACTGGTTAAGGTTTCCCTTAACGATTTCCATTGATAAACAATTCGGAACAAAGTTACACATACATACACAACACGTGCACATTGGCCTGTTGCACACATATACTAGCAAAAGCGTGTCGCTTCACTAGGCGGATTTGGACCACTACAAAAATAAACTAATAAAATTACATAAATATAGAGAAGAGTATCACAGAGTATAAATAAGACAAAATTTTACAGAGAAGCCGAAGCAACGGAACGCCCTCTGTAGTAGGCGGAAGTTATTTCATTCACGAACTAACATAATTTTAATTTCAAGCTTACAAAACTCCGCGTTAACTTGGGTATAACTCATTTGCAAGTTTTTCCTCGTATAAAAAATTCGTATATTAAGTAAGTTTTATTCAAACCACGTATATGGCACGCGTTGTCGCCTTACAAGGTTCAACCTTTGGTTCTTTGAAGGGATTTGGCTAAAAGCCTTATTGGGCTATACGTTTTGCGAGGCCCTTTGATGTTGATAGAGAAACTTTAGACATATAGTATTTATTCGTATTGTTAGTCCCTAACTTTCATTACATCTCCCTAGTTTACAGAAAGGGTTCCTATGGATCGTGTTGTGTGATAGGCTTAGCCGAAATTTCTTTTCAGCAAAGGTCCTTGTAATGAGCAACTCACAAAAAACGCCGTTTCTACAAGTAAACCATTAGTAACACGCTTTTTTCCGACTGCCCAAGAAAAAGGAACAATTTTTTTCCGACTGCCCAAGAAAGAGAAACATTTTTTTTTATAACTCTATACAGCCTAAAATGTGGACCAATTATAACGTGCGATATGTGATTCGAGTATATTCCTTTTAATCTCCTAAATAATATCGAGTGATCTACTCCAAAAGTAGAAAATTTAAAACATCAACTAAATCGTACATTTTCAATTTTCAATTATTATATTGTACATTTTGAACTCATGTTTTATATTAAGTATACCATTTGAAATTAAAGGTAGAGTCCGTAACCCCGTATGCCTTATCCTTTTCTAAATAATCATAATTCAAGTTTTACGGTCTACGCAGAATCTACGGTTCCGCCCTGACGACGCCGCAGATGAGATAGTAGTTAGTGAGAGCTGCAGGGTCTCTAGTAATATCGCGACAGTATGGGTCTTCGTCCTAAAATCATACGATCTCATGTCAAATACCTAAGGATCAATCATGGCTAATTTTGTTAAAGAAAATTTGATCTATATTTGTGGCATTTTGCGGTTTGACTGCAGAAATTTGCTTTGAAGCATAAGGCCCATCAATCATGTGGGATTTTTAGCAACTCCGACCAACCCTAAATTAATTTTATAGTTCCACTAGCTATTTCGTATCGATCATCGAAGTTACGAAACGTTCGCCACGTTAAGTCTTCGGATAAATGACAGAAGATGGCATTTACAACTGAACGCTGCCGTAGCGCGGATGACACTTTAATTTGTGGGTGCCTTTGGACACTAGGGCTAGCCACCCGTACAAACTTACCATCTTTTCAGGTCGAGGGATAAAAAAAATAAAAACCTAAGACATCCATACTGTGTACGCGCCGGCAGTGTCGTGCTTAGCAACAATGAATGACGTCACCCGGCAATATAATGCCGTCGGCGGAATTTTTGCCCGTTCCCATTCCTGCGCCGTGGCTACTCTACACGGAGCCCTCCGAACTGACCCAGATAACAACCATGACGTGGCCGCAACTGGAGCCTGGACCACATTAGGACTGATTAGGAGGACCCGTGACATATTCAGTGGTTGAACGGTGGTTTGAACCTACGGTCTTATGACATGTTCCTTAGCGATTACAAAAGTTAAACTACGTTCGCTTCGGTCTGTTTTCGGATGGGTGGGTGATGAAATTTTGCACTGATCGCTACCCTGGCTCGGATGAAACGTTAAATTATAGGTCTGGGTCGTTGTAACTATTGGGCGATGTTTTTAACCCAAAGGGTTAAAAATTCTGATACCAGGGCTAGCCACGAGAGTCGTAAAAACTACAATGTCCACTGTGCCCAACACATTTGAAGATCTCTACGAGGCTAACACGGCCGCAGTTTCCGTGGCCACATACTAATCGAACATCTAAACAAATACAAATTTTTGTAGGGTTGTTCTCTTCTCTAAAATATGGTCGAGGAGAGCGATGGCTGGCACACTCGTGATCGGGTGCTGCATGCAGGTCGCCGATTTGCTCATGGCATTCACGCAATGCACCGAAACTACTAACTTAGACTAAAATTTAAACTAACCCATCTATTGTACTAACTCTTTTTGTACAGTAAAATCGAATAATTGAACATTTTAGTTAACAAAAGGCACAAACCCTGGAGTCTGTGGTTAGTAATTTACCAATAAAAAATAAAAATCGAATCGCTGACTCGAAACGAAGAAGGTCAAAAGAAATATAAAATTTTCTATTTATTTATTCCAATCTATTCATTCCTAGGCCGTATCTAATCTACAAGGAGCCCTCCGAACTCCGAACTGACCCAGATAGCAACCATGACGTGGCCGCAACTAGAGCCTGGACCACATTAGGAGGGCCAGTGATATTATTCAAGCTCTGGTGGCATAGATCATAGAACGCTCGCACAATCATGAGGTCATGGGTTCAAATCCCGTACCAATGAGTTCTTTGGGATTTTCACATCAGTAGCACTTTCGGTGCAGGAAAACACCCAGAAAAATACACAGACCCACAGATTCTATATTTCACATAATTGTGTGCGTAGCAAGGTAGCTCTGAAACTAATACACCATTCAATGAGTCTTCATAATGATTCTTGGCTACAACTTAAAAATACCAGCACAGATTCTTTAATTATTACAGTACTGTAAGTGTACCTTCTATTTTTACTTTTTTTGCATAGATTATACATCACAGCATGTTTATCTCTAGGTATGACAAAAAAAAACACGCAAAACGCATCATCGTAAACGAAACGCGAATCGAGAGCCCGAAAACGCGAGCACGCGTTTCCGGCGGAAGTACCCACATCTCGGAGCATTTTTACGGTATTATATTCGTAAATTCCGCCGCCAGAGGGCGCCCTTGAAAGCGGGAATACTGAAATATTACCGGCGCAGTGTTATTGCAAAAGTCACGTTTCGTGTCTTCCTGCTCTATATAATGTTTGCCTTCCACTGCGATATCAGTGGGATATAACTCAGCAAAAGCTAGTTAAACTATATTTAAATATAGAAGAATTTAGAAATAGTTTAAAAGTTACGAGGAAACAAAGAAACATACATACGAGTACGTATAACGGCAATAATTGTTTTTCGCCAAAAATGTCACAACCGACTTGAAACGTGTACAGAATTCGAATAGTTCGCACGAATAGATATTTCATCGATGTACCTAGTAATTTTTACAACTCGATCGATTTCGATAAAAATTTAATGGGACTATGAAGTATGATCTACAAAACAAAGAAAGAATCGTCAAAATCGGTTCATATTGTTACGAGATGGGTTCTTGGATAAAGTTAAAACGCCGATTATTCACTTTGCACTTTATTGCACAAAATCACAATACACAACTGTTCGCACAAACACTTCACACTGGCATTGATATTCACACAAACTAGTCACTTCACAATCACTGGTACCGCACTTGAACACGAGATGTTTTCGTTTCGACGGTAAATGAAAAACTGATCCCCAAGTGTCGGCCGGCGTATTTATATCCGTCATTTCCTACAGTCTCGAACCTACGAAATAATTCGCAACATTACTCGATCTTAATAAACGCTATTGTGTTAACAAGTAAACAACCTGAAAGTTCGAGACTTTCCTATTGTTCTCAAATACATAAAAACCCAAAAAAACTAAACAATAGACGGCAGACAACGACTGATCACGCTCGAGTCATAAAACCATAAATCTCGCATTTGGGTGTAAACAACTTGCCGTGATTACCGCGCGGCCTAATGCGTTACAATATAATCGGTGCAGTAATCGCGTACAAAAAAAAACATTCGATCGAATTGAAAACCTCCTTTATCCGTGTCACGTGTCACGGATGCCACGTTAAATTGTAGGTCCTGGTTGATCTAACTGTTTAGACATGTCACAGGTCTTTAGGCGGCTTAAAAACTCTGACACCAGGGCTAGCCACCCAGCCTATACGAACTTACTTACTTACCTCCGTTTTAGAAGTCAGTTCTTCATTACAGGTTCTCGACATAGATACTTGCACTACTAATTTTTCTGCTCAGTTTGTCCATTAGAGTTCAATATAAATATAAATAAATATTAGGGGACATCTTATATAAACGTGACCTATATATATAAAAGGAGCATTCAAAACTAAAACGTTAAAAATAAAATATAAAACTCAAAGCACTTCCAAGAAATTCTTCCACAAAGTTTAGAGATGTCTCTGCAACGCTATTTTAGTGAAAACACTATAATGCACTTAGTTAACTATTTTGAGACGAAAAACTACGAATTCTTAGTCACTGGAAGGTTAGCATAAGACTTCTCTCAGAGACATAGTAAGAGCATTCTCGACTAAGATATAATAACAATAATGTAGCCTTTTTTTCCCAATATTCACACTAATTTACAGAGTTTCAAAACATTTTTAATACATAATAAACACAGTAACAAACAATATGAAAATAGTGTTAAAAATTCTATAAATATGTACATATATAAATAATATTAGTATTGGGTCACCCATTTTTGGACTAAGATATAGCTTTCTTTATATTGGTAAATAATTGTATTTGAGCAAATAAATATAATTAATTTTCGTTGTGAATATTCTATGTAACTAAAAAACATGTTATCGGTCTACAGTCAGCCGAGGTATCGTGTAAAATTCACCCAAAAATATAGTATCCGGAAAGTTCCGTATCCGGCAAGCGCAGTGTAAGACATTCACCTACAAAGTTGAGAGACGAGGGAAAACGCGACATGTATCTATGTATATACAAGTCGCATCTAACCGGTCTAATTAAAAAACCCTAGAGAAGTCAAACACAGCGGATACTCGTATATACTCGTATGATTATGATGAGCCTCCTTCTTTTTAAATGTCAGTTAATAGGTATTCATAATTTATAGGTCACAATATCTGAAAAGTGTTCTGAAGCAACATAAAAACTAGACTTATTTGTACATTACTATCATATTCTCGAACCCGGACGTCATAATCAGACGTAAAAGCCCAAGCTCCTATGATAACTCAGAAATATATACGAATATTTAGGAATAATATACGTATGGTTTGCCAAATGTATAGAAATCACATGATAAATAAATTCGGGGTTATCAGGGGGCCGCGTTCGTGATATAAAGTACGGTGGCCATGGCCGCTGAAAATACGGGACATTTCCTGAAGTTAGAAGGTCGGGAATTTTCCATTCCACATCACTCTTACAAGTCTTACGCATACGTTTTTCTGTTTTAAGAGCCCGCGTCGCTGAAAGATTGCTCGATTCTGAGTGCGAGAGTTGAAAACCTCTGCCGCAAGGGGCGCGACGAGCGCGGCGCTCGCACGTTTTGCGAATAAATACAATCTGGCTTCGATGTGATCGGGCGCCGATGTTCGGGAGGATTAAAAATGTACCGAGATAAAGAACCTTATGTCTATTGCAATATGGCTACTTTTGTATGTACAATTTCGTAAGTAAGTTACTCGAAAATGTACTTTATTTGTTTATGTTGTAGGTAAAATTTGGTTTGCTGTATTTATTTACTAGGTTGGTCAGTAACTTACAAAATATAATTTAAATTATTCTTTTATACCTATGTATAGAAATGGAATTTTGTATGAAAATAAATTTTAAAGATTTTAAACATAGTATAAAAATAATCTAATAAGAACTTTCTTGGAAGCATAATAAGATTTTTCTTCACTTGAGTTGGAATAAGAATTTTTAATTGGAATGTAATAAGATTTGTTTTTGTTAAATTTTCTAACTACCATAGTAACTCAGGTATCTTTTAATTTTTGTTTAAATTAAAACAAAAATCTGCTCATAAAACCAACTGAGATATTAATATGAAATAATTTCTACTAGCGTAATTGGTATACCTAATTGGAGAAATGCAAATAAACAAAGTATCAAATGTTTAGATTCGATTTCTTATTTAATCTGTATTATCCCAGAGCTGGGAAAATGTCTTCTCTAATTATTACTCCTTTCCTGTGATACATCCTGTCAAAGGCTGTGATCATCAAGCCGTCAGAACGAGTAGTATTTATTTAAAGCCGTCAGAACGTTCTGGCGGCTTGTACTTACATTGACAGAAAGTACAGACAGTAAAAAAAATCTGGAACTAGTTTTTAAAAACAGATTACTACTAACTAGTATTACTACTATTCGCCATACACACAATTTACCAAACCTTAATTGGTTAAGTTAAAAACCTATCGATTAATTTAACTACGTATGTAGGTGTAACTTATTTATGGCACCATTAGTAACCAAAATTAATCACTATTAATAAACTGACCAGTAACACCAAGTTTTATGATTGACAATCAAGTAACAGCATTTAATTCCATACACCACTCCTACATAGCCCTTAAAATCATTGTACTCCAAAATACGCATCCAAATTATCCAAACAACGATAAACAACGCAACTAATAAAGAATGTTCGTCTTTTGTAATGAAAATACAACAGTGTCTCCCTCAATCATCGCATAACACGTATTTCATAAATGGGATGATTAACGCAAGGATCCCACATTCGACCCACATCCGCCATCTTGTCCGCCATTTTCCGTAGCGCTTTATGGTGAATATAGCCGTAGCAAAGCCAAGGTCATGTAACGCGCACGCGGTCTAACCGAAATCCTTGAACACGGTCGTAGCCCGCGGAAGTCGGTGCGACCAGCGTAAAATGACACCCCGACAACAGAACACTTCCTACTAGCCGGAGTTCGACACTGCGCAAATTCGGCGAGCACTCGACTAAGTCCTTCACCTGATAGTCACCGCCATACCGCCACGCCTACTTCACACTTGTCGTCCATATGTTTGAATTTGGAAATAGAACGCGGGATGATTAGCTGTGGAATGACGACACGTGACTATTAGGGCCTTTGGTAATTTTCCTATAGCGAATGCCCTTCAATTTTATTTGACAATGTCTATGATAATGTGTGAATTTTTAGATACGGATAGAAGATTAGTTTCGTCATTTCGTGACCTACTGAACAGAAGCGAATTTAAATAAACTTAGACAGGAATTTGGTCAGATGACCTCAGGATCGCGCTGGATGCAGGTATAATATAGCTACCAACCGGTTTTATTGGAGATCTATAGGGGAGGTCTATGTCCAGCAGTGGACGTCCTATGGCTGAAACGACGACGACTAACGATGAGACAAAATATTGAAATCATATATTTTACTAAGTACAGACTGAATGTGTACTAATGACTGAAATTTAAATCATATATTTTACTAAGTAAGGGAAACGAACTATTCAGGTGAAGTGTAACGCGTATTTTTTCTTAAAATTAAGTGATGAGATAGTTGTGCGCCAGTTGGTAAGACTTAATTTTTTTTAGGTGTAGAACGAACTCTCGAGTTGACCCCGAAAATATTTCACAAAAAGTAGGTTTTTACTATTTTTATAAATATAATTATTACAACAGACCGAATACTGGTGTAGCCGGCCGGGCGGCCCCGGGTTAGGGAGGAGGTCAGCTTGCGTGGTTGACTGGTTTTATGTCATCATGTCGCGCGGCCTTCACTTTTCATGTTTATGTAACAAGTCCTGTTACCGGGGGCTTAGACTATCGCGATGTTATGCGGTCAGATCTGCGCCTGAAAAATGCGGGATGCGATTTTTATTCTTCATCTTTATTTTGGCGTCGCATGGTTTAAGCATTTGCCAGTGTCAAGTACTATAAAAAAATTTTGAAATTTTATCAAAATAGTCGCAGTCATGTCATAGTCTAAAAAAACGCGTTCAAGTCCAAGCATAGTCCAAGTCGAGCCTCACAGTAAAACAGTGGAGACTTTAGAGTCGTCTTTGGAGTTTTGGTAACAACACGATGCTCCACATTATATTACTTGCCTACACTCATGCACGTAATTCAGCTCATAATCAACGAAATACTACTATATTCCACTAATTATCACTGATAAAGACACAAGTTATACAAAATAATGCAATGCGGCGACATGATTTTTCCGCGTTCCCGCCAAAAGTTCCGGCGCGATTTGGGATGCGAATCGAAATGGAAAGCGAGATGCGGGAACCTATACATATACTTTTCTATTGTACACATTAAAAAATATATTGAGTGATATTATGTTATTTAAAAGTATATAGGTATTATTTTCGTTTGTTTGTAGTATAATACACGCCTACGTCCCTCCGGGATATGAGTCGAAATGAAAAGTGGGCTGCAGGAAGCGGGTTGAGATGAGACACAGATACAGGACACGAAATCGAGATGAACAGCGGGATACGGAATACGAACGGATATGAAAAGCGGTATGCGGGAACGCTAAACCCTAACGTGATCTCTAAGGTCCAGAACTTCAGACTATACGTCGCGTCACGTCAAGCTGCGCCCGAGGAAATTTAACTGCTATTGCATAGGAGTTAAATCTCCTTGCTCCAACCTAAGCTACGTACTAGGAGATTTAACTCCTATTACGTAATCAATAGGAGTTATATTTCCTTGTGCGCAGTTTAAAGCTCTAGCGTTATTTTTACATGACGCGACCTGTAGTAGGTAACTATTATCTAATTTGTGTGTAATTTGTTTTAACTTCTGGGCCGCAAAAGCAGCCACATTGCAAAGCAAAACTGGGCTCACGATTGTGTTTTATTCACGCCAAGCAAATATGGCATTTCTGCAGTGAGGATTCAGGGGCAAAAATTGTATTATACCCTCGTAGTATACTCTTGTAGTATACTCTCGCTTTGGTATAGAGAAAGGTTTTTCGGTGCAGATTGGGCTACGGTCTAGGGGTGTGGACAAATAGAGACCTATCTTAAATATAAAAAAAATATAGTAGGTACGTAACACTCCGTTTTTAGAGTATATACAGGGTTATTTCAAATCAATTAGCATCCTTCTAGGGGCTTATTCTGTACATCAAAACTAACAACTTTTGTTCTACGACTTTCGTCAAAACTCAAAAAAAAAATCAGCTGTTACATGCATTTTGTCGCGGGTGAACTAAATTTTTCTATGGAACAACAAAAATTTTTTTTGAGTTTTGACGAAAGTCGTAGGATAAAAGTTGTTAGTTTTGATGTACAGAATAAGCGCCTAAAAGGATGCTAATTGATTAGAAATAAGACTGTATAGCAGGTTCGGATCTACCTAACTTTTAGGAATGCGCATATGACGTATTTTAATTAGCGACAAATGAATGGAATGGTGTGAAATGAACAAAGGTTCGTTAGTTATCTAATTATAAACGTAAGTACTTTGGAATGTAAAAATATGTAGTTGCCAACGTAAACTAGAATTTTTGAACCTGTGTGCGTATTCGTTTGACGTGTATATATTTACTATACTGAGAAAATCTGGGCCCCGCTTGTTTTACTTTCACGACCTTGTTTAGAATAGTGTTTTTACGTCAATTTTATTATTTAACCTACACTGTCCGACTGCTGCTCTTGACTTGAATAGACTGCCTCGGTGGCTCAGTGGTTAGTGACCCTAACTTCTGAATCAAAGAGGCGTGGGTTCGATCCCCACCCAGGGCAAGCATTTATGTGATGAACATAGATGTTTGCTCTGTGTCTGGGTGTTATTTAGGTACTATCTATATAAGTATGTACTTAAAAATATGTATAAGTAGTGTATCAGTCTCTGGCAGCCATATCACAAGCTTTGCTTAGTTTGGGGTCAGAGACCGTATAAAAAAAAATCCATCAATTCTTTTCTGTTATGTGCTACCTCCCTACAATCTTTTAAACCTCTCGATTTCGTCGTCAGTTGTAACGTTAAAATTAAATTTAAGTTACACAATTGAAAATAAAAATATATGTATTTTAAATTCTTGAAAAGAAAACTTAACTTGGAGTACCTACAGCTCGTGGTTTCATAGAGAATCACCTGGTGATTTTTTTACCTGTGACCTTTTATCTCTTTTTTTTTTGTTTTGGCCATATTTTGACCTGTAACTATTGTTATCAATAAATTGATTATGATTATGCGACCTATACCTACCTATTATTTATTTTTATCGCTTCCAACTATAACAATACGTTTACAAAGTCTCACATTAATAAACCTGACAGATTATTACAAATAGGTACCTAAAACAACATTAAAATCACAAATCAACGAAACAAAATTTCATAATATTATTCATCACAATGATGAAAAAAACGCCAGTTTCCATGAAAACTAATGAAGATGATAATAGCATTATTATGTATATTATTCATCGGGAAGTGAAGTTAAAGGTTAGGCGATATCGCGACAAATTTGACGTAGGACGCGTCTATCTGAACTTTGAAGTAGGTATAAGAAAAGTATAAAGATAACGTTTAGTCAACGTCTAGAAGTTTCTTAAAAATGCTAAAATTAATTTACTTTTTATACAATGACGCATTTTATAAAAGTACTTGCCATATTTTCGCGAAAAAGAAACCGTTAGTAAAGACCAAGATTGTGTAAAATAATAATCCTGTTTAATGTAACTTCATGCCTTTTTTTAAGCCCAGTGATGATAGAAAGTGTTTTAGGTAACTTTTATTTGTGTATATGGCTGTCTGTTGCATCTTCGCTTCTAGTCAAGACAGTAAAAAATTTGATTTTGTCTCCTTTATTCCTCAGCTAAGAAAGCGAGACAAAAGTAATCCATTTAAGAGTATTAATTCGAATAGAATACTGTACCAGCCTTTTTAATGGGTTTACTGCAGGACGTAAGCCTACCCATGAAGGGTGATTGGGCCATATCCAACACGCTGGCCCAGTGCGGGTAGGTCGATTCACATACGCCATCGAATATCTTCTACGGACGTATTGCAGGTTGCCTCACGATTTTCCTTCACGACAATATCGTGAGGCAAACTGCAATATATACGCCAGTATAATACACTAAGCCCTAATGAGGGAGTTTTGACATTTATGAACAACTTTTACTACGGAATCAACTCGGAATATAAAAAACTGTTGTCCCAGTGCCATACAAAATCGCACATCGGGATGGACTTCATCATCGGTTATCAAGGTGAATTAATTAACTTCTATCGTGACTTAAAATTAGTCGAGGAATATTCAAACATTAAACAATTTAACGCTATCAATACTACAGATGCTAAAAATTTGTTGCCATGACAACGAACCGGACTAAAATGTATGAATGGAATAATCCAAGGCACTTAAAGCAAGTGTACAATGAACAAAAGAACAAACCGTGAAATATATGCAATTGACCCGTACTGGTATTCGAAGCTAACTTAGACTTTAATAATGCAATTAGTTCGATTATTTACGCCAAAACGACCACCGTCTCTATCCAAACCCAAGAAAGAAATCGAGACGCAACACATCACGTGAGCAACAATATACCACAGGCTAGAAAAAACCTGCTCAATAAAAATAGATTTTATGAGAACTACAGAAGGTTGTATTGTAACAAACGAGTCTGTGGCTACGATGATCAATCTAATATAATAGATAAATGAGGAATACGCTGGCATAATAGTTATCGAACTTTGACATTCATAGATAAAAGCAGATGAATAATATAATACGACGTAGTTCGTATTACGTAGCAATAAAAGTGAAGATTGCAAACACGAGACCTCTGTTAATTACGCGTTTGTTATTGACAACAAAACAAATAAGGTTCATTCATAAAACGGTACGATTTGTTTTCATCACTTTCGTTATTGAATGAATCAAATCGAAGACTGTTTTATTTTTAAATGTAATTGTAATATGCAAAATGACGAAACAAAGCGACTCTCGATGGCAAAATTCTAAGAATACGACGTTAGTATCGAATTTCGATTGAAGTAATGAAATTGTTAACTTTTCAAGGTTTTATACGTTGGCAGTGAATTATTTAACTCCGTATGGCTAAATATGTTTCGTCATTGTTAGTAGGTACACTAACTAATTAATAGGTCAATAACATTATTTGAAACATACCATGTCACGTACCTAAGTACTCATTTAAACTTAGGTATTACCAAAGAAGATATAATAATATTACCTACTTAGCAATATTTTATAAATCACAGCTATTTATCGCTGTGCATAAATGATACGATGAGTTTTGAGCAACGTTTAAGGCGAAGATAATGTTTTAAGGTGGATTCACTAGGTCTAGCTTAATTCTAAAAGGTCTAATTTAATATGTTTGTGTTTTTTGCCATTTACAGATAATCTACAGTTTACCAGTTTCGCACGAAAGTAAATCAAATAAAAACTAAGGTGGAAATCAATTGATGCACTTTCGTGCCTAAGCTGGCCACTATTTTGGATTATAGATGTGTCTACCTCGTAAACACTACCTGGTCATAGCCGTTAAATAAGATTCTACCGACTTACAAAAATGTACTGTGTTCTAAATGGAACTAATGTTCGTCTGTATGTATTTTTCTTGTGTAAGTTAATCGATATTTTCGCCAATTGTAAACAGATTTAAGAAAAATCTTTTTTATTTCGAAAAATCTTTTTTTTTTCGAATTCACGTTGGAAGTCGGTGTTGCGATTTCTTGCGAAAAATAATTACGTAAACTTACAATGTAAGTAGTACTTTATCTGTAAATGGCTAAAAACACAAAAATATTTGAATTTTGCGCGCTGACCTAGTGAATTCACCTTTTCGGCCGCGGTCTACTCTCTGAATACCAAGTATACTGCGTTCCATTGCTCTTTGGCAAACCAAAACCTGAAGGCGAGACTTCTGAACATTGGTAAGCGACCACGTTTGTGCTCCGTAAGTTAGGATGGGCAGGATACACATATCGATGAGTTTTCGTTTGAGGGAGATAGGTAGATATCCTTTCAATAACGATTTTATGGACCAGTAGCTCTTCCAGGCATTTTCTATGCGACGACTGATCTTTTTGTCTTGTCTGTTGTGGAAAGATACTATCTGACCCAAGTATGTGTATTCATAGACATAGTGTATTGTTTTACCATCTACCTACGCTTCGTGCTATTCGTCATAAGTTGATTTTTAGACTAGTTCATTTGAAGTCCCACCTCCAGGCTTGCTCTGCTAAGGTCTTGGAGCATGATTTCCAGTTCAGGCGGTGATGAAGCAAAAAGGACAATGTCATCTACAAACCTTAAGTTTGTCAGAAGTTTGCCACCAATGTTTATGCCCTTTGTAGCCCAGGAATCTGCAAGAACTTTGAAGATCTCTTCGAGAGTGCTGGTGAATAATATGGGAGAAAGAATTCACCTTAACGTATAAAAAATTATCTTTACAGTGTTTACTATCGTACTATTCAAAACGGCATGGCCGTTTTTTTTTTTTTTGTGTATATAGTATATAGGTAGGTTTGAGAATAGGTTGTAACTTCGTAAGCTATTTTTGATACCTACTAGCCTACTACTCAGTGATACGTGTGACCTTTATCAGATTTTTCAAATGGCAAACCAAGATATGTCGGGTCAGTTAGTAGCTTTGTAGAAATTTGAATTGAACCGATTAATTGTAGGTTCATATTACCGATCCTTACCCAAACAGATAAATAATATTTCACATTCAACTGTTTAACATCTAGAAATCACTTACCTCAAAATTTTCCTCCTGTTATTTGGATGAAGACGCGCTGCCATCACGGGATCAACTGCTTTCAATTCTGCGTGCACTTCTTCATTCGTGTAATCCTTCTCATTATCAACAAACTCTTTCAATTTCAGTCTTATTTCATCATATTTTTCTTTTGTATCTTCAACGACATCTATAGGTATACTTTTACTTACATCTTGTACTCCTTCAGGTTTTGCTATATTTTCAGCTGGATCTTTCAGCTTATCGAGAAGATCTTTACTTTCACTTTTGTCTGTAACTTCTTCAATTGTTTTTGTAGATTCTTTGGCTGTACTAGAAATAGTTTCAATGTCGGATAGTTCAATGTGTTCTTTGGCAACTTTTTTAGCACCTCCACCGCTACAATCATCTATATCTCTTTTTCTCCTGCTTTTGTCCCAAAGTAAAGCGTTGTCGTCATCCATGTCTTCAACTAATATTTTGTATACTATCGACTCAATGTAATAATTTGTCCCGCCGACTATTATCGGCATCTTCCCTTGATCTATGAGGTTATCGATCTGTTATTAGAGTGAAGTAAATTAACTGGACAAAAATGTGATAACCGCGGACATCTCATTTACGAGAATATCGGTTTTAATACCTACTTCAACGGCAAATTACATAATTAGATTGAGTTAATTTGAGTTATCCTACTAATATTATAAACGCGAAAGTTTGTGAGTATGTATGGATGTTTGTTACTCTTTCACGGACAAACGGCTGAACCGATTTAAATGAAATTGCATGGCATGAAGGTAGCTTAGACCTTGAATTAATACATAAGCTACTTTTATGTCGGGCTAGCGCGGCCGCAAACCGCGGCTAGTAATAAATATATGCTTAATTTATAGCGCTATTTAAGGAATTAAGAAAAATTATCCTCACAGCTGCAAGACACGTAACAATAAACTAGAATCTTTGCTACTAAAGTAAGTTCGTATACTAATGAAATGCATACGCACCACGACATAATTTTATCGACGTGTCAAAACGAGACAGAGATATGGTGAAGTATGTATCTGTCACATTTTCACAAGTCGATAAAAAAATTGTCGTGGTCATATGTTAAGCTAGCTGGTGTCAGACTTTTAACCTACATTTTAACGTGATACCCGAGCCACGATAGAGCTCAGTTGTTAATGCTACCCGCGGTTACCCATCCGAAGGCTGACCGTGGCGAACATTGCTTAACTTCGGTGATTGCGAACAAACACGTAGTCAAATTACACTTGAGATAGAGAACATAAAAACCTGCTTGCTCTATGGAAACATATCGTAAATGCAAAGAAAATTGCCAATTCAAAAACTAAATATTAAGAATCACAACTTCCCATAGATTTTCTATTTTCTGAACAATAAGGAATAGGGTGGCTGACTGGTATTGAATTAATTAAAAGTATTAAGTAGTGAATTCTGCAATTAATTATTATTCATAAACTGAAAAAATAATTAAAATTGGCTAGTCAAGTTCAGAGATATAAGCTTGTAAAGATTATGGTAGAGATAAAGAGGGGATGCCTTGTCCCTTTCCCACAAACAAAGCATAACATAGTATGGCGAATGTATGACACTTACGGTCAGTGACGTCATAGCCTGCATAGTGCTCTCTTTGTCTAGCAAGAAAATAAATACGCTTGTCCCTTCTTTATTTCTAAGTTGATTTTATTTTTGTTTTCGTTAATTGGCTCTGTTTATAGTTTGCTGGTACAAGAGGACACCAAAAAATATTGTCAACTAGCCTATTGCGAAGAAGATACACTATTGAAATAGATTACTATAGTATAATACAAGGTATACATCTACTTAATTAAGAAATCATGAGCCAAACTATCAGAATATTAAATTCCCATAATAATTATTGAAATGTTCTCGAATTACGGTAATTATAATTTCTAAGTATGTTAATATTTTTTGCGCTGCTTCAACAAGCTTTCAAGTTTTGAGGACCGCTACGGGCAGTCTATGATTAGCTACTTTAATCAGATAATCAATTACTAACGGTTGAGTTAGAAAACCTTTGTAAATGACCGTAATACTCGTACTACCGAGTAGAGAGCAGAGAGATAGGTGGAACTGTTTATTATCCTTCAATCACCTTAAAAGAGACTGCATAGCTCCTTTATTTATTTACTAAATGCATAGCGTCCCGGCGCGAGTATTATTTCCACTTTTTAGAGTATTTTAAGTTTTTTGTATAGCAACACTTGTCCGTTATGTCATTGTGTCCTTACGTGCGACGTAATATGGCTTGATTTTTCATCCTTTTGATGAAAAATGTTTTTGAAACCAAGCCGATTCCACTAATTATTATGTAAATAGCGTTTAAGATAATCCGTAGACTACGAGAAGTGAAGTATACAATCACACATAGTGTAAAAATGTGACTACGTGCAAAAATATGTACCGTTGAATAATCAACGGTTTATTAGCAAATACGCTTTCCGTGATACACAAAACTGAATTAAATACAAGTAAAAGGTCTTAAATAGTGACATTAAGTACCTACCCAAACTGGGAACCCACTCAAGTAAGTGATTTCTGCACAAACTACCTAGCAACAAGAAGTGCATTTCGAAACCAAAAACCGCAACATTGTTAACGTTTTGTCACGTTTTATAAACAACACAATACAGCAACAATAAGGTAACTGGATCCTTAATGCCATCTATGTACGACCTGTACGTCAGACAGACTAGAAACAAAACCGTACTCCGGTTTTCATCTTTGTTTTTTATGCTATAACTTGGTCAAAGATAATAGCCTCATAATGAGAGCACTACATCTGGGTATTTTTTTGCCAGAAAATTCGACAAAAAACAATAATCATTATAGTTACTTCTGAAAAGTTTAAGCGGTGAAGTGGTCAAAAAGACACACAACATATTTTCTCTGTCTTGAGTTAACCTGCGTGGTTAAACGCACAGAAGAAAGCATCCCACTGAGGATACAGTATATTCACCGCAGCATGGTATATACCAAATGCTATATGCACAGTACTTACTGATGCCTTGATCTCGGTGAGCAATCATTAACCGGATAAGTAATTATGGTTTTTTTCCTCAAGAAGGTAAGTCTGGGATGTAACCATAATATGCCAGATTGTGCTTAGGAAGAGATAAGGGGTCACAGCAACCACCTATTAAAAATCTCTGACAGTAAGTTCATAACGAACCTTATGCAAAAATAGTATGTTCCTTCTTCCATCTGTTTAATAACCTAAATTCTGAGTAGGTATTCAGGATGTGTCCAAATTCCAAATTATAGAAATAAATTATTTCTGTCACCCCACTTTATTTACACCAAGCAAGTTATATATACATTGTTTGAATGTACCATGGTACTCAATCCATAAGGAAATTATTACCAACAAACACCAATCAAAGTTACCATATCAGTAGAATCATCTCTAGAACAAAAAATGGTAAGTACCTACATGCACTTATACTGAACCGGACTTTAATAGTCTAATACCATATCATATAGGCCTACCCAGGAAGGGCAATTGGGCCATAGGTACCACAGGCCGATGGCTGGCAGTGCATGTTGAATACCATATAAATTCAACTACAAAAATATAAATAAGTACCTCTTATTTAGGTACCTACCTACCTATTACATACATTCCTTACTTGATACAAGGAACAGGGTAAATTATTATACATAACAATTTTGTATGCATATAGGTACCATGTTAGATATTAATACATAAAGTGAAACACTCATCACTGTTGTGGTTAGTAATTAAAAGTATCTCCCTCATATCTTAAATCAAAGATAAAAAAGCTAAATTTCAGGTTCAGAGCCCTAAAACTTGGGAATAGAATGCATAAATGTAATTATTAAGCCATATCGGTAGTTATTATGTTGTGGTATGTGAGGCCTACAACCTCTTATTTTATTTATGCTTTGGGGATATCGTAGAAAGGATTTCATCATCAACTTGGCATTATTTCATATCGATGGATTTCATAAAAAGAATTGGCTAAGTTGCATATCTCAGCGTTGGTATGTTTATCTGGCCGCAAAACCTCTATCTATTCAATGCTTTAGAAAGACCGGACCTAACTTGGTATCCCATCAAAAGTTAATACTTATATATCGTAAAACATGATACTCAGAATTCCTTCAGTCCTTCAGAAAACTAGAATGATAAGTTATAAACATTAGATACATATTAAGTTAATTGAATTACTAACATTATCAAGCTGACTATATTACAATTATATTATATAAATATTGGTTATTTAAATACAGTGTATCCACTGATACTTTAAAGTAATTACAGTCCAACGGATGAAACACCGTACACAGCCATGAGACACTGTGATAGACCATACATGATTTGGGCATATAATAATAATAATATCATACATTTCTGTATTCCTATGGTTGTATACCATGACAACTCTTACACAGGCTTGAATAATTAGATTCTACCAGTAAATAACAATTAGGAAGCAATAAACTTCATGATAATTATTATTACCTATGCTTAATGAATTTCAGCGCCTACTGAAGGTTTATTCACAAATGTGACAGTAGGTATCCATCTTATAATTTAAACTAAAGGGGAAATGTGGACTAAGTAAGTCTAGGGGACAAATCCTGGACAACAGACTATAGACAATAATTGTTCCTTAGGCTTTAGTTACCTACTCATACCTCTATTCATGGGGACCCAGATAATAAATATTTAATTAAAAGATATCATATTATTATTAAACAGTTCATTAAAATATATAGTATTAATTAATTAAATTAAAGTAATAGACAACATGATCAAAATTATTAATCAAAGCTGTCAGAAGATTAATGATATACTTCATCCATCATCATCATCACAAATGTTAATTACACTTATTTAAGTAGAATATTAATATAGCCAAGGTTTAATACACCCACATCAAATAAATAAAAATCCAACTTTCACAGGATTCAAGTCTATAAAAATAAAAATCTTTTTCAAAAAAAAAAAAAATCCTTATGGGTCAGTTAGAAACACATATTCATATTAATTTTAATATTTAATAGGACAAAATATATTCAATTAAGTTTGTCTGTCTGAAAGGACAACTGAACTACTTAGGTACATCATTGTACAATTTGTACCTATATTGTGTACCTAGTAGGTACTTAGAATAAAAAACAAAAACAGCATCAAGATCCTAAATAATTTCACTTCGTATGACAAAATAATATGGTATGTATTGTAGCTTGTCTTGTAGGGCATGCATATTGCTGGATATTTTTCTAAAGAATAATGAAAGCAGCTAAATTTTATACCTAAGTATTTAAAGGGTGTCAACACCTTAGAACTCATATAGGATCTTTATTTGTTACATACTACTGTCTAAGCTGGTATAGTTTTACAGAATTTTATTTGTATGATGAAAAGCTCCTTACCACTTAATGTGATAGTGAGCTATAGGTAATATACCTATTTCAGTAGATAAGTAACACTAATATGTGTACTGCACTGTACTGTACCAGCCTTTTAATAGTCCACTGCAGGACGTAGGCCTACCCACGAAAGGTGATTAGGCCATATCTACTACGCTGGCCCAGTGCGGGTTGGTGGATAATATGTGTAATTTGGAGATACTATCTACTACCTTCTTTACCAATTTCTCGTAAAAAATGTAAGCTTCAGCTTCTAAATAAATGACACTGAATCATCCATTAAGAATGACCTATTAAAATAGGTATGTAATATTAAAATATTGTTTAAAAACAAGTTAAGATAAGGAATACAATCAACATTTTTTGTAGTATGTAATTGTAAATGTACAAATGTAATTGTTGGCAAACCAGCGACAAGGACGCGAATTTAATATTAGGTATGCTGGAAGGTAAGTGACAAGGGTGACAATTTATGTATAGATAGGTATAAATTATTTGTTATCTCAAGAATAGTTGTAAGAAATAGGTAAAGATGAATGACAGGTAATGAAATCAGTTGACATAAGTATCTTGACATGACCCACTAACCACATGGTGAACAGATGGAAATTCTTAGATTTTATTATTACTTAATACTGTATAGATTAAGTACCTGTGTGAGGAAAATTTAATGGAAATCACCAGACAAGCTGATATATTGTATAAATATGTTCTAAGGCCATTGTTGGGAGCTATACTTAAACTAAGAGCATATTAAAGTGACTTAGTAAATGAGTCATAATGACATTATTTATTTAGTAAATACATAATTAGGGTCAGGCCAAACACTACATTTATTGATGCTCAAAAATAAATTTATAGCAGTTAATAACAAGCTTTAGCAAACCAATACGAGATACCTTTATCAAATCAGATTATTGATAGTATCTATAAAGATAATAATAAAAAAAAAAAACCTCATTTGAAGCTTCTTATGTCCTTTTGAAAGTACCAAGTCAGTAGACAAGTTCACCTGATCCAAATACTCTTTAACTGTCATATGCTGTAATTATACAAATAACTTCGCTTCTCTTGGGTATAAGTACAACAGTACCTAATACAAAATATCCGATTAGTAAGGTACCTACCTAGGTATCTAATCTATTTTGTAGATATGTGTCATATAATACAAAATGCAGATTCGCATTAAGCACAAAAACAACAGAGCATACATAGCATCTGGGGTCCAATAGACAAATATAGTTTGGTAAAGGTTAGCTTACATAATACGTATATATATATTTTGCCTTGTAACAAACCCAATTAAAAAGGCAAGAAAATATAAAAAAAAACCGAACATTTCACAACCCTCTAAACATCTGCATTTAGTAAATAAATAAAGGAGCTATGCAGTCTCTTTTAAGGTGATTGAAGGATAATTAAGAATCAATCGAGCTTACCTGTTAAGAGAAGATTGATGATAATTATCCGAAATCACCGAAAAAGAGACTGCATAGTGACTCAATCCCTCCCTCCCTTGCCCGGAGGTAACACTATGCAGTGATGAGTCATTTAATCAAGGGAATTATAAGGTACCAGTATAATACAGGTAAGACTCGATCGATGTCATTATGGAAGTGCCAGAAAGATAAATCTGTCCTACGTTGGTCCTTCCTATATGGCTCTGCCTCTATAAAAAGGTTGTGAAATGCTCTCCCGTCTCTACTTTGAACTCCAATGACATAACGGACAAGTGTTGCTATACATAAAACTTAAAATACTCTAAAAAGTGGAAATAATACTCGCGCCGGGACGCTATGCATTTAGTAAATAAATAAAGGAGCTATGCAGTCTCTTTTAAGGTGATTGAAGGATAATAAACAGTTCCACCTATCTCTCTGCTCTCTACTCGGTAGTACGAGTATTACGGTCATTTACAAAGGTTTTCTAACTCAACCGTTAGTAATTGATTATCTGATTATCATCAATCTTCTCTTAACAGGTAAGCTCGATTTATTCTTAATTTTATTTTATTGGAGACCAGGGAATCGTTTTTTGAACTTCGAACGCCTTTTACGGACGATTTTTTCCTCGAAATTTATTTAAAATTTACGCAAAACTTTAGTACTTCACATGGCAATTTTAAAAGAAACCGTAGACTGCAAAGGGGGAAATCGTGAAATGGAAAACTATCAAAACCAAAATGGCGAATGGTTTTCGAACTTTCACTGTCAACGTTCCGTATACGTTTGTAGGGCGTTCGAAGTTCAAAAAACTTAACTCAGCTTTTGCCCGCGGCTTCACCCGCGTGCTATTTTGACTTTTGTGCCATCCCGAACATATATATTATCAAAATAGCATAGTTCTGTTTCTTTTTTACTTTAGGCATTCGATAGAGAGAACGCTTTTAACGTTGCTATTAAATTTACGCTGGCGCCTCTATAATTAGGCTTACCATATCCATGAAGGTCTAAACCGGGACAGGAGCCAGAGCTAACAAAAAAACTACCTATAACAACAAATTATAATGATTATTTATAAATTATACACAAATACAAATAAAATAAGTTTACAGAAAATCCATTTGAATTTTTTGCATTTATTTTTGTATCAGACGTGCTTTTCACTACACTTTGTGAACTTTTTCAATGAAATGTAATTTTAAAATAAAATCGGAGAAATCGTTGCATTCGGGGTGGTGCAGAAGGCGATTGCATACGCCACGCGCACCGCACTCCATCCGCGCGTCTCAACATCACGCGTTAAAAAAAACGGGACAAATGACCAAACCGGTCGGGACCCCGGTACCAAGGCTTGGAACCGGGACAATCCCGATCAATCTGGGATGTATGGTAAGCTTATCTATAATCGGGCCTAATATATAGTTCTCTAAAGTTGACTACACTAATTACACAACTATTTAGGTACATGATTATATCACAAACATTTTGTTTAGTGCTTGGTAAAATAAGAATGCAACAATTAGCAATTACAAAAAAAAATAAAAATAAGCAAAGAATCGTTCAAGTAATAAATCAATCGGTTATTTTTTTATAAATTGTCATAATGCCAACGTATTTGAAAAGTTCTACGGGATCGTTATCAAATTTGCATTTTATTTTTGTGGGTTATATACAATTAATTTGAGTACTCTGTATTGCAAATTGAAAAACTTGAGAAATTGAAATGTTACATAAGTTGGCGTTGTTTTTCTGTAAACATTTTCCTCCTTGGTAATACTAATTGAAATCAATGTATTGACGTACGTCAGAGTTAAGCGGATTATGTGGTGAACGAACTTGTGGCAAAAATGGAGGCTTCGGATGTCCAGAGACTGCCGCCATTGACTGGACAAGACGTTTTAGGGTTTCTCAGCAAATTGAGGATAGTTACATCCGGAACAATGCGATCGTCCTACTTATTAAGGGAGCGACGTAACCATTTAACAACCGCAGTTATCTTATTTGACAATTACTCGTACTTGAGATTTAGTTGGACCTAGGCAAATCATTTGGCTTAGAACCGCTTTTTATTGGTACAACTGTTTTTCTCGCATATTTGTAAGTTTGAGTACATAAGCATATCATTTTCGAAACCCTATTAAATAAAATCAAAATACGTATTGTAGGGTCTTCGTTCCGCGTAATACGTATTGCACAGCCTTCGTACCGTGATTTATACTTATATATACTATAGCTCGGTCAAATGTCTCATTTTACTCGCATATAGTTTAGAACTAAAAAGAAATGGCATTCTCTACTGCAATCAACATCTGTAAGCTCATTCTTCGAGCGCGCGCTCTCAGCGCTCATAATAAAATCATGCAATGTACTAAAGAAAATTTGGTTTTGATATGTTTCGATTCTACAAAAAAAAAGCTTATTATTTTCATTTTCTTTGATTTTTCTCCAATTCAGGTTAGCCCTGCAGTAAAAGTCGTTTATACTGATGGTCTGAATCACCCTCCTTCGGCTTAATACATCAATTCTACGAACAAAATACAATTTAACACTTCTTTTTCGGGTTCCGTACCTCAAAAGGAAAAAACGGAACCCTTATAGGATCACTTTGTTGTCCGTCTATCCGTCTGTCCGTCTGTGTGTATGTCAAGACTCTTTATCTCGGGAACGCGTAAAGTTATCGAGTTGAAATTTAAACCGTATACGTATATATATGATCTCTTGCAGTTGTGTAAAAGAAATACTTCTCAGTTATCATTTGAAAAAGTTAGAGCCGTTTATGTCGTAAAAACCGCATATTTCACACTCACAAAAATCAAAACCTACAGGGTACTTCGTTGACATAGAACTATGAAATTTGGCGAGAAGCATTGTCTCAGAGTACACATATAGGAATAAATCTCTGAAAACCGAACATATTCATACAAATGAATATGTTCGGTTTTCAATCTAGGCCCTATTTTTTTGTGATACAAATCACAAAAAATAGGGCCTAGATTCACACAATAAGGGTCGAAAATTCAAAGTGAGTAAATCGGATCATGTAAGGTATCATATAAAAGAACTTTATTAGTACATGCTAAAACAGGATTTTAATTATTTTGACAGTGTGTAATTTTCGATTTTAGAGATTTTAACAATTTACTTTCCAATTTTGTGACATTTTCTGGATTTGTACGGAACACTCGGTGTGCGAGCCTGACTCGCACTTGTCCGGTTTCTTTTTCATCAGGGATGCAAATAGACGCCGCAATACCCATATTTTCGTTAGACCACGTCCTACCCAAAGTTGAAATGGCGTGGCAGTTGAATATTTTATCTTCGACGAACAAATCTTTTCCGCAAATTAATAAATAATTCTTTCAAAAAAGCATTTTATTATTTATTTGCTATAAGTGTGAGTTTTATAGAGGTGAAAGAGCGCCGAAACTATTTTTATGATTATTATGATTTTTATTTTATTTCGTTAAAGAATGCTAATTAACTAGTTTTATTGGCAATTCCTTACTTAATAGTCAGTAATATGGTAAAATTGCACTTAAAACGTAAGTAATCAAGATGGTATCGATCTTCAAGATGTTAGATATTGGTTATATTTATTTTACCTATTAAATAAACGTTGAATTTATAATTCATTATTACTTACTACCTTTACTATTTTAATTTTATTGTTATATCAGCTTTTGTCTTTATTGGGTGAATCAAAAAATGAGAAAGAAAGAAAGGGACAAAATTTTGTAACTATTTCAAGGCTACCCAGGACATTAAACTAGGTATCATAACACAGTCAAGTATATTTAAAATATTTTTTCAATTTCACACCAAATGATTTTTATAGGCCTATTTTGAATTTTAAAAAGCAAACCGGATTGAAGTTATGCTTTTGGAAAAATATATTTTACTAGCGACCCACTCCGACTTTTCTTGGTTTGAACAATTGAACAACGTTATCTTCACATCAGCTGATCAGCTATGACGTCTAATGTAGAACATAATCCACCCGAATAAATTTCCAATAAGATTGGTTGGCACTAGGAGATAGGCCTATACCCAGCAGTGAGATAAAGAAGGCTGTGGATGATAATGATGAAGATCGATTAGTAAAGCTTTGAACAATTTTGATACATAATTATATTTTGTTTTATAAGCGTCATCTACATCATTAACGATCTAGCATAAAGAGCTTTTAAAAAAAGTAAAAGACGTCTACTTGTAGTGATTTTGTGGATAAAAAACATAAAAAATTAGCGCTCTTTCTTCATAGTCATAGGCTACCTATAGATATCATACGGATTTCGTAATATTTCTCTCAAATGGTGAAATAATATTTCAAACATTGGCTTCTGAGATTGCAGGCACATACATATAAACAAATAAAAGCTTTTAAAAACAAAATCACCACTCTATATTTTATTAGCATAGACAAATAATTTCGTTTAAAAATGCTCTGAATTCATTAGTAAAATGAGTTCAGAGCACTTTATTATCTATTAAATTTTTAAGCTAACGTGGTTTTGCCACATTTTGTTTTGAATACACAGCAAGGGGTGGAAACAGGCCATTTAAATAGTTAGATTTTGAATACGACTTGAACTACGAGTACTTCGTTATTACCATCAAAAAAGGCAAATTTTACTTAATACTCAAGTCAATTTCGACGTTTTTAACTATAGGTTCAACCCTTTTTTCTTTAATTTTTGGTTAAACGGTATTCAACGGCGTTTTTTTTTCAAATATTTCAAAGGACTATTTTTTTTAAGGTTCAAAAACATCAAGAGGCGTCTTTTTCAGGGGTATTTTTTCAGGATTTTTCTTTTTATGACGCACCACGGCAGCAAGAATACCTCACTCTAGTATCTACTCTATGACTCTACCTAATAACACACCATAATGTGCGTACCATAGAGATCTGTAAGAGGCTTTCTCTAACCCGGCACACGAAACTTTTATATGAACGAGATACGCATATATCGCAAAATGCATATTTACGAAACGTACCTAAATTATAGAATGGAGTGCTTAGTGAGTGCATATGAATAGGAGATTTGTGATGAGTAATTCCTTGCTAATAATATCATTAATCCGAAAGTGTGTGTTTGTTCATTTGTTTGTTACTTTTTCAAACAGCAACAGGCAACCGATCGACCTGATTATTTGCATGGATTTAGTTTAACGTCGTAAAATGAATAAAATAAAAGACTTCTAAAAATAACAAAAGAAAGCCGCAGATATAAGCTTACATCTACACAATTACGAGTACATATGTTGCGTTTAGGAGACAGTTTCGAGCGAAAAGACAGTCCTTACTAGATTCAACATGTCCTATATTATGAGATCTGGTACGTAAGGTCTGCGGCAGACGCAGATGCAACCGATAGCAGTCTAAGTGGTAGAAATCCCGGGTTTTTACACGGAAACCCACTCAGTGGCGGAGGGATACGTAGGTATATGAATGATATTTGCAGGCGAAGACGCTCGCTCATCTCTACTCACTGTTTATCTACTTTCTAGAAACGCGATTTGGATTTTGTTTACAAATCGAGTTATGTTGAATTCGATATTATGATCAAGCACTGGTTTTAGTTGATTAATTCGAATAATAAGTAACCGAATACCATTTCATAACAGCATGAGGTAAGATCATCGACTTGGCATTTTTTCTGTTTGGTCAATTAAAAGTCACTTGACTGTCATCAGAAGCTACGGTGTTGGTCGGTGACGGAACAGTCTAGTGGACAGTGGTCAAAGTCAAAGTCAAATCATTTATTGCAACATATGAAATTTACATGCGTTCTTAGTTAACATGTTTTGTATAGTGATACATATGACCCTATAAGGGTATGGCAATCTTATTATTTGTATAGGAACGATTTATTATTATGTTCTCTAGATTATCGGTAAAAAATTCGTCTAATGTGTAATAGCATTTCGATAGAAGGATTATTTTAGTTGTTTTATGAAATAGTTTTCTCTTTCGATATCTTTTAGATTATTTGGCAATTTATTGAATATTTTTATAGCCAAAGAATTTGGGCTAGAACTGTGCATTGCTAAGTTAGACTTTGGTTCTACGAGTTGTCTATATTGTGATCTAATTTTGTGCGATTTATCAGACGCTTTGTTAAAATATTCAGGGTGCTTTTTACTTTTTGGTCTCACATACAAATAATATATTTTCCCTGATACGTTCTTAGCGGCATTATGGCTTGGCACGTTTTAGGTTATAGTGGGCAGAATAAGGTTTCTTTTTTGCAAGAAACACCTTTATTGCAAAACCACTTTTCCTAAAGACAATATCGGTCGAATAATTATACAGGTCAGATGTATAATTCGACTAAGTTTTGCGACATCCCTATTCAAACAATTTCAAAACGCTACACATTACGAGTACGTTTGTTTAATGTGTTACAATATATCTTTTCGGGACATAATTAACAGGGCATTGTTCTGCGCCGAAAGTACACATTATGTATGTAAAATTTATGTATGTGTGGTTATGATTAAGGTCACGGGTACATGTTTGTTCAGCCGGGTGGTGGAGACGAGCCCCAGCTGACAAATTGTGTGAGTTACCTTACCTTTGTTCATATACACATAATTGTTAAAATAAAAAAAAACCGGACAAGTGCGAGTCAGGCTCGCACATCGAGGGTTCCGTACAAATACGTTGTTAAAATAATGAAAAACCTATTTTAGCATGTGCTAATGAAGTTCTTTTGTAATGATACCTTACATGACACGATTTACTCACTTTGAATTTTAAACCCATATTTTGTGAATTTTGAGTAAATGTAAAATGTACAGTTTTCAAATTTATTCCTATATATTTACTCTGAGACAATGCTTCTCGCCAAATTTGATAGTTCTATGTCACCGGGAAGTACCCTGTAGGTTTTGATTTTTGTGAGTGCAAAATATGCGGTTTTTTACGACATAAACGGCTCTAACTATTTTAAACGATAACTGAGAAGTTTTTCTTTTACACAACGGCAAGAGATCATAGATATACATACGTATACAGTTTAAATTTCAACTCGATATCTTAACGCGTACCCGAGATAAAGAGTCTTGACATACACACAGACGGACAGACGGACAACAAAGTGATCCTATAAGGGTTCCGTTTTTTTCCGTTTGAGGTACGGAACCCTAAAAATAATCAAGTTTTATGTAAAGGTGCGACTCTACCGGAAAAAATGCTCGTCACATAATGGTAACATACTAATATTAATAGTAAAAAAACCTGTCCCCGCTGTTCTCAGATCGAACTTTTACAATTTAGCAAAGCACTACAATCTTCAATCACATAATTGCCCAATTTTAAAGTGTTAATTTAATTTTATTTAATTTAATTTTATAATCAAGTTCTACTTTTAATTTCAATTATGGATCCTATGTGTCTGATAATAAAATATTTTTGATTTGATTTTTGATAGTTGTTTTTCGCAAAAAATGGCAATACCGACTTCCATCTTGTACAAAATTCGCTCGAATCGATGTTTACAATTCTTACATTATAGTTGATTTTTCAAAAACGGCTCAGCCGATTTCGATAAAATTTTAATGGAATCGCCTTGAGACTCTTTTAAAGTAAAAAACATATTTGATTCAGTTTACAATTGGCGAAAGAATCGATCAAAATACACAAAAAAATACATACAGACGGACGTAGAAACTCCTTTTTGGAAGTCGATTAAAAAGAGACATTAATGAATCTATGTACACTAAAACATGACCGAAATTCATCGTTGATTCATAATAGATTAAGCACGCTGTTTCATGAAAAAAGTCCCGCGGTCAAATAGTGAAACTAATTTGGACAGATTGGCTATGCGATAGCGGCGACGTTGTTTATCTCTTATTTAAGTAAGGATGGACGCAGTTTAAATAAGTATAGGTCCCGGCACGTAAGTTGAACAAAAAAATATCACTCTCTCCCTTTCGTTAGCAGAGAAAACAAAAGAGCTATGGTTTAACGTTCAAGTTGTTTGCCGGCTACTATATAAACATCTGTAAAAATCACCTGTAAATATTGGACCTAAATCTAACTGCAACTTTAGTGGAAGTGTTATAGGTCGTAGCAAAGTTCTTGGCATGTGTGAAGTTAGCTACAAGCTGCGTATTATGCCCTCTCTTGCGTCGCTAACATCCTACTAAAATTATAAACGCAAAAGTTTGTATGTATGGATGTTTGTTCCTCTTTCACGTAAAAACTACTGAACGGATTTGGGATAAAACTATGCAACAGCTTATACATCAGAAAAACACATAGGCTATAATTTATAGATTGCGTGAAACGAGGTTCGCCGGGTCAAACAAGTATATTGCTACTAATACATTGCTACTGAGCAACCATTTGTCTCGTGTTCACAAACGCAAAGAAGTTTTGATTCGGCCTATGCCTACTAACGTTAGCAACATCCGTCCATCCACACAACCATCCGCCATAGGACGTCTACTGATGGACATAGCCCTCAATAGGATTTCCAATAAGACTGCTGGAAGCGGTTTGCATCTAGCACGAACCAGTCTTATTGAGGTCATCTATCCACCGTGGGGGTGGACGTCCTACATTATTACGTTGGTATAAAAGGATACAATCTTGAGCGCGCGGTTCCTGAAGTCGACGACGGTGAACATCTGATGCGGCTCCAGGATGTCCAGCAGATGGTGACGAGCTGCCTCGCGCTCCGCGGCCGACGCCTTCGCCGTCACCACGTCCAGCCCTTTGTAGATCTGGAACAATGCAACGTATTGATTACATCCGTATTCAAATAAAGAAAAATCAAGTCAAAATATTTCGTCGTTTAGAGGTAAAAATAAAAAGCCTGATAATTTATAATAAGCTGAAGTTCAAGAGTTTTACTATGGGGCCGATCCTAAAATCACGAAAAATAAATCAGGTGTTCCATTTCGTCGAGTTTTTTTTTTCAGATTTTGTTTGTGATTTCCGGCTGTATACGAGTATTACGTGTTTATCTGTGTCTCCGTTTATTTTATTTTTTTTATTTTACGGGCTTTGATGGGGCTTTCATAACTTTATAGAATTTTAGTTAGAATATAACACAGGTGCTACTCAGCTGTGGTGGCCTAGAGGTAGTGACACCCGCCTTACAATCGTGAGGTCGTGGGTTCAAATCCCGGTCCCGTACCAATGAGTTCTTTGGAATTTATATACGGAATTTAACACAACTGGCTTTTCGGTGAAGGAAAACATCGTGAGGCAACCTGCATACGTCCGTAGAAGAAATTCGATGGCGTATGTGAATCCACCAACACGCACCTGGGCCGGCGTGGTGGATATGGCCCAATCACCCTTCGACTGTAGTTTCGACCTATTATATTCTAATTAAATGTACAAAAACCCTCTAGTTTCCACGAATAAACTTATGGGATTTATTTGGAAAAGATATAGGTATAAAACATGCTCATTTATCCGCATCTAAAGGCTGAACGAGTCACTAATTTCGATTATAACATAAATATATCATCGTGTTTGTCAGCTAGCACCTGACTACATTTAATTTAACACATAATTCTTCATCAACACAATCGCACAAAATGATTTACTATATCAGATACAAACAAGGCTTGATCTATAAAACATAATTAACTAGTTAATTGACCTTATTTTTCTCAAACCGAACCAAATCAATTTTCCAAGCGACCTTGATGCTTGATTGATCTATTTACGCCAAAATCATGAACATAAATAACATAATATAAAATGGCGGGAAGACGTGGTTTTTGGTTAACCTACTTTTAATCATCTACATGTTGTTTTTGTCTAATTCGTGGACTTGCTTTGTCTCGTGGTTTTGGCTTTAAACTTTCAGTTTCTCTGCAACTGTGGAAGCAGTATTTTTTGGATTTTATTTGTAACACAGATTTTAGATGATGTTCCTATGTTCTTACTGGCTTAAAAAGCACCACATTTGTACTAGAGGTAAGCAGTGGTGGTCTAGAGGTAGTAACACCTGCCTTAAAATCTTGAGGTCATGGTTTCGATTCCCAGTCCTGTACCAATGAGTTCTAAGAACGTTTGTACGGAATTTCACATCTCTAGCTTTCAGGTGAAGGAAAACATCGTGAAGTAACCTGCGTACGTCCATAAAAGACATTCGGTAGCGTAAATGAATCCACCAACACGCATTAGGCCAGCGTGGTGGACATGGCCCAATCACCCTTCGTGGGTAGGCCTACGTCCTGCAGTGGACCATTAAAAGGCTGATACAGTAAAAGAGGTTGAGCGCTACCGTGGCTCGGATGACACGTTAAATTGTAGGTCCCGGTTGTTTAACCGTTTAGCCATGTCAGAGGCCTTCAGGCGGCCTAAAAACTCTGACACCAGGGCTAGCCACCCGGCCTATACGAACTTACTTACTTAGTAAAAGAGGTAAAACTTAACATTTGACCAGAGTGAAGGAGGTATCTCAAAACTTCAGGAATACACTGGATGTAAGACGACTCCAACTGGTTTAATTGAAATTCCATAAGAGGCCTATGTCCAGAATAGGACGTCCTACGACTGGCGACGAGGTAATGCCCTAAGCTAACCGATCTTATAATGGGTAGATGTAAGATTGATGATGCTCAGATATGTCTAATTCATGATAATTTTATAACAAAAAAGTACAACACCAGTGAAATTATTTTTATCGTGCTTCACACACTAGGTGTATCGAAACTTTCTTTATGTGATAAACATTTCAAAAATTAATAATAAATAAATAAATAATAAATATTTTGGGACATCTTACACACGGCCTCTGCCCCCAAACTAAGCAAAGCTTGTGATATGGCTGCCAGAGACTGATATACTACATATACTTATTTTTAAATACATACTTATAAAGATAGTAACTAAATAACACCCAGACACAGAGCAAACACTTATGTTCATCACATAAATATTTGCCCTGCGTGGGGATCGAACCCACACCTCTTTGATCCAGAAGTTAGGGTCACTAACCACTGAGCCACCGAGGCAGTCAAATTTGCAGGAAAATTGACGCGTTTGCAGGATTTGAACCTGCATCCTCTGGGACACCGGCCCAGATGCTTTGTCCAATTAAGCTAAAACGCTCTCTGTGAAGGCGCCGAATTAGTGAGTGTTTATCATTTTTACCAACTACTACAATTAAAATGTTTATCACAAAAAGAAAGTTTACAACACCAGTGTTCATACATCTTGTACAGTTATAATGATTTACAAAGGTACATATTGTTCGAGATTGCAGGGTCATAATTCTTTTTTCTCTCAGGTTTGTGATTGTTTCAATATAGTGCCAAAGCAGAAACTAACCACAGAGAGTTCATTTTTATCGACTTCCAAAAAAGGAGGTACTATGTTCGTCTGTAACATCGATATTTTCGCCAATTATGCACCGATTTAAATAAATATTTTTTTATTGCGTAAGAGTATTCACCCGAGGTGATCCCATTTGAATGTTATCAAAATCGGCTCAGCCGTTTTGGATAAATCAACATAAACGTACATGGATGTCACATCGATTCGTGCAAATTATTCGAATTCTATACTGGGTGGTAGGCGGTGGTTCCATTTTTTGCGATAAAATAAGATAATTAATTTGGAATAAACAATTCAAAAACTTGCCGTGACCGCAGGATTTGAACCAGCACAATTTCACAACTGACTCTCGGGTTTCCGTCCCGATGTTTTACTCATACTAATAAAGCTGGCTCACGCTCTGAAACTCGTCAACTCACAGCGTTGGAACACATTAAGATAAACACAAACACTAGTTTTATCTTGAGATAAAACTAGTGATCCAAAACAAGCACTAAAAATAAAATAAATTTACTAAAAACAGAAGTCAACAATTTAATCTAACAGGAATTCTATACTTGGAGTGTTATGTATTAAGTAGAGTAGGTATATGTATTATGTACGATCTACCTACATACTATAATAACCGACTTACTGTTCCCCAAATATTTCCCGCCGTAATTTCCCGAACACGTACAATAACTTCACACTGTCACACAAAAAAAACCGTAGTGGTCTAGTGGTAGTGACACCCGCATTTACCGTGAGGTCGTGGGTTCAAGTCCCGGTCCTGTACCAATGAGTTCTTTGTAATTTATGTACGGATTTTCACACTACTAGCTTTTCGGTGAAGAAAAACATCGTGAGGAAACCTGCATATGTCCGTAGAAGAGATATTCATAAGAAATTCAATGGCGTGTATGAATCAACCAACCCGCACTGGCTAGCCAATCACCTTTCGTGGGTAGGCCTACATCCTGCAATGGATTAATAAAAAGGCTGGTTAAGTAGAGTCACACACAATCTAATAAAAATATTAAATATACTTAATCGCAACATTGAGAGCAACCCATGAATATGTATTAATAACCTACAAATACGTAAAACGCCATTATTTTCGAAAATAATCACGATTATGTAAATGCTAAGCAAAAGGTATGAAATGTATGTAAGAAGGGCGGCCACTGAAAAGCACATGCCATAGTAAAGTTGGCAGCTCTGAATATTTATAAGCGTAAGAAGGTTAAGAAATCAGGTCGAAGTAGAAGTAGATTAAAGGTTATTGTCATCGCCATTTCAGCGCTGCTTGTCCTCTGTTGGTTTACCCTACAATCGTGTAATCTCATTACAAAGTTAAGTCCACTAATAACTATCGCTTTTCTCACTGAAGTAAAGCTCACTAAAATAATATTTGCAATTGCAACAGACTTGGCTCACGCTTTCCTATTTTGCTGACTACTACAAAAAAGTATTTTCATTATCAGGTTTAATATTAGCTTGTGACACTTATAAATAACGTGATTTTCTATTGGTTATCTAGAATTTTCAAAATTGGTTCTGTAGATCCAGAGATTACCCCTTGCGACCTCGCAAACTTTACCTTTTTATTATATTAGTATACTGCTCATTCTACTTTTCCTATTTATTCGATCGGACTCTGAATCAAATAAATAAATAAAATTGGCATGTGAAAATATCTCTATTAGCTGACAAGATATTGATTTGTGTTGACTTTTAGAGGTATTTGAGCTGATTTATTTTCTCGAATGGGAGGTTGTGCCCGGTTCAGCAAAAGTGGTTCATGCATGAATATTTATATAGACCTCAGAAGGCCTTTGCACTCTGGAAATATACTGATCTACTATATCAATCTACCTGATATAAAATTAAATTACTGTTTATACTTAATAAAAAAAACCGGACAAGTGCAAGTCAGGCTCGCACATCGAAGGTTCCGTACAAACAGAATGTTAAAATAATTAAAAGCCTGTTTTAGCATGTGCTAATGAAGTAATTTTATATGATACCTTACATGATACGATTTACTCATTTTGAATTTTGAACCCATATTTTGTGAATATTGAAGGTCTATTTTTATGTGATTTAAATAAAAATGTACAGTTTTCAGATTTATTCCTATATGTGTACTCTGAGACAATGCTCTTCGCCAAATTTCATAGTTCTATGTCAACGGGAAGTACCCTGTAGGTTTTGATTTTTGTGAGCGTTGAAATATGCGTTTTTTACTATATAAACGGCTCTAACTTTTTTATACGGTAACTGAGAAGCTTTTCTTTTACACAACTGCAAGAAATCATTGGTTTACGTATATAGTTTAAATTTCAACTCGATATCTTTACGCGTTCCCGAGATAAAGAGTCTTGACATACACACAGACGGACAGACGGACAACAAAGTGATCCTATAAGGGTTCCTTTTTTTCTTTTAAGGTACAGAACCCTAAAAATCATGTAGGTACACCATAGACATACCTACTTTTAGGTTCTGTTTTCCAGCCTCTTAGAGTTTGTGCAAGAAGAGAACCGTCGTGGCGTTACGGTGAACTAACAATAAGATTTTAATCAGCAGCCAAGGTACCGACTATAGGTACTTGGCAGACGTGAGTACTGAAAACTGAATTAGTGTCTACCAAGCATCAAACACTTTTAGTTGTACTAGCAATGACAGAGCAGTGTTGTTAACAAAATTAGTAACACACGGGCGACCTCACCCACGACGAATCTCTTTTTGCACAAACTCTAATAAATACCTACATATTATGTGTGTTGATTTAATACCAACACATACCGCTGTAATATAATTGCTTCTCGTGTAATGGTACAATTATATGGCCAATAGGATTTTGGCCTAGTTAATAAAAATTAGTAATCAGTAGGACTTCATTCCCCACGCATCATCTCAATGAATCGTGCGTCACTCATGCTCCAAATTGAAAGTCAAAAAATATTATCTCTATCCCGCCCCAAGTCACCATTATCACAGACGGTTCACACAGTGCGGTGAAGCATCGCATTTTCACCGACTTCTACAAATGAAGAGATACTATGTTCGTCGGCATATATTTTTATAAATAAATAAATATATCTTTATTGTACACAGAAACACAATACAGAAACTATACAATATACAATATGCTGTACAATGGCGGCCTTATCGCCTTTGGCGATTTCTACCAGGCAACCTTTGGATGGACTGGAATTATTCTAAAAATAGGAGTATGGTCGGTGGTGTATACAATACAGTACATACATTGAAATACATAATAGCAATACAGAAAATAACCTACAGATACTATAATTAAAAAATACACAAATAATGATACATCTTATAAATATACATACTTATATACTAATACCTAAAACGTTCAAGCTTGTCAAGTTGCTCTTCGGTTACATCAAGATAGCAGACGTCAGCGTAATCCAATATTGGGAAAAGGAGTGATTTCACTAGCGCAGTTTTAGTAGTAATCGGAAGGAAATTTTTCGACTGACTTCAGCCAGTTGAGGATGCCAATAAAACTGTCTGTCAAAGTTACAATGACCGATACCATCCCTTATGTCATCCGTAATTTTCGTTAGAGCTGTGACAGTACTATGTCCAGCACGGAAACCGGATTGGAACGGGTTCAGGAGATTGTTTTTAATAAGGAAGGATGACAGTTGTTGGTGGACAAGCCGTTCCAACACTTTGGACAAAAAGGGGAGAATGGAGATTGGACGGAAATCTGAGAAAGATTCAGGATTTGACTTTTTAGGAAGTGGAGTGATTTGAGCTTCTTTCCACATGGCTGGAAAGGTGCTCGAGGATATGGAAAAATTAAGGAGGTGCTGGATGACTGGAATGACCTCGTCTAGAATAGGTATGATCATTCTCCGACTTATGCAATCGCTACCGACAGCATTAGAGGAAATTGACTGTATGCTCTTCTTAACGTCACAAGCGGAAAATTGATCACATGCGAAGGATTCATGATCGGGTTGTTGGTGAGATGAAAGATTTTTTAGCGTGGCAGCTTTTGCTGGTCCTTCAAAATTAGAAGAGGCCGAGAAATGCTGATTCAACAAGTTAATGTCTAATTTTTTAGGAATATTGTCTTCACGGGATTTACCAACTCCCAGTGATCTAAGAAACTTCCAGACTTTTACCGGGTCTCCGTTTTCCACAGAACTATGAATATGTCGGCGTTGTGCATCCCTACACGCCCTATTGCAGATATTGCGCAGATTAGTGTACTTCTCTTTGTTTACGTCAGTTTCTCGATATTTAAGCTTACTCTTGGCTATTAGCTTTTTGTGTATGAGTGTGCGTATTTTCGCAGTTAACCAAGGTGATGGCGCGTGCTTCATTTTGACTTTACGTAGAGGAGCATGGACATCGTATAAATTAGACAGTATCCGATTAAACTCACTGATTTTATCATCCATATTTGTAGCATTTAAGACATTAGACCAGTCTAAATTCTGTGCATCACGTCGTAAGTCGTCAACGTTGATACTACCAAAACTGCGTTGCAAAAGAATTTTAGGTTTTACTCTAGAAGGGCGGATTTTGTAAGACAGAAAAATCAAATCATGATGGGAAATATCGTCCGCCGCACACTGATCGTGCTTTACAACGTGATCAGGAGAAGATACAAGCATAATATCTAGAAGAGAAGGAGTGCAATTTGGAGGGTTGTGAGTAGCACGAAGCGGAAGTATAGTGAGATTAAGAGATGTGGCTAATAGCTCTAATTTTCTCGATCTGTGATCTTGCTTTAGTAAGCAAGTATTAAAATCACCCATTAATATGGTGTGATCGTAAGAAGTAGAGCTGTTTTCTAATAATTTTTCAAGAGATAAAAAATAATTTACATCACGAGAGTGTGGGTAGTAAACACCTAGAAGTATCTTAGTGTGGTGCAGGACGACTTCAATGAGGAGATGTTCACCGGCGTCAGATGGAGGCGGCTGTGCAGACATGCTAACGACAGAGAAAGGGATATGAGTACGGAGATAAATACCGTCACCTCCTCCACCCTTAGCTATACGATCATTCCTTATGAGTCGAAAGCCGGGCAACGCCACAGAAGATGAAGGGAGGATAGGTTTCAGCCACGTCTCGGAAATTAAAATTGCGTGAATATTGGGATGCACGAATGACGCAAGCATTTCAGGATAATGAGCCGTAATACTCTGGGCATTTATGTGGAGGACATTAAAATTTTTAGGAACGTCACAGACAAGTGATTCAACGGAATCGGATAAAGAAGGCAAGCTACGGAAACTATCTAAGCTGTCGCAAGAAGATGTGGAAGACGAACATGTAAGGTATTCATAATCGCTGTTAGACATATTGGTATTATTATAAAAAATATATAAAATACAAAAAAAAATATACTAAATAAATAAATATAAATACACAAATAATGTAGTAAATAAATATACAATATATTGTATAAAAAAAAAACTGACAAACTGATAGATCGTCCACCTGCCAGTTGTGTTTACCTGGGTAGAAACAAAACGCTACAATACACTGTAACACTACGAGAGAAAACGAAACTTTATCATTTGTACTAGTACTTGGAATTATGAGCGCGAATATTTGGAGTTTACTAGGTAAACTAAGGTTTTTATGTAGGTATCTATATTTTCGCCAATTGTGAACCGATTTACAAAACTATTTTTTGTTTCGAAAGTGTATACACTCCCCGCTACCAACCGGTTTTAGTGGAAATCCATAGGGGAAGTGTATGTCCAGCAGTGGATGTCCTATGGCTGATGATGGATGGATGATGATTGAGCCGTTATTATAAAATCAACAATTTTGTAAAAAATACTAGGTACATAGATGACAAGTCGATTCGTGCAACCTATTCGAATTCGTACACGGTAGAAGTCGGTTATGTCATTTTTACCAAAAAATAATTATATTATTTATTGCCGGTTACACGCGGCAGTGTAACATGCCCTAAGGTCTTTGTGTGAGTTTGAACAGTAAGCGAAAAGTATTAGATTGTTGTGGCATTATATGTTTTGATAGTTTTATCTTGATTCCGCCAGGAGCGTTCTAAAAAATTGTTTGGGGAAAGATGGAAACATAAAATCATACTCAGGCTTGTGCAATAGCAATAAGGCCAACAATTGCGACACTATTCTTAAGTTTTAATTTGTATTTTTGCTTTACTCTTGATGGACACTACCGCTTCACGTCGCTGGGTTCGAGGTCAGTGTGCGTGCAGCGCGGCATCGCATCCGTCGCAACCTATCATGTGGCATTTTTTTTTTTTATTATTTCAATTAGGTTTGCCTTTGACTACACACTGCCTGATGTTAAGCAGATATGCAGTCTAAGATGTAGCACGCTTACCTAGAAGATACCTATTTACTCGAGATTTGAAGACACCATATCATAGGGGGCCTGTTATCACGACAATCTTCACCCTGTTATATAGGTATGTACCCTGTGGTAGATTATCCGTGTCTTGACACAATTGTCAGAATGGAACTACTATAGTAATGTTTAAATGGAAACAGCGGCTCTACGGCGCGGCATGGCGCTACCGTCCTTAATATTAAAAACCGTGTCGTATACAAGAAGCCATATTCTTATGCAGGATAGCGGGACGGCACCACTATGTGCTAACGTCGCACCGCACCGTGTGAACCAGCTTTGTCAGTATCAGGGTTATCGGTTATTGTGAGGAGATACCGGCCCTTCCGGCCGACGCTTCAAAGTCACCTTTCTTGTTGCGTTAAAGTTTAAATTAATTGATAAGCGTGTTTAAACATTGATACGGTATTGACGTAATTGTGATGGCATGACCAAATATGTCAAAAAACCAACGGCATTACCATTTTATGCTATGTCAATTTGAATCATAGAAATTCGATGGTAGAGCTTTTCTGGATGTAATTAAAGCTCGCCTTACAATCGTCAGAATGAGGGTTCAAATCCCAATCCCACAAATGAGTTCTTTTTTGGTTTTTATATCAATGGTTTTGGTGAAGGACAACCTCGTGATTCAATCTGCGTGGGTCTGAGCCCCTAGTCCAAGTTTACTTAAACTACGCAGAACCTGCGTGTGGCTCCATACATTTTGGTTCATCCTACAAAATGTACAGAACCATACGGAAACAACTGTAGTTTAAATTTATGTATAGACCTGGACTAACCCTTCTGTACGTTATATTTTTTTATACGCATAATTAATAGCGCTACATTTGGCTACCAACTTGCTTCATGAATAGCGATCTTGTAACCGAGGATGGAGTATATAAAAAACCTAAGAGATACCTGCACTATTTTTGACCGACGAACCACCGGAGGAGGTATACAATTCGACGCGTATATATTTTTTTTATTTTTATGTATACCTTTTTTCATAGTGGTCCGATTTCAATAGTTCTTTTTTATTGGAAAAAGTATACTTCGAAATTGGTCCCATTTAAATTTTATCGAAATCCGCTGGGCCATTTTTGATAAATCAACAATAATGTGAAAAATGCTATATCGATCCGTGCGAAATATTCGCGAATTCTGTACACGGGTGAAGTCGGTCATGCTAATTTTTGCAAAAAAATAATCTTGTATATAACACTCTTCCAGAACTCTTACGCCATTTTAAGAGAACAAACACGCACTAAAATTTATTTATAAATAAATTAGCATATCGTAGAGGGTATTGCAGATAAAATTATGACATATGTATTGAACCGTCTCAAACAAACCAGCTTCCTATTCAAATATAATTAAGATGATGTAAAATTCTACAAATCTTACGAAATCTGTGAAAAATGTCAGCGTTGAAAAGATTATCTGTTCCATAATATTAATATACATAATTTATGCATTTATTGTTCCGTCCGTAAGTCAAGGTGACTTACGAATAGACTACGTCGTACCTATTGCGGTAGGACTTATTAATATACAGGCTGTTACTAGACGACCGACGTAATAGTACATGCTCGTATGATATAGGCACCATGTACTCATCATTATGGCCAATGAAAAAAAACAACACGGGAAAGTCAGGTAAAAAAGTCCATTGACTCGTCAAAATCTTTGAAGCGGCTAATTTTTTTAGGCATTTCGAGGTTGGTTTCATGATAAAAGTTGTTCATATAGGTACCTACAACTACATACAGTGTAAACTCCAAGTAACGTCCCTCGATTTAACGACAAACTCCCTAAAGCGTCGAAATCAATTCGCTTTGGTTGGTTTAGCTTGTCTTCCATACAATAATACACTCTACATAGCATTACATCCACTCTTCATAACGACCACAATTCAGCAATAAAAAGTACCTTTTAAGTTGCTAAAATTAGTAAAAACTGCGCAGTTCATTTGTCGCTTTATTATCCTAGCCTGCAATAAATTCGAATGTTGGCATCATGTATACCGAACTATCTAAGAAATTCGTTATTTTGTTTACAAATTGGGATTGCTTGCACGTGTAGATTGTTATTGACCATGACTAATAAGTAGGAGCTTTTTTATATACGTAACTACTAGATAACTACTAACACTATTTTGAAATAAACTTTTCTTTTTCTAATTCTGATTTTTCTTATCTCCATTTAACGACAACTCTCTATAACGCCATAAAATGGACAGTCCCTTCAGTGTCGTTATATAGAGTTTACACTGTATTTGATTATGGAAGCTAACTCGGTTTTCGCACAATCTAATTAAAATATGTATAGGTATTACTCACGTACAATTGAGGAATGTTTACAGGAGTTTCGAACGCATATGGCGACCTTTTTCAAGATTTGAGTGCTAGAACGTTCCGCTTATCACGATTCCGATTATCGCGTAGGCGTTTGATCATGAAATCATAATGTTGATCAAGTCTTCAATTTTATTACTATAATGTATTCTTCTCTCTATAAAATTCATTTCAATTTTAATATTATAATGTGCATCTTAAAATATTTTTCTCTCTCTTTAAAATGCATATAGTGAAAAAGAAACAGCAATATTTTAAATGGCTATTAAATTTACGACGGCACCTTCAAAATTGACCACATATAGGCGTCTAAATAAATCAGCTGGAAGTGTCTTCATTATCATCATCATTCGCAGCTTGTTTCAACCCACAGCTGGGCGCGAGCTTCCTCCCTCTATCGACAATCTTTCCTCTTTTGAACTACTGTCAAATTGCCAAAGTCAATGTGCTGTTTTCCATCACGTTACCTCTATCTGTCATTACCGAAAATGAATTACATTCAGAATGGTGCATGCTAATTTTATCGGGCCCCCTTGTAAATGGTCATCCTAGGTGACATTTGCTAACCCAAAATACAAAGATCTAATTTGTTTAACCAAACCAATCCAAAATTCTTGTATCACCAAAATATTTATTGACCTTCCGATCAAAACTGCTGAACTGGTTTACGTGAAACTTGGAATATTAAACAAGCATGCAGCCGACAGATATCAATATCAAATTACAATGTTAAATATTTAATAATATGAGACGTGCGAAACTTTGTTGCCATGGTACCGTTAGGTGGCACAAGTTGTGAGCGAAAGCAAGAAACTATTTTTTTTTTCATTCAATTAATTTAGTATATACTTGTACCGTAGTATTATTATATCTTCTTTGCTTGTACCTACTAAGGCGTAGTATATGCTTGTAAAGTGCGTTTCACGAGAGAAGTCCCCCAGACTCGTCGCCACAATCGCATGGCCGAAAGGTTAAAAATAGTTTCACTTTTTGCCACGGGACTTGCTTCGTGAAACGCAGAGTGTGTTTTACGAAGCAAGTCCTAGTAAATTCCAACCTAGTAAATTAATTGAATGAAAAAAAATAGTTTCATTATTTCAGTAATAAACAATTAAAAACAATTTGCAGTTTTCTGTTAGCATTTGTCAGGGATATAAATTGCTTACACAAAATACTTGCCGAGAATCCCTTAAACCTTAACTATAGTTATGATTGACGTAATAAACACGTGGCCTCTTCTTGTCACCAATCAGAAAAAAGAATTAAATGCTTTTGAAAAATAGCGACTTATCAACAGTAAGGTATTTTAATGACACAAAAGTTTTTTAAAACATTGAAAACAGCTCCTAGGGATCGTATTTCTGGCATGGCTTGCCTTCTTTTCCGGCTGTTTAGACCGGATGTTTAGACTTTCTGTTCGACAAGACAATAAAATTTTGATATTTAGATCTCATCCATTCTTAATTTTTATTCTCTATTAAAAAATATTTTTCGCCAAAAATGTCAATACCGATTTCAACCGCGTGCATAATTCGAATAGTTGACACGGATCAACGTATCAGCCATGTAGTAACTTTCACATTACTGTTGAATTTCAAAAACGATTGGGCCGATTTCGAAATTCGATAAAATTGAAATGAGAAAAAGTTATGATCTAAAAATCAATTATCGAAATTGATGAAATTATTTTTATCGTGCTTCACACACTAGGTGTATAGAAACTTTATTTTTGTGATAAACATTTCAAAAATTGACGCGTTCGCAGGATTTGAACCTGCATCCTCTGGGACACCGGCCCAGATGCTTTGTCCAATTAAGCTAAATCGCGCCCTGCGAACCCGCCAAATTAGTGAGTGTTTATCATTTTTACCAACTACTGCATTGTTGGAAACGCCATTTGTGAGAACTGCTTTAAACCAGTCAGTCACTTAATGTGAAATTATTAGAACTTCTTACCATTAACGAGAAATGACGCATTGCTTAATCAATGAAATTATTTTTATCGTGCTTCACACACTAGGTGTATAGAAACTTTATTTTTGTGATAAACATTTCAAAAATTGACGCGTTCGCAGGATTTGAACCTGCATCCTCTGGGACACCGGCCCAGATGCTTTGTCCAATTAAGCTAAATCGCGCCCTGCGAACCCGCCAAATTAGTGAGTGTTTATCATTTTTACCAACTACTGCATTGTTGGAAACGCCATTTGTGAGAACTGCTTTAAACCAGTCAGTCACTTAATGTGAAATTATTAGAACTTCTTACCATTAACGAGAAATGACGCATTGCTTAATCAATGAAATTATTTTTATCGTGCTTCACACACTAGGTGTATAGAAACTTTATTTTTGTGATAAACTTTTCAAAAATTGACGCGTTCGCAGGATTTGAACCTGCATCCTCTGGGACACCGGCCCAGATGCTTTGTCCAATTAAGCTAAATCGCGCCCTGCGAACCCGCCAAATTAGTGAGTGTTTATCATTTTTACCAACTACTGCATTGTTGGAAACGCCATTTGTGAGAACTGCTTTAAACCAGTCAGTCACTTCGACACTTTATCGAAATTGGTTCATGATTGGCTGCATAATCGCGTAACAAACATACAATCGAATTGAGAACCTAGTCGGTATAAAAAGTATATTACGAGTGTCCCGCAAAATTCATAAATCACAGATTGTCCATAGATGAATTCGCTCGCCCGCGCTCATGCCTTGCGCCACCCTAAATCCCCGCTCTCACTGCGACCGCGGCCCAAATGCGTTAAAATTCGCACAGATAACAGAAATCAGCCAAGGCCGCTTTATCAGCCAGCACTATTATACCTAATAGTTGTATTAAATAGTTTGTACTATCAGCTCGAAATGCTATTACTGCGTCATGCATGAATAAACTTACAATTCACTCTGTACTCAAATTCCAAAAGTAAAAATGACTTGGTATTTTGCTGCATAAAATTAGATTCGTTTCAAATACTATTTGAAAGCTAAAATAAAATTGGTTTGGACGCGGTCTAAACAATTCTCACAAAAGAAGAAGTTGCAAAAGGATTCATTTTCATTGTGTTCAAGTGCAATTCAAGTACATTTATTTCTCAAATAGGTACAATAATGCACACTTATGTATATTAAAATACACGAAAATAGTTTTACCTATTATGGTGAGCACTACCATGCTTATAAGCTAGGCTAGGTATTTAGCTAGATGTCTTCGGCAAAATTTAGATTTAGAGACACTATTGTAGACTAGGTATTAGTGTTTCTATCGCAGCGCTCATAACTTAGTATGACTATAAAAGCGATCACCGAAATTAAGCAACGTTCCGCACAGTCAGTATTTGGATTTGTGACCGCGGGTGACATTATTCAACTGAGCGCTACCGTGGCTCGATGTCAAAGTCAAAGTCAAAATTTCTTTATTCCGTAGACACAATACAGGCACTTGGAATCGTCTAGTTACAATTTTTAAAAGTTCTTAAAAGGATTCTCGGATGACAAAATAGGATCACCTCGGAAGTATACTCTTTCCAACTAAAAAATATTTTTTTATATCGGTTCCCAATAGGCGAAAATATAGATGAACATACAAAAACACTACATACAGACGAATATAGTACCTCCTCCTTGTTTGAAGTCGGTAAAAAATGGGTAGACCAATCAAGCAAAATCCGAATTATAAAACTGAAGAGCCAAGTCAGTGGCTAGCCCACGTCTAACTCAAGAGTAGATAAATTGCCATTTGATGAATACCGATATGGACAATCGATATATTGAGATGAAATGCACTTATAATACTGAATTTATTTATAGATAAGCTTCAATACCTAGACTCTAGTAAAATATTCAGCTAGAATAAAACATTAAATACTACAGACATTCTGAATGTGAACGGAATGTCAAACGTGAACGATATCGTTTATTGTGAAACTTTGTTGTTAATAATATAAATAAACTCACGTGATCAAATATTCAATAATTTAAGAATAATTTGTCTGTTTATTCTAATACAATTATTGTTATCTCGTTTTTAGTTGTTACTATGTTATAAAATATTATCGCTTTGAAAAGAACTGTAACGCTGTTAGTTAATTACGCAGTGTGCCAATTGATTATGATATTGATATGATTTTATTGATGTTTTAAATACCTAATTAGAAACCTGATGACAGTACCAGATACCTACTCATGCCCATCTATTAGGGTTCCGTAACCAAAGGGTAAAAACAGGACCCTATTACTAAAATTCCGCTGTCCGTCTGTCTGTCTGTCTGTCATCAGGCTGTATCTCATGAACCGTAATAGCTAGAGTGTAGAAATGTTCACAGATGACGTATTTCTAATGCCGCTATAACAACACATACCAAAAACAGAAAAAAATATTTAAGGGGAGCCTCCCATACATTAAAATAAAATAAAAATTGAATGGAGGCTCCCATACGACAAACGTGATTTTTTTGCTCTATATTAAATAACGGCAACAGGAAGATGCATGAAATATTCACAGAATATTCAGTTGTACCTTCAAAAATAAATGATAAAATTTAGATAAAATATATTAAAGGAAGCTTTCACACGGTACGGAACCCTTCGTGCGCGAGTCGGACTTGCACTTGGCCAATTATTAGTACACTTGTATTAGTACACGTCAACTGCGCAACAGAAAATAATACAAAATCAAATGGATGACAACTCTGTTGAGACTTTCGTACATGATAATTATATCTTCGTTATCTCAAGCTTTTAAATTTTTTAATTCCTGATTGTACTAAACTAGTAATATCAACATTGAATTAATCCAGAATTTAGGCTACCTTTAGGTTCTGAAATTCGCTCAGACATTAATACGAAACCAAGCACGAATGAACATAGACCTCCTATATGGATTTCCAATAAAGCCGGTTGGAATCGCGGGCTTGCCTCCAGCGCGTTCCTGCGAGCTTCAGTTAACCTAGTCGGTTTATTAACTACAACAAAATACAATACTACATCAAATATATATATATATATATATGTAATCATCAATATATGCTAAATTTACTTACACTATTACTAGACAAAAAGCAATTGGATTATCCACAGACCCTTGAAGGTCTAAAGATAATCCAAATTCTCAAGCCCACTGCCAGTTGGCAGCGTGCCCAGCATGCTGGCAGCATTGCCACGCAGAATGGCAATGCTTATGCGTTGAGCCAAATAAAAACCAGCATTTTGGTCACGCGTCGCGTCCCCCAGACGCGCAGAAAGATTTTCGAAAACAAGATGAGCTCCCGGCCCCCATGGACCCACCTAGTCGATGGACGTCCTACAAGCATGAATAAGTGGGAATAAACCACAAGTCTCACGAGATGGACTATAGACGTTGATATGACATGGACATCTTGGTCTAGAACCAAGATATCTTTCCGCTAAATTAAATATATATAAAAAATATTTAGGGACGTCTTACACACGGTCTCTAAGACCAAACTAAGCAAAGCTTGTCATATGGCTGCCAGAAACTGTTATACTACACATACATATTTTTAAATACATGCTTGTATAGATGTTACCTAAATTTCACCAAGACACAGATCAAAAACTTATGTTCATCACATAAATACTTGCCCTAGGTAGGAATCGAGCCCACGCCTCTTTGATCCCGTAGTCAGGGTTACTAAACACCTAGCTACCGAAGCAGTCAAAATTGAATTTGAAATGTAAAAGAAATTGAAACGACATGACATCTCGTGAGATTTGTGGAACACACACATAAAACGATATCACACATGTGTGCTAAGGTAATGCCTAAAATAAGCCGTTTATTCCATTCACTAGAGTTCGATAGCGGATTACGTAATCGACCCACACGCGTCGCTGAAGTTAAATCAGTTAAATACTAAAACATATGGCTGTTAGCACTATATTAGGACATGGCGGCCAACTCAGAGCGCAGTGGGATGGGTCGCGAAATCTGTTTTGGATCTGATTGAGGTGGCAACTAGGCAAGTAGTCATTTTGAGGAACATACCTACTTTGCATCAAATTATTAAGGCGTGAGTATGGCCAAGTAGAGGCAGTCTCGCACACATTTTCAATATTTTATCAAGATAAGTAATTGAAAATTAAACCGTTAGATCTAATTTACACAATATTGACGTTTTAATTAGAATACGAAAGTAAGGTGGAGTTCATCAAATGCAACATAAACAATGGTTACGCAAACGTTCGGTTCAAATTTAACAATTGGTTAAACAAGCTGCGCTTTTTTGGTGTTCATTATCTGCAGATAACCGGGGGTCAGATAATAATCAAACGTTTTTGAATTAATGACTCGTAAATGAATGAATGACATTATACTATTATAAAAAATGATGACAATCCGTCCGGATACATTTTCATCACCCAAACGCTTTTCACAAACTCTCGGGTACTATTGTTATCCTCATCATCATCATCGTCAGCTTATTTCGGCCCACTGCAGGGCATAAGCTTCCTCCCCCTTACGCCAACTATCCCTATCTTGTGCCAGTCTCATCCAGGTGTTGCCGCAAAACTTTTGGATGTCATCACGCCACCGTTGTAAGGGTCTACCGGTACTGCGCTTCCCGTCACGGGGCCACCATTCAGTCAGAGACCTGCTCCACCTGCCATCATCACATCTGGCTAAATGTCCAGCCCAACGCCACTTGAGATTGATTATACGGGATCCGATATCTGCCACCTTTGTCCTCCTACGGATCTCTGTATTTCGAATTCGGTCACGTAACGTGATGCCTAGCATAGCACGCTCCATGGCTCGTTGTGCGACTCGCATTTTGTGTATAGTTTCCTTGGTGAGCGTCCACGTTTCGGCACCGCACGTCATCACAGGTAGTACGCATTGGTTGTAAAGTCGGGTTTTCAGACATTGCGGTATTTTTCGGTCTTTGAGCATTGTTATCCTACAAAATGTAATCCTTGTTAGGCTAATGTCATAAGCGTTTCGTATCAACGCAGATAACTCTTTCGCACATAAACATTTAAAAATATATGAACAGAATACAGGATCATCATTGTACTCTCCAGGACCTGTACCAAAAATCCCCTCGCGGAGTGGCAGGGCGCTGGGAGAAGGCCTTGTAAACAGATATTTGGATCATCGATACGACGAAGAAGAATACAGGAAATATTCTTCTATAACAGATCAAAGGTCTTAAACACCTAAAGTTATTAATATACAACAGATGGCATTTTGCAGTACATGTAGCATTATATTTTAGCTTTTTTATTTGGGCGGTCAACTGCAAGCGCAGTGGGAAGGATATTAAATATAACTTTCAGGTTTTGTATAAATAGACAGATACCTTTTCTAGTTTACAGTAGATATGACTGATATATAGGGATATATTTAGGTAACTGAGTTACAATATTTTCATCGCATTAATTTAACCGATGAAGAGCGCGTTCCGAAACAAGGTAGCCAAACCACATTGAACTGATTGAATTATCGTAGTTCAAAATCCTAGACAGCATTATGTTCCTTGAGGATCTATGAGGACTGGTGACCGAAGGGGTCGAAAAGTTCTCGAGTGGAGACCACGTGTCGGCAAGCGCAGCGTAGGACGTCCACCCACAAGGTAGACGGATGACCTAATTAAGACCGCAGGATCACGCTGGATGCAAGCCGCTATCAACCGGTCTTATTGGAGATCCATAGGGGAGGCCTATGTTCAGCAGTGGACGTCCTATGGCTGATGGTTGGATGGATGTCCGCGCTGGATGCAACCAATCGCTACCAACTGGTCTTATTGGAGATATTTAGGTGAGGCCTATGTCCAACAGTGGACGTCCTATGGGTGATAGATTAAGTAAGTTCCTTACTGAGAGATTTTAAAACCATAACCTGAAGGAAAGGGCTGAAATTTCTGGGATTTTTTTGGAATAGCTCTACAGCAATTTCTCCTCCTTTTTGCGGGATTACACCCGGGCACCCACACCCCTAATCAAAAATCCTAGACGACAAAAACATATTTAAACTGTGTAGGTACCAAGTTTTTTTTAAAATTCGTTTAATAATGCGATCTGTAGACGAGAAGCAACATTGAAACTAACAGTCGAACAAGTGAAAGAAAATTTTACCATCCGAAGCAGAGACGCTTCGCTCGGAGTCAATGAAGTTTAAATTATTTGACCCAGCGTAAGCGAAGATCTCCGTTCTAACACGACGCTTTTGCTTTTGTCGGTCCAGATGTTGGTTTTCATTTACAGGTCGCATTTTGCAACGAATATCGACAAAACGTGGTACACTGGTCAATCAATAATTTGCTGTCGCGCTATTTGTCAATCGATTTCGATAATATTTGGCACGATTGTTTAGTATCTAAATTTTAACAAGATTTGTGAGTCAAGTATGAACTAAGTCGAGATATTATACGCTTACGAAGATTCAGTTAAAGAGACGTGTCGCGACTCGCGAGGTCAGTTCGGAAAACTACGAGTACTTGACAACCCTACAACTTGCCCTTAAAATGAACCAATTACAAGCTAACATCCCGCGCAACGCCTGCACTCGGCGGGATCGAACCCACACCTACCTTCCTACTTTACTCCATCAATATCTGACGTACCATGACGTCACCTGTCCGAGTTATGAATGGGCCGGCACAGCTTACACCACAGTCGCCGCCTACGCGCGGCGCCCTCGCCTATTTCGATAAAACGTGTCAGTTTCCCGCCATTTACCTTCCACACGAACCTATACTCTACTCCCAATAAAATAAAGTAAAATATTGTGGAGCAAATTTATCCGTAAGTTATGTTTTTGATGTCAGATTTGTGTCACTGCAGGTGGAAAATAAAACTGGGGCTTAGTTGTGTCGAGGTTTATTTTTGCTGGAGCGGTGCTGGGAAACTCGTGTCCGCGTTTGTATCGACGTTTTTTCTGTACTTTACTCGTAGAAAGTACGAGTATCGAGTAGTATTTGTATTTACTTTTTCAACCTTTTGGCATTACCGAAATGCGATTAGGCGTGTCGAGTAAGTTTTAACAATAAGTTAAAACCAAACAAAAAGTTTAGCCATGGAATGTCGTAACTTCTACACTAAAGTCAAAGTTAAAGTCAAAATTTATCGACACTATAATATAGGCACTGGGAATGTTTCGAAATTGTACCTAAATCAAGTATGCACACTTTTCAGATTTCACAAGATCAGTAGTATTAGGTAGGTAAACTAAAAATTCAAATCAAAAATTAAATTGTACCAGTCGCAGAATAAGGATTCATCATCATCATCATCCACAGCCTTCTTTATCCCACTGCTGGGTATAGGCCTCTCTCTTACTGTGCCATCTGCCTCGGTCCTGTGTCAATCGTGTCTAGGTTCGACCCGCGATTTCGACTATATCGTCAACCCATCTTGAAGCCGGACGACCAACGCTCCGCTTACCTTGCTTCGGCCACCATTCTGTGACAGCCTTACTCCACCTGTACTGTACACTTCGGATCGCTATGTGTCCTGCCCAGCTCCACTTCAGTTTCATGACCACGGTTCCATTTTTTTTTAGTTCTTCGTCGGATTTCCGTATTGTGCACTCGATCTTGGAGTTTAACGCCAAGCATGGACCTCTCCATGGCTCTCTGTGCAACTCTCGAATAAGGATTAATTAGTCCTTATTCTAAGATGTATGCCGCCACACGAGCACACACTCCATACACATATAACTACATCAAATCACATGACATACGACACATACTCGTACTTGTACAGCTATTTATACTCATTAAAATTTGTTGTTGGAGGTTTTCACTTAGTCTTGTAATGTAAGTAGGAACCACAAACACAAAAAGCCGCTACCGGCCACTGAAATTTGCGCGAAATTTTGTGGAAAAACGTTGCAGTGCCACCACCGTGTCGTGGTAAAGGTGAAGCTGCGCAATATCCTGACTGAAGCTCACACAAAAACAGCGTTGATTGGATATTGTGCAGCTTGTAGCTAACTTCATTTCTGCCAACTTGTGTGACGCGGCCTAAATCTCTCTATAATATAGGAAATAGTGGAAGAAATCGCCATGGGTGATAAAGCCGCCACTTTATAATCATGTTTAGTCTTAAATGTGTACATAGTGTTTAATCGACTGCCTCGGTGGCTCAGTGGTTAGTGACCCTAACTTCTGGATCAAAGAGGCGTGGGTTCGATCCCCACCCAGGGCAAATATTTATGTGATGAATATAAGTGTTTTTTTTTTTTTTTTTTTTATTTCGAATAGGTTTGCGTTTGACTACACACTGCCTGATGTTAAGCAGATGTGCGGTCTAGGATGTAGCACGCTTACCTAGAAGATACCTATTTACTCGGGATTTGAAGACACTCACGTTGTACTTTAACGGGAAGACAGACCCAGGCAAAGTATTCCACATTCCGGCGGTTGTTTGCTCTGTGTCTGGGTGCTATTTAGTTACTATCTATATAAGTATGTATTTAAAAATAAGTAAATGTCGTATATCAGTCTCTGGCAGCCATATCACAAGCTTTGCTTAGTTTGAGCTTAGTCAGAGACCGTGTGTAAGATGTCCCAAAATATTTATTTTATTTATTTATTAATTATTTCTATGTGGTTATAAATAAAGTGCTTTGTCTGTCTGTCTTATTATTACGCTCTAAATACTTTTTAGCCCCACAAGCTATGAATGGAGAGGGCTATGCTCAGACTCTGTATGCGATATAAGAACAGAAAAACAACAGATTTTTTTTATATAAGAACCGAAAATTTGCCAAATTTAAGTGTGCGGGGCACATACTCGTAGCACGGAAGACCGAAAAGAGTTCGTTCGACAAGTTTTCGAATGAGCACCACGTACCGACAAGCGTAGAACGTCCACCCCACAAGGTGGAAGGATGACCTCATTAAGACCGCAAGATCGTGGTGGATCAAGCCGCTTCCAACCAATCATTCTTACTGGAGATCCATAAGGGCTTATGTCCAACAGTGTACGTCGTATGGCTAATAAATGGAAGTGAAAACTCCGGTGGCAACGTTTTCTGGCTACGGCGCGGCCAAGTATATAAGATAAGTCCATAGATCGTTCTCAGCAATTAATACAATAAATAGCCTTTTTTACGAGGTGGAAATCTTCGAAAGATACCCGACTGCTTTGGGGTGCAGTCAGGTTATGTAGGATTGTTCCCACTAAAACCCCCTCGCTGGCCAGCCTTGGGTGCTCCGGGATTTCCAGGGGAACACACCAGCGCTCCAATCACGACTATATACTCGAGCCCATTTAGGCTTGTATGGTCCTGTACGACAACGGTGCCAGACACGTTGTCGTGCGCCATTGGCCCGTTTGAGTGAATGGCAAGAGCCCCATCTCTGACTATTCACTAGCCCAAAGGTCCTCTTTGAGTAAGTTTTTATTACCGGCATGGGATACCGATGCCGTATTCTATTGCCCCAGCATCAGGGCAAACAATAAATAGACTTAGTCTTGATATCAAAGTACCTAAACCAAAGAGTCGCTATTTCATTGTAGCATAAATAAACCTTGGCCCAGCTCTTAGCTGTTAGCCATTTTCCAGAGCATTAAGCAATGTTATACTGTAGCCTAGAATCGGGGTGACATCGCTATGAGGCGAGAGTGACACGCGTGGGCAGCGCAGGGGTAAGGCTGCTTTTCCATTAGAGATGTGCAAGTTCGTTGGCGTAGTTACAGATATTTCCTAGGGGCAGTTGTCTACTTTTCCCTACCTCAGAAAAATAGAATGTACTGTACATATTAGCGCGCTAATTTACGTGTTAAGACGAAGGTGGAGCAGTAGTAATATTGGGAAGTTGCGTGCATTGTGAGACAGGTCCGCGCGCTAACACTCGTCAACTCGAAAAACACCACCAAAATGAGGTCGAACCTATAGTCGTTACGAACATAAAAAATTGGAAAGACAGTATTGTCTATCACCGCCTTTATTTCGGCTGAAACAAGTTCAAAGCTCAAGTGAGCAGCAGAGTGACGATACTTCCCCGTTATCAGATAACGGGGTGGCGTCACAGGCCGCCATTGGACCAGGTCGTGACGTCAGCGTCAGGCTTGCTACACATAAGTGGACTGGCATCAATCGGCACTGCCGGCGGTAAAATCGAATTTTACCGCCGGCAGTGCTGATTTTTGCCGAGACAGACTTTTGGCTCGGACACTTTTTGCAGGTTTGTGCCTCTATAGATAGGTATTTGCTCGAAGAGTGTACATTAACCGAAAGTCGGGAATGCCGAGACGCCCAGAGATGCGTGTCGGAATGAAAACCGAAAACCGAGTGATACTGAAATTAATATAGCTCCGGGTCGGCACTCGGCTTTGTCGATAGATAAATTCTGTCAAACCGATCATGCCGGCTCGCTTATGTATGTAGCAACCACGTGACAGCTTGTGGACGTTTCCATGTTTTCCATTCCGGTCGTCTCCTTTTAAAGGTCGTGGACAAGATTGGTTTTCAAATTAATTTGCTTAGTTTCAAAGAAGTTTTATTAGGTACATTTTTTTTTAAAGTACAGGGCAAATATCTAAAAATTTCTGGTGCGGTATTTTCAGATACAGAAATTATATGTTTTATATATTAATGACAAAAGCTGATTGATATGATTAAAAAGTTAGTTTTATTTTATTAATATTGCTATCGACGTTTAACTGATTTATTATTCAGTATTTGTAAGTAGGTATCGTTAGAGTTTAGTAGTTTACCAGTCAATTTAGTTTGATAGAGAACGATCAGTCATTGCATTTTTAAAAAAAATATTAAGATTTATTAAAACCTTAATTAAACAAATAAATTTTTACCAAAAGGTATTCACAATCGGCGATGGTGATGAAATCACGATATCACAGAAAACGGTAACTTTATTCCTACATTTCAATGTAGCGTATATTGACATTAAACTCACTCATTGACTCTTGAGTAGGTATTATTTTTTTCCCTAAAAAGAAGCTTCAAAACACCCGCTTCATTTCATCACTCAACCGCTAACAAAAGACCTTTTGTTTTTTACCGCTTAATTGTTTTACCAAAATAAATAATTAGTTAAAAGCATAACACCAATTAGGAAAGATAAATGATTAGAGTTCAACAGCGACAGTTAGAGGGCAACGACCTTATTATAAAGTGTAAAATGGCAACACAAAAATGTGTAAAAGATAAAAAGTGTATAAATAAAATACGTTCCCAAATCTGCGTAGCGGCTGGAACGGGTCTGGACCCTTCTTAAGTTAACATCGTTTCATGGATAATAAGCTCAAATTTGATATCTGTCTGATTTTAAATTGTATATGACCTAAAGTTGAATTATGAAAAAAAAAATTACAATGGCTTTACAATTTTATTTTGGATATTGAATACCTGCAGATAGCACTCTCATAAGTACCTGAGGATGTAGTGAACTAGTGACATCCACTGACTCTAAAATATAGATAAAAGTTTTTGCGATAAAACCGCCTTTCTTTACATTTTTTTGTATTTTGTATTGTATACAAGATTATTTTTTGCAAAAATTAGCATGACCGACTTCACCCGTGTACAAAATTCGCGAATATTTCGCACGGATCGATGTAGCATTTTTCACAATATTATTGTTGATTCATCAAAAATGGCTCAGCCGATTTCAAAAAAATTTAAATAGGACCGATTTCGAAGTATACTCTTTCCAATTAAACAAGAATTATTGTAATCGGACTACTACTATGAAAAAAGTTATGCGTGGTTATAGATAAAAAATAAATAAAAAAATATACGCGTCGCATTGTATACCTCCTCCGGTGGTTCGTTGGTCAAAAAGTAGAATAAAGCATTTTAAATTGGGATCCTGAGTTCAATGAAAAACATATGGAAGAAAAAGTACATGAGTTATGTATAATTATTAGCTATGTTTAAGCTCCAGCCAAAGAATGATCAAGCGGGGAAAGAATATGTAATAATTGTACGGTAAAAAAATTCTTAGAAACGATTTTACAGCAGTGGTAGATATGCAGAGGATAAACATAGCTCTACAGATACAATTATACATACACATTTAAAAAAACACCTTTTTTTAGGGTTCCGTACCTCAAATGGAAAAAAACGAAACCCTTATAGGATCACTTTGTTGGCCGTCTGTACGTCTGTGTGTATGTCAAGACTCTTTATCTCGGGAACGCGTAAACATATCGAGTGGAAATTTAAACTGTATACGCATATCTATGGTCTCTTGCAGTTGTGTAAAAGAAAAACTTCTTATCGTTTAAAAAAGTCAGAGTCGTTCATGTCGTAAAAAACCGCATATTTCGACACTCACAAAAATCAAAAACCTACAGGGTACTTTGCGTTGACATAGAACTACGAGTATGAAATTTGGCGAAAAGCATTGTCTCAGAGTACACATATGGGAATAAATCTGAAAACTGTACATTTTTATTTAAATCACATAAAATAAGGCCTCAAAATTCACAAAATATGCGTTCAAAATTCAAAGTGAGTAAATCGTATCATGTAAGGTATCATATAAAAGAACTTCATTAGCACATGCTAAAACAGGTTTTTAATTATTTTAACAATGTGTAATTTTCGATGTATGACGAGAAAAGTGAAATAATATTTTTTTTGTCGATGGTTATAGTATATATAGAGATTTTAACAACTTACTCCCCAATTTTGTGAAATTTTCTGGATTTGTACGGAACCCTCGGTATGCGAGCCTGACTCGCACTTGTCCGGTTATTTTAGCATTTCAAGACACAAAGTTATAAATGTTTTGAAGAAATTATAACTTTCGTTTTCTTCCTACTAACCGTGACTTCAAGTGTCAATTAAGTGCCATTGAGTATTGTAGTTCTATGAATTTTACTGTACCGATAGAAACAAGTGATACTGTACCTCAATATATCCCTTTCACTCGTAGCCCGCACAATCCGAGCCGGAACAAGGAAAATTCCTATCAAAAACTAAGTTGTTCTGCAGTCGAAACCACGCTAAATCGCTACCATATATCTTCCTCTGTAGCGTATATAGTGATAGAGACGAGGTTTTTGTGTTCCCGTAAAATCTAATCAAGAACATATTGTTCAGGTAGAATCTTGATATTGTTGAATAGTGTGCTTAATTAGTGTATGCTACAGGATTTTTTTTTGGAAGGGGTTTGAATTGATTTTGGCTGTGGGTTTGATGCTCTATTGAGTGTAATTTTATGCATCGCCACCGACAAGTACCCTTGGTGTCAGTAGTAGGTACCATTCATCGATCCGTACCATTGTACCATACACGGCAGTGATCAATGGTCGTGTTATTTTTTTTCTAGCGTCACAAGATCGCTGTAAATATGGCGAGTGGCGACACGCTCGTTTATAATCTACCTTACAGCTCTAAAAACAGGAATTTCAAAGATTTACCCTGGACTGCGTATTCAAAAAATGGCATGACCGACTTCAACTGTGTAGAGAATTCGCGAATAGTAGGCACGTATCGATGTAGCAATTTCACATAATTGTTAATTCATCAAAAATGGCTTAGCCAATTTCAATGAAATTTAAATAGGACCAATTTCGAAGTATACTATTTCCAATTAAAAAAGAATTATCGAAATAAAAATTAAAAGGCCACGACATAAACGGCTCTAACTTTTTTAAACTATAACTGAGAAGTTTTTCTTTTACACAACTGCAAGAGATCATAGATATACGCATACAGTTTAAATTTCAACTCGATATCTTTACGCGTTCCCGAGATAAAGAGTCTTGACATACACACAGACGGACAATAAAGTGATCCTATAAGGGTTCCGTTTTTTCCGTTTGAGGTACGGAACCCTAAAAAACAAATATTCGCGTCGAATTAAGTACCTCCGCCGTTTCGTCGGTCAATAATGTACAAATGTTTTTTAACTAGAAATACAGCTTCTGTGGTACTTTTATCGTACAACCATAAAATGTTCCTGTTTAGCTTATGTCTTTCTGCGTCCGAATCGAATCGCAAGGGATCAAAAATTGAATTAACGAAATTCGATTCGATGGAATTTGAATTAAAATTTCGTATGGAAAACTTAAATAACATTCCATAAACTAAACGTTATGTGAAAAGCTACAAAATAAATTACAACTAATAAACTAATATAATTATGTACAAATAAAAACAATTTCGTACGTAAACGGGCGTATCTGCCAAAACGCATCAATGGTCCCCTACGTCACAGAGGCCCATAAATCACAAAGGTAGGTCAGGATATGGCAAAAACAGAACAAAAGGACCGGGACCAGTCCTCTTGACCTCCAGACGGCCGCCATCTTGGACCTCGCGTATTAACCAGTCTGTCGTACTTGTCACAAAGTGGATTAAGTACATTTTTTGGGTTTGCTTTATATGTTTTGGTAAGTATAACTTGCGTCAATATAGAAATAAATATTAGGGGACATCTTACACACAATCTCTGACTCCAAATTAAGTAGAGCTTGTGATATGGCTGCAAGAGACTTATGTAGTACATATAATTTTTTTTTAAATACATATGTAGAGCAAACATATTCGTTACAAATTATGTTCGTCACATAAATGCTTGCCCTCGGTGGGGATCGAACCCACGCCTCTTTGATCCAGAAGTTAGGGTCACTAACCACTGAGCCACCGAGGCAGTCAATTGATGTGATTGTTAAGTCATTGATGGAAGACTGACCGTACCGATTGTTGAACTTCGGTGATCGCTAGGCAACAGCTAGTCAAACTACGCTATGAGCGCTTATGTCTGTTATGATTTATTCTGAATGAAGTAGAACCTCAATAATATGTATTAGATACTTTATACAATAACAGGTACCTATTAACTTGGCTGAAAAATTTGCTAATTCCGGTAATTTTGCAATAATTCGATACGGTAGGTAACACACTCAGCTCTATATTCTACAGGCTGTAGTCAATCTTTCTTTAGTTTGAACGCAATAAGAGTGATGCTATAAGTTTTCATATCTGTTTGGGTCGATGGCCTCCTAGCTCACGATTTTGAATTAGGTACCTACTTTGTTTTAGTCAGGTGACTTCTTTTAATTCTATTTTTTTTTCGGGAGCCTTTGGACTGAAAGTCCAGCAACTGGAAACTGGCAACTAGCTGTTTACATATATTTCAATGCCACACATAGCAACTCGAGTTTCGAGTTTCGGCAATCGTCTACAGTTTTCAGTTGCTGCAACTAGCAACATTAAATACATATATACCGGTTTTTAAAGTTGCTGGTTTCCGCAACAGTCAATCACAACGCGTCGGGTGATTTCACACCTTCCCTCCCTCACCCTGTGCCCGGCAATGCCATTGCTATGAAAGTTGCTCACTTATTGCATTAAATGTGCGGCAACCGTAAACGTTATACAACTACCAACTTTTTAGAGGAAACTTTAAAATGTTGATAGTTGCGTCAACTTTACTTGCTCCATGTGCAAAGCGCCTTCGTAAACCAACCCACCCGTACTGGACCAGCGTTGTGTCAATGCAAAATGTAATTCCATCCATCTACCCATCGTGGTTATTCATTTATTATGTTCTGCGGTGGACTATTAAAATGCCGATACCTGACGGTTATAAAATTTGTAAGATCACCCTGTAAGATTAGGTACATATTTTCAAAAGTATGGAATGTCGGTCATTATGATACACGATATTCTATTAAATTTCTGGTAAACAAACTACTTTTGCAAGTTATGCACATTAGAAAAACATGAATTAACTTCTTTGTAACTTTCGCAACCAACATACTATCGATATTGGATACAATTATTTTTAAATCCATTGAAAAGTACTTTACAAAGGTTAAACTGCTGAAATAACCGGGACCTACAATTTAACGTATCATCCGAGCTACGGTAGCGCTCAGTTGGAAAATGCCACCCGCGGCCACCCATTCAAAGATTTAAGAAGTTAAGCAATGTTCAGTACATTTTAATTAAAGTATAACACAAGTGCTACTCACGCTTAATTTTAGTAGATAACTGCTACTATAGATTATTTCGACTGCATTTGGTGATCTTTTTCAAGATTGGAGTACTAGCACGCAGTCTCGTCTCGCATACTTTATTTAAAATGTGCAAAAACCATGCTAGTTTCCATAGTCAAATGTTCAGTACAGTTTCGGTTACACTACACTAGAGTATACAGTTACACTACACTAGAGTATACAGTTACACTACACTAGAGACTTATACGCAAGAAATCAAGAACGTTTATTGTCAGCTGTGTTTACATACATGGTGGCCAAGATTTTACAAACAAACAAGTAACATTGAATTTTATTAAAAAACAACTAAATTCCCCACTAAGTTTATAAAAAAATCAAGTGCTATTTTTTTACTTAATAAACTTAACATTTCCTGTAACCTAGAAAAACAAGGCAAAATTTACCCACCTATCGAAAGATATTTATAAAGAGTATTTCTGTTATCAGTTCTACCACATTATAAAATCCCACAAGCCCAAGAGCGTATAATAGGAAAACCTAAAGCAAAAAGTACTTGTTATTCGAACGATAACTTTCAATTACGCTAATGAGCTATAAAAACAATCAGGAATCTTAGGTACCTATTTATAATATAATGTTTATTTTTCTACGTCATTGGGCAATTCTTTGGTTTATTTGAACTTTTTTTTTAATTTGAATTTGTTTGTTTCACTTTGAATTTTGAACCCATATTTTGTGATTTAGGCCCTATTTTTTGTGATTCAAATAAAATAACTGAAAGTATTTCTTTTACACAACTGCAAGAGACCATCTTAATATATATAAATCTCGTGTCACAATGTTTGTCCTCAATGGACTCCTAAACCACTTAACCGATTATAATAAAATTCGCACACCATGTGCAGTTCGATCCAACTTGAGAGATAGGATAGTTTAAATATCAAATTATAGTTGTAATTTTAATTTATATAGCCACAGCAACGCGTGGCCGGGCAGCTAGTATTATATTATATACGTGTACATTTTAAATTTCAACTCGATATCTTTACGCGTCCCCGAGATAAAGAGTCTTGACAGACATACACATAGACGGACAGACGGACAACAAAGTGATCCTATAAGGGTTCCGTTTTTTCCGTTTGAGTTACGGAACCCTAAAAAAATAGTGAAATAACGCTCCATAACACTCTATTTCCGGACAATCGTGTAAAAATTAGATTGTACAATACAATACAACAACAGTTTATTGACACCAACAAGAAAACATTACAAAAGAAACAAAGACAGAAAAGGCACAAAAGGCGGTCTTATCGCCAAAAGCGATTTATTCCAGACAACCTCTCTTGTATGCAAGGAAACGTAAAGACGACAAGGACGTTGTAAACATAAAAAATTAAATAATGAAAGAAAGTTACTATAAATTCCTAATCAACAATAAAATAAACTACATAATAATAGCCATACATAAATACTTCTAATGATACATACGATAAAAATAAACATACATAGATGCATAAATATATTACAAATAAATTAATAACGAGAAGTGATATGAGTATCAGCAAAGAAGATATAATAATACTACGTATCAGTCAGAGAGAGCTTTGAGATATAATGTTGCTGAATCTGGGCCTTGAAAGATTCTAGGCTCTGTGCACGTCTGATAGTTCCTTAAACTCAATGGCAATAGAAGATAACCGAGTATGTTTGGTAAAAAAATATTAATTCTTGTCAATAAAGTTCCAGTTACAATTAATATAGATTAGTAGGGCGTGATACGCAACCGCAGTCTTCCGCCCAAACCGTGGGTAAACACTTCAGGAAACCACACAACGTATTGATAAAAATATACTACGAGTTAACAATTAAAAATTTCATAAGCCCACAGGAAACCGGATGCTATAACTAACACGATATGGATAGGACTTTACAAATAACCTGGTAGGTATGTATTTTTACACTTCAAGTACTAACAAACAATTAAAACCCCAGATCACGCCACCGGGCAATAAGAGGTAGCTCAGTGACGTCAAAGAATCTCAATACCTAATGAGAAAATTAGACCTATAATTATATTCGCCAAAAATGGCATAACTTTGACTTCCAACGTGACAGAATTCGAATAGTTGACACGAATCAATGTGTCATCTTCGTAGTTTTTTTACATTATTGTTGATTTTTCAAAAACGGCTCAGCCGATTTTTATAAAATTTAAATGGGTCCTCAGAAGGATTTTTTTTAATCGTTTCACAGTTGGGGAAAATACCATAAAATAATACATACAGACGAACATAGTACTGTATCAGCCTTTTTTTTAAATAGTCCACTGCAGAACGTAGGCCTACCCACGGAGGGTGATTGGGCCATATCCACCACGCTGGCCCAGTGCGAGTTGGTGGATTCGCATACGCCATCGAATTTCTTCTACGGAAGTATGCAGGTTGCCTCACGATGTTTTCTTTCACCGAAAAGCCATTGGTGTGAAATTCCGTACATAAATTCCAAAGAACTCATTGGTACTGGACCGGGATTTGAACCCACGACCTCACGATTGCAAGGCGGGTGTCACTACTTCTAGACCATCACGGCACAACATAGTAACTTCTCGTTTTTAGCAGTCGAGAAAAAAGGTCTATTCTGCCTCCGTTGTTTGTTGAAAAGTCGTATCCAAATTTTTTTTGTAATTGTGTCCTAAACTATTACGAGAAAGTTATATTGTCCAGAGGGCTAAGTGCGAGATTTTTGCTCGAGCTCGGTCAAGTTAACGTTTGATGTGATTTGTATGGAAATGGTACAGCGCCATCTTGTGTCATGTACAGAAAACTGAATAGCTAAGTGTGAGTATTTTTTACGGTAATGTAACGAGCGCCAAACCGATCGAACACGAACGCGGCAACGTCTATGATTGGCTAATTCAAGCGTGTGCTCGGTCAACGCGACGTAAAAGTAATTCGATTTTCTTTGCAAATCTCCCACTTGCCACTCAGAAGTGTACCATAGGGCCCATAAAGTAACGGTGTATGCATTAGGGTTCAAAAACTCTGTCTATTATCTATTAGCTAAGGCACGATGGTCAGAGCATGGTAGCGCGACTGGTGACAATAATGTCTAAATCGCAGATCGAATTTAAGGTCAGAAATTGTCAGAATAGTAAGAAAGAAGCTTGTAAGCACCCTACAGTGGAATAGACGCTGTGAAAGATGATGCCGTTAATTTCGTACCTATCGAGATGTTATTTATAACTTTAACTCAAAATAGAAGTAACAATACGAATTTCAAAATCGCAACAACAAACGATTCGCCACGCGTTCGAGTGTCAACGAACTTTAGGTATTTGGTAACAGATACCTACCATAACAACGCTTACTGGGTTAAGGCAGATTCACACATATCAGTCAAGCCATCGTCACGTCACAGTTTCGGCACAGAACCGGCACCGTACCATCACAGTGAAAAATATTATAATTTTTTTTTTAAATCTGAAAACTGTACTTTTTTATTTAAATTATATTTCATACATTATCTGTGATTCCTCACCATGTCAGTGACCGTAATTGCCGGTGACGGCACTGTCACGGACGACACGATCATACAGATATTTTTATCATAAATTAAGCAACTGTTGGGTTTTGGGCAAAAATTGCATATTTTAAATAATTTGCGGTTTTTGAACGGACACGATAGTTCGAGGGTGGTAGTCAACCACAGACTTTTAAAAAGTAAATGCAACAGGAAACGAGCTGTGGTTGGCTATTGCAGAGGAAGTCGTAAAAGTAATAAATACATTTACTAAGAATCATGGTCTGGAACTCACACGAGGTTTTGAGGACCATTCTGATCGAGCCGTCGGAGCGAAGAACAAGTCTAGATTAAAGCTTAAGGAACAATGTATTGGAAGAAATAAATCTACAAAGAGTTGTTGAAATAATGGTGTTTTTACTGCATCGAGTCCTCGGTTGTCCTCACAAGTCAGAAGTGGGATCGCAACCTACTTCAAAAAATGCAAGTATACGCCCAATTTTTCAGCTGATAGTTTTCGATGTATTCGCTTTTCGATTTATATAGGACGTCGAGCCCTAATAACATAATTGTCATATAGTAATGCAAATACATATATCGGAACAGATTTTTTTTGATATACAGTCTTTTACCGAATTAAATGATTGATTTGAATCATGTGGCTTACCTAGCTATGATACAATTGTGCAATGCCACATCATAGCTTCGATTAATGTCGTTAGTAGATATGACACATTTTTTTTTCTGTTGACATGTCATGAACAATGTGCACGGGTTCGAGAAGCAGAGAAGCTGGCTGACCAGTCCCGATATCTGAGTGCAGAGCTGGCCGTGGCTGCAACCAGAACCTTGAACCCCGAGCAGTTCGACAAGCCCGATACCTGAGCTGGCAGAAGCTACATCAAGCTACGTGACTGCAACCACAGTTTGAAAGGTCATGTACCTACTTTTCTATTTTCTTTGTCGATTTAGTATTTCTTTTTCGAGTCTACGAGTAATAAATCACGTAATCCCTAGCTCATGTAGAAAGAAGCTCTTTACAGTACGAATTCGTGCGGTACATGAAAAAAAAATGCATAGTAGAAAACATTAAGATTAGAGGAAAATATCTGTAGCAGATTATTTTGAAAGTTGACGTGAAATTGCTAATTTTGTTACTTTGACGGACCTGTGTTAGGGCTGGCCATATTACCTACCTTCTTCTCGAATAAGAGCAGTAATTTTGTATTTATAATTTCGTTCCTGTACATTCCTTGAGCTGAGCTGAGAAGGAATGAGCTTTGTGCTATTTCGACTTATCGAAACCCCGAGATCCCACATCTAGGTTCGAACCGTAAGCTGATTCTGATACGTAGTTAAGTTGACGTCGGCTGCTGGACATTGGTCAATATTTTCTCGATGAAAACGTCGATGAAGGAACTCTGATTTTGCCAGCCTAGAACGTACTAGGTTTTGAAAGTATCGAGAATTCGATATTGCTATCGTTTGGATCTGATGCGTTAAATGATTAAAGTTTGAGAATATTTCGATAGAAGAGATGTGACATAACCACGACAAGGGTAATTTCACTTCAGAACTTCGATTTAAACTCGATTCAACTGCCAACATACCGATCTTGCCGATGAGGTAAAGGTGATTAAGTCAGTGAATATTTCGGTAGAAGAGATGTGAAATGACCTCTATCAACGGCAATTTCACTTTTGATCCTACCTTCGATTTCGATTCGTTTCTATGTTATAACGCACTAGGCAAACTTGATTCTATAAACCACACACGCCGCGAAACCATTTTTATGCGAAAAGCGAGTTTCTCTTTTAGTATCTCGAAGTGCAAGTTTTTGTCTAGTGAAAAATGGTTATTGATCATCACAGAATTACCAGAGGGATGGTGTGGTCGGTCGATGCATTGATTTGGTGTGGCATGAGTTGGAATCAGACATGAAAAGTGTCTCGATTCAGTGGCTAGTTGCTATGTTTTTGTCCCGATAGTGTCAAATTCTAATACATATAATTGACAGTTGACAACTAGTGATAGTCCATACGTTTTTACGGTTGAGAATTGCTTCGGGCAACAACAGCGCTATCTTTCTTCTTGTAATAGCTCTGTGTTGATCATACATGAAATATCTATTTCGAACTACGAATCGAATCTCGAAGTTGTCACATCTATAAAATATTGGATGATACTACAAGATCAATTAATTACGAATCTGGTTTTGCAACTAGACTTGAGCGACTCTTAAGCAGATGTTTTACTTAACTTGAAATTTGCACGATCACAGTACTTGAATAAATATAATTGACAAATCGACTTTATTCTCGTATTCGAATTGTAAATATTTATGTGTATGTATGCAACTTGACTTGAGCAACTCTCTTACGTAACTTGAAATTCACATGATCACAGTAACTGAATAAATAATATGACAAATCGCCTCGATTTTCGAATTGTAAATAGTTTTGAGCATGTACGTTATTACATGACTTGATCACTATAGGCTTACTGAATAAATAAGCCGCAAACAATTAAAAAGTAAACAAAAACTATCCTACGAAAAAAATATATTTAAAAACTCCACAGATATTTAATTTGAACAGTTTACCCACATGAGAATCGTATGTTAATAATTCATAAATATGCTACGATGCATTGTTAGGTTCTGAACTAAATATTCGCTTCGAAGAAGGACTAATGATGCTACACGAGTGCTTCGATAATAACTATTTGTTATATAATAGCTGACATTAGACATCGGATTGTAATAACTTTGGAAACGTTGGCGTCATTGTTTTGATAACAATATTATTTTGAATTTTCAAATTTCGAGAACGTGACAACACTGTGTATAACGCAGTTTTCGTTTGAGCAAACTTAATGTATTAAAATTGAGTTCGATTTGGAATCGAATTGGTGATCTGCTAAATATTCGAGGCTAGATATGTTCGATTTTTGACTATAAAAACAGTTTTGATTGATCAATAAAATGAATCGATTTTATATTTTTCGTATAAGTTTCGATGTCGTGCGACTGTAAAGAGTAGAAGAGTACTAATCTCGTGTTAGTTATAATGAGAAGAGGTATAATGAAATAGAATTAAGAATATCGAATTAAAAATATTTTCGAGCCAGTTCATCAGATCCCTAGCTGTTGTAGAAACAGATTTCCTTGTACTTCACTGCTTGTATTACAATCGATTGACATTTTGCTCAAAAATACTCAGCTGCTGTTCGATGTTGACTGATGTTTTCCAGCTGAGTACGAAGTTTGTTCCAGTAGTAAGTATTCGTGATATGAAGTATGTTTAGTATTATTTTGTCGAAAGTATCGAGTACTTTTTGTTGAGAGCTTTGATACCCAGAGCCTTGAAAGAGATTTCAATACCAGGAAAAATAAGGGGAATAGTAAAGGATCGATCGATGTTTCCATATTTCGACACATAGGAAACAGGATTTTTCTTGGTATCTTACCAAGAAAATCGATATGCTATTTCTCGATAAGTCACCAGCCATATATTTGTGAATTATTCTGATTGTCTGATTTAGAACTTTGTTCAACACTAAAATAAAGGTCAGCTGACTTAATAATAATCACCAGGATGAAAATAGATCCGTTTTCACCGATCAAATCGACTAATGCATTAAATTTTATTCGGTGAAAATATTTTTTTGAAACCTTATTGTTGAAAAAGTATTCGAATCATTATATGGTTTACAAAACTAGTCGAGTTTATATCGATGGCGCTCAAGATACTGTCTCGATACTGTCTGCAGCCTACGAGCTATTGATATACAACAAGATCACACGGAGCCGTTTCCACATGCATTTAACGTCTCCGCTGTTGAATAGCCACCGCTTGAAGAAGCCCATCAAAGCTTGTCGATAGTTTGCTACGACAAGCTCAAACATAGAGACAGGATTATTGGAACGGGTCGCTAAGTTCAAGTATCTGGGAAGTTGGATGAATAATAGTGGGGATCATGCGCAGGAGATAAAGGTTCGCATAGAAATGGCTCGTTCAACCTTCTTCGGAATGAACAAAATTTTGCGTGACAGACCTGAGTCTTGACTTGACACTACGCATAGTACGTTGTTACATCTTTTCGGTGCTATTATACGGCGTAGAAACATGGACTTTCACACAAAATTTGACAAAGAAGCTGGAGGCGTTTGAAATGTGGATCTACCGCCGTATCTTGAGGATCTCTTGGCGTGACCGAATTAACAACGTTGAGGTACTAAGCAGGCACAAGAAGAAGCTCAAACAATCTCTGATGCACGAAAGGAAGGACACGCACAAACTTTCCTTAAGGTTGGCGTCGCCTGCAGCGTCTCGTAGTTCCTGATACAACAGAAGACCAGAAGACATCCGTCACCTACTTACTACAACACAGCCGGTTGACACGTCGTAGACGTCGTGACACACACTCTCCGAGCTCGTCATTCATGTCTACGATGTAACAATGTCGATATATATTATATATCTATTACACAGCCACATCATTGAATTTTGTTGAATCAAGACACCGCTCATCTTTAAGAAAGCAAGGAGCTTCGAAAACGCTCCTTACGTCTTAGTTCGATTAAGACTAGCCGCAATTGCCCTTTTACCGCACTTAAATTTATAGTGATACGACGTACCCAACTTACAACATACTCGATTTAGTCCCGTAAACAGCTCAAGTTTACTAAACAGATGAGGAAGTTACCCGCTATAATGTGCATTTATTTTATGATGAAGGTATTTGAGATGTGATTTTATTCGTATGAACAAATAGTACCTACATAGTTGCAGTATTATTTATTCTCGTATTTAGCTAAAATGTAAGCAATCTATTAAAGAAGCTGTGGGTAATTGAAAAAAGATCGCTCGGGTAACTAAACAATTTCAGTTTTGTTGCAATTACCTCTATTACTTTGACTCGATCGCAGGTCCTTAAGACTCGAGGTGCCTGTTCGTGTTACACACGTCCGTGTATTAAGATCTGAATGTTATATTATTCATTTGAATTTTTCAGGCATATATCGCTAAAGTCGACATACCCATAGGACATATCTTAGGAACAATCACTTCAATATATATTGTGATTGTTTAATACGATGGTAGATTAAAGTATACCTATGTAGTTTTTACGAGTACTCCTCATTTTGAAAAGTAAAAATATAATTAGGAAAATTCTCAGTTTTTGGGATTCCTTCATCATAACCCGATGACAATGGGATTATCTCGAATGTATTCTTTCAAAAGAGCCTTGCAAACTATTGAGATAGACATTTTAAGTAGTCTAAGAACGATTGAGATAATTTTTTTGTAAAGTCTGTTAAAAATAATAGTTTGTTGTGCACCTCCTACCGATTCGTTTTCGTCCAGCCGGGCTAGGATGCGCGCCACGCAATATTTCTTTAGACGTGTTAGAACGAGACAGAGTTATGGTAAAGAATGTCACTTTTTCACACGCCGAAAAGAGTTCTTTTCGTGGCTTTTCGTGGTCGCGTATTTGGCCTCCAAGTGCCTATGTTGAGCATTGTTGACAGAAGATTGCTATCTTAGTCGTCGGAAGATATTTACGCCGCCGGTCTATTATTGATGGAACAGCGATATTTTACCTGACGTCTGCATCATCGATGTAGAGATTAGCTGAATAATAAGAAGTAAGATTCCTATATCAGGGATCACATTAGCCGACTGTGATACATTTTGTAGTAGTTTTTGATACATGATCGATCGATTGATAGACACTGTATACAGAATTGTTTGGTTGTAATTCCAGATCAGCAACGCGACTCGATCCCGTGACGCAGCTGTCGCGGGCCGTTGATCGAAGTGAAGAGTCGAGCTCCGTGAAGCGGTCGAGGCGATCGATCCTGTGAGCATGAACAACGCGATTCGATCTCGCGGCGCAACTGTCGCGGGCCGTTGATCGAAGTGAAGAGTCGAGCACCATGACGCGATCGAAGCGATTCTGAAAATATACGCTGCGTTTTTCGAAATGTTCAGTAGATATCTAAAGGGTGATTCGAGTTAAGTTAAGAGATGTTTAAACGCAGACGTATTATTCAGGCCGTCGTGGATGCACCCCATCGAAATTAGTCGATTGATGAAGTCGATGAATTAGTGACAATGGGTAATGTAGTGAAAGCAACATTTTCTGTGATTTCCTAGTTCTTTTCATAGTTTCCTCTCAGTATCTAAACATTAGCTAGATTTGTGTTCTAAAATGACTTAACTTTTAATTCTTCATTAAGTTGCCTATAGTTTAGATATTTAAAAAAAATCGAGTATGTATTGATATTCTGATCGTATAACAATGACATAGTAAAAAAAAATAATAATATTTATGTAATATATTGGCCAACCATTATAAACAAAAAAAAAACATTGATTTCAAGAATATTTTTCTACAAATAAAACAAGCATCGAGTTTCGAGATGGTTGCTGCCCATTTGTTTGCCACATTTTTGAGTGCAGTTTGAAGCATAATACAAAGTCTGAGTCTAAACTGTCTTAGAATGTTGCTATAGATTTTTTGAACAATGCCTATTCTACCCATAGTCATAGTTGATTCGATTATGCGGCACAGGCCGTTTTCAAACCTTGTCATTCGAAGCTGTTCATATTCGTTCAACACAGCAGATGTATCGAGTTTTTATGTCGACATACGACCGAAGACGACGATGTCCCTGAATTTATCATAGTTATGATAGTGGGAAAAAATATTTTTAACTGTTGTAAAATGGCAAACTAAAAGATCGAGATCTGATTACATGGCTCACGCCATAATAAAAAAAATAGATAGTACGATTGCACAATACATGTTTGCAGTTTTAATCCATGATTACTTTCGATGTCATAGAATTTTGTTTGCCATTAATGCAACGCCTTGAATGCGTCGAATATCGTATTGTAGTGCTTCGATATAGTAGTGTGACATTATCAAACCTTCAATATTTTTGTATGATGCAATTCACTTTGTGAATAGTAATATCGAGTACTTAAATTGACAGTAAGTGTTGCATAAATGCAAAGTTTGATATGTCATTCTCAATTGCTTTGTATAAAATAATTAATTTTATGAATAATGAAATAGAGTTAATGTTTACTAAGTCGTTCGAAATCTATGCTTATTTTGCTGAGTTGAAGTGTTGTTGCATTAGTAAATCCTTTTTTGAAGTTATCATTTTCAATTGCTTTGTATATTGTAATTAGTTCGAAGTCTATACTTATATGGCAAAGTTGTAGTGTTTTGAATCTTTTAGAATGCGACGTATGTTGAATGTGTTCCGTTGTATATGTAAATCCTTTTACCAAATTATTTATTTTCGGGTTCGAAGAGATTTTATTAAGATAAGATTTGTATTCTTAAGTAATCTAGTAACTGTCGAGTAACTGACCATGATGCCTAATGTTGGGTTCCCACTGGGGCCGTGTGTGAGGTCACACACATTGTCAAGATGGACGAATGTTGGGTTTTGGGCAAAAATTGCATATTTTAAATAATTTGCGGTTTTTGAACGGACACGATAGTTCGAGGGTGGTAGTCAACCACAGACTTTTAAAAAGTAAATGCAACAGGAAACGAGCTGTGGTTGGCTATTGCAGAGGAAGTCGTAAAAGTAATAAATACATTTACTAAGAATCATGGTCTGGAACTCACACGAGGTTTTGAGGACCATTCTGATCGAGCCGTCGGAGCGAAGAACAAGTCTAGATTAAAGCTTAAGGAACAATGTATTGGAAGAAATAAATCTACAAAGAGTTGTTGAAATAATGGTGTTTTTACTGCATCGAGTCCTCGGTTGTCCTCACACAACGTTCCGCACGGCCAGTATTTGGATGGGTGATCGCGGGTGGCATTTTCCAACTGAGCGCTACCGTGGCTCAACGACACGTTAAATTGTAGGTCCCGGTTGTTATAACCGTTTAGACATGTCAGAGGCCTTCAGGCGGCCTAAAAGCTCTAGACACCAGGGCTAGCCACCCGGCCTATACGAACTTACTATCAAAAAATATTTTTCACAGTGACGGTACTGTGTCGGAAATGTGACGGGACGGAGGCTTGACTGATATGTGTAAATCGACCTTACAAGAACTCGTGCTGCGCAAATCCGCAACGCTGGCCGAATTTTTTGGATTCCTTGCATTCTCTATCTGTACATGTATATAAATGACCTATTGTAATGTCAAAAACCTCTCTTTCAAACAAGTAAACAAAAGTTAGGTACTTAGGTAATGTTTGTTTGTAATGATATACTCGTATGTCGCAGCAAGTTTCAGTTAAGGAAAATTTAAATACAACCAAAATATGTATAAGATTAAAGTTGAAAGTGTTGAAAACACCGGGGAATACTAGATTTGTATTCTTAGTTTTAATATTGTTGTGACAATGTAGAATTTATAGATCCATCTATAAAATTTACATAAGAAAGTCAAGTCATTGAAAGATTTATCGTTGTATTAAGAAAATGATACAGATACAGCACAAATATAAGCCAAATCAAAATTATTGGCGGCTGTGGCGTTACCTACAAGCTTGCAAGTGTTGTGTTAGTAAGGTTGTCGCTTCAAAACTGAAAAGCCTGGAACACAGGCTTAAATTTGCGTGTTTGGCAATTTTCTATAGGCTCCATTTCGGCGTGTGCACTCGAACTCCACGACCTGATTCTTTCATCTCCTTTTCACAACAGAACAAGCCGAAAGTCGATTAAATACCATCCCTACATATAGTCGAGGTACCACCTGCTCGTACTAAACGATTCACTTCTTCCTTCATAATGCGGACCGCCAGAGATTGGAATGCCCTGCCTCCCTCATTGTTTCCTGACAATTACAATTTGGATGTCTTAAAGTCAAGAGTGAATAGGTATCTTCTAAGTCTATATGGTCTTTGGCTACAAATATCAGGCGAGTTGGTGGCCAAATGTAGCCCTATTATGCATAAAAAAGCTGCGCAAACCCCAATGCTGACTGAACCTCATTTAGAAGCTTCACGAGGGTTGGAGTTCTTCTAGCTAACTCCACAGTCGCCAAGAAGTTTAATTCTTGATATTAGCTAACTCCACAGTCGCCAAGAAGTTTAATTCTTCATATTAGCTAACTCCACAGTCGCCAAGAAGTTTAATTCTTCATCTTAGCTAACTCCACAGTCGCCAAGAAGTTTAATTCTTCATATTAGCTAACTCCACAGTCGCCAAGAAGTTTAATTCTTCATATTAGCTAACTCCACAGTCGCCAAGAAGTTTAATTCTTCATATAGCGTAATTTTCAAGTTATTTAATCTCTATACATTATTTCCAATTGTGTATTGTAAACAATAAATGACACAAACACTCCTTTTATATTTTTCTACAATAGCAAAACTACAAGTCTTAAGTGGCTCATATCTCACCACACTAAACCATTGGCCAACAATGCGATATAACTACAACCACAGATCTCAACAGATGGGCCAAGACACTTCTATGTCGTAGATTTACAATTTTAGTAGTCAGCAGTTTGCATTTCGAAGCTCATCCTCATAATTAAACATTTAAGCTCTAAAAATTGTGTCACTAAATGAATTTTTAATGTACCCTAACTTGATTCCCTACGAAACTCCTTTCTTTTTAATTATTTTTCGCCAAAAACCCCATACCCGAATTCCACCGTGTGCAGAATTCGAACAGTTCGCAAGAATCCATGTAGTATTTTTTCCATTATTGTTGATTTTTTAAAAGTTTTGCGTAGCGGATTGAAGAATCAAGAAGCCATCTCTACCGATCTCTATGCCTACAACATTATAAAAAGCCGTTTTCCCACATAGCTGACGAATTTCCGACCATTAACTTTGACAATGGCACAAATCGGAGTGTTTACGTCAGTAAATAGAGCATACATTATCGCCATGGAGTGAATGTTGTAGCTGTTGGTTTTATTTGTCATTTTAACATCCAGTTTTTCGAATGATCCAGTTTTTTGATGAATGATCAAGGAAGATCCTGCAAAGTCGGCCCAGACTTTGTACCACAATTGTACAGTAGCCACAAAAATGCCAAGTCGATGACAGTAGCCCAAGAAAACGTTAAAATATGATACACAAGTTTACAGAAAAAAAACTGCATTTTAATGCTAGAATTTCATATTTTGATTTTAGTTCAAGGCCATATTTTACCAGCAATGTCGAAAAATAATAAGATCCAAAAATAATACATGAAATTCCTTTAAATGGAGACTGTTATATAAGAAAACCGTCACCGACACCGTTACCGACATAGCCCAGCGGATGGGCAGGTTGTAGTGGCAATGGGCAGGGCAAATAGCGCGGAGGACTGATGACCGATGGGGTCGAAAAGTTCTCGAGTGAAGATCACGCACCGGCAACCGCAGCGTAGGACGTCTACCACAAGGTGGACGGATGACCTCATTAATACCGCAGGATCGCGCTGGATGCAAGCCGCTACCAACCTGTCTTATTGGAGATCTATAGGGGAGGTCTGTGTCCAACAGTGGACATCCTATGGCTGATGAATGGATGATAAAAGAAAATAATAGAAAAATAATTTTCCAAAACACTGTACAAGGTAAGCTTGATACATTTTTGGAGTATCTCTTTTTCTACTAATTTCATAACTTTTTTATTTGCGATAAGCTTCCGTTTAACCACACCTTGCCCAATGATACGAGTACGCTTACCTCGAAGATATTTTTACCCTGGATTTGAAGACACCTGTTTTTATGGTAGTGTATCATTAACTGGCGATAGGAAAAAAAACCTTGTAAAAGGGGTTTGACTCCCTTATTGATATGACAATCTAATGATAACTATAATAGGTGCAAAAGTAGAAGCAAAGCGATGAAAAGAAACGTCACGAAAAACTTTAAAATCTAAGTATCACCTAAGATTATCGAAAATAGAGAAGTAATATTTGACTCCCTGTAAGTACTTTTATTGAACTAATCTTATTGTTTTGTTCTCTAAGACGAATTAAAATATCGTCAGGATTTATGTGTAAACACAACTGCTGAACGTTATTGACGATATTTACAGGATTTTTGATTTTTCACCTCCTCTACTTCATTCCGCGCGTTAGAACCAAGCGTTTCGAATCCTCATTCCTCATACGAACAGCCGGAATGTGGAATGCTTTGCCTGGGTCTGTCTTTCCGTTAAAGTACAACGTGAGTGTCTTCAAATCCCGAGTAAATAGGTATCTTCTAGGTAAGCGTGCTACACCCTAGACCGCACATCTGCTTAACATCAGGCAGTGTGTAGTCAAACGCAAACCTATTCGAAATAAAAAAAAAATAAAAATTAAAAATAATATTTATTCAACTAAACCACTTTAATGCCGCATTTTGCATTTACAAGGCGTACACGCACGTCAGCGCTAAGTATGTGTATTTTATAGTTTTTGCGCTCCAAATAGCGAATATTTTTATGATTGTCCTCTAAATGTCTGACTTTAGAGGAGATAAGCGAACGCATTCCGCACACAAATGGGTTTACGAGCCATGCCACCGAGTGCAAAGTCCTTTAAAAAGGACATAGTTAGTGGGAAAAATGTAATGCAAAAAGTATCTTATGTTAGTTATGTAATTCTTTTAGAAAAAGTTCATTATAATATTGTGAAATAGTTGTGCCATTTTCATATAAATATTGTGAAATAGTAAAGCAACCAATAACCGCAAAAAAATCTAAAGGTACACACTCTTAGAGTTTTTTCACACTATTCGTTCGATCATAGATCGATAGAGTAGAATGGAACATTAAAGAGGACAATTGTCAGCTCCTACATCAATATATTACTCAATCGATGATATCGATCGAATGTAGGATGGACTGAATACTGAATAGTCAAAGTCGATTTATCGATTGGTCGATTGGGCTAGGATGCGCACGAAGTAATATTTCTTTCGACGTGTCAGAACGAGACAGCGTTATAAATATCTGTCACTTTTTCACGCGTCGAAAATAGTTCTTTTCGCGGCTTTTCGTGGTCGCATGCTGGACTACTAGGTCGCGTGCTAGCCGATCGATTCTTTTCCTTTTGACAAATACGTGTACCTACGTGTACATTGACCAGTTACGAATGAACTTTAAAGGATTTTTGTGATTTTATTACATTCATCAATTTTGCTGATGAGGTCGGTATAAAATAAACGATGGCCAATCTTCGCCGACCGACATTATCTTTAGCCTGTCAATCAGGGAAGGACAGACCGACCGCGACTATCGACAAATGACTCGATCACTCAATCAATTGATATGGTCTATTTGACCACATCACTTGATTGAGCTTACCCTAACATTTAAGTTGATACCATGGATTTATCATATAAACAGGATTGAGTACTGGCAAAGAAAAACGTGCCGACAAGGATACCACATCAGATGATTGTGTCTCTTTTCCAAGTAGGATGACCAAAACATCTCGATCATCTTGGGATATAATTTTTCTTTGGAATGTTACTGCACGCAGGAATCGCAGTTATCTTACCCCTAACTCGTCGTCCTGCGTCATCGTCGTCGCTTTAGCAATAAGACGCCTACTGCTGGGCATAGGCCTTCTTTGAAGATCTCTATAAAACCAATCCCCATAAAAACAATGGTCTAGAATTAATATATACGGAGATAATTCAGTTTCAAATTTGACAGCTGTTATCGGAAATGTAGATCTTGAAGAGTTCTTTCACCTTTGTTAAGACAGCAATGGTCTAGAATTGATAATGACGGAGATAAACCACTTTTAAGTTTGACAGCTGTCATCGGAAATGTAGATCTCGATGAGTTCCTTCACTTTTGTGACGACAGTAATGGTCTGGAGTCCATATTTACGGTGCTGAACAACGTTTAAATTTCATAGATGCAATCTTGACACATATCACGCAACACGTGTCAGTACCTACTTAACCACGAAAAATTTTTTCACAAAAACTTTTTCACGGAAAACTTTGTCACAAATAGACCTTATCACGAAAAATCTTAATCACGAAAACTTGTCCACGAATAGACTTCCGTAGTTACCAGAATTTTAAGGCTTCCGTAGTAAACAAGGCATCCATTTTGAAATAAAAAATAGCGGCCTCAGTTTTTTGAAAAAGTCGTCACGGGTGTAGTTTTAGAATTGAAGATGGCGAACATTACTTCAAAATGGATGCCATTTTTGAAATCTACACCCCCAAAAACCTATTAAACGACACCCATGACGACTTTTTCAAAATAGTGACGTCCGCCATCTTTAATTTCAAAATGGATGCCATTTTTGAAATCTACACCCCCGAAAACCTATTAAACGACACCCATGACGACTTTTTCAAAATAGTGACGTCCGCCATCTTTAATTTCAAAATGGATGTCATTTTTGAAATCTACACCCCCAAAAACCTCAAAAGCGACACCCATCACGACTTTTAGCAAAAAGTAACGTCTGTCGTTTTTAATTCCAAAACGGATGCCAATTTTGAAATCTACACCCCAAAAAACCTCGAAAACTACACCCATGATTTTTTCAAAAAAGTGACGTCTGCCGTTTTTAATTCCAATATGGATGACAATTTTGAAATCTACAACCCAAAAAAATTAAAAATGACAACCACGACTATAGACCAATTGTACACCCAGCATGTTTAAGAAATATGTCCAGCATAGTCACCCTACTACACTTCTTTGTATACACCATAGTACGCCATTTGCAATCGACGGTGATACTCTAGTCAAAAATAAAAAATAACCGTTAATCGTAAAGACGTAGGTATATTCATACAAAATAAATATCAAACTCTGTTTATTGGCATCTATTCGCAATTTTAACTAAAATCTTAACAAACTACATTGTTAAAAAAAACTAAAAAATGGTTAAGACAGTCGCGGCTTTACAGGTAATAATTCTACCATAAATAAATTTCGTTCCGAAATGGCAATAGTGCGAGCGGGACAACTTCATCACTTTGGGAAGTCTCACTCGGCACAGCGTCTCTCTTATGCCATTTCAAAGGAATATATGTTTTGTTGCAACGCATCAAGGTTGAATTTTCCTAAACTAACTTTGAGCCAAATTTCGTCTGTGCGCAGTCCAGATAGTATACAAAGTCCTTGGTTGATACCTAAGCTTTATTTTATAATAGGTGGGGACGTATACCAACTCTACCGTTATCCTTATTCTTATGAATGTAAAACCTCAATACATTTTAAATTACGAAGCGAAAGGTGCGTTCGAAAACTTGGAACATGCAAACAAGAATGCAAACTTTTTAAATCTATTCGCGTTCCAAAATGACGTCACGCATTCCGCTCAGGAGGAAAATCGAAAGGCAGCTTCGAGGAACCGTTGCACTATAAATATACAACAACATTACTGTTTACAATCGTTATATTGAATGAGACGCGTGAGTATTGATTCTGCTCTTTATGTATGTACAAATAAGGACGACAAACACATGGATGGTGTTACTCAATCGTTCCAAGTTTGTTTTGAGCGAACTTTGCGCGGGAAAACGTCTGGTGAGTCAACGGATCCTATTTTGAATGGTCGTGATTGCGTTCCAAAGGTGCTAATGTATATTTATTGTTTAAAAGAATGATTTGATGAGGTTTGTTGTAGTATAATTTTATATCCTTCGATTCCGTTAAGCAGATGACTGTGTGTTTTGATCTGTTTTATTATTTTTGTGCATTTTATCATAAAGGTGCAATTAGCACATAAAAAGGCAATATCGAATAAAAAATACCTACCTAATTTAGCTTTACAGAGGAACATATAATATACGTCATTCATAATTTATAAGCTCGTTTCGATGACTTGACTCTCTGGTTAAGGAAAGTAGATATTTGTTTCTAATAACAATCAAAATCGCCAGGGTAACTAGACACAGATTTTTTAGGAACATAGTTCGAAAGCATTTTATGATTTTGAGGAACACAGTTCGAAAGCATTTTATGATTTTCGTATTATAATAGCAGCATGTTCTTTAGCGAAAGTAAAGCCACTTTTGTATGTCGATTTACTTTCTCGAGACTTGATTTTAAAGAAATTAGAAATACAGGACTTTGGTGCGTGTACTTCTTTTAACCGACTTCCAAAAAAGGAGGTGGTTCTATGTTCGTCTGAATGTATTTTATTTGTATATGTCCATCGATATTTTCGCCAATTGTGAACGGATTAAAAAAAATATTTTTTAATTCGAAAGAGTAATAATCTCGGCTGAGCGGCTGAGTCGTTTTCGAAATGTCAACAAAAATGTAAAAAATTGTATACAAAGATTCGAGTGAACTATTCGGTTGTGCCATTTTTGCGTTTAATAATTATTTAGTTTGTAGATTTTCATATAGCTTTCAAATCACCCTAATATTGTTTTAGTTACTGGCCCTATATATTTTTTTATTCCTTATAGATTTGCGTTTGACTACATACTTCCTGATGTTGAGCAGATATGCGGCCTAGGGTGTAGCACGGTAACAACACCCTATAGTAAATGTTATTCACAATAATGTATATTGTTTAGTCTTAATCGCCCAATCCCAGCTAAGTACACCAGTTCTGGATAACCCTGTGTAGGTACTCATTATTTTGAACAACTGTTACTATAGCTTCTGTTACTGGAATCACGACAAAAATCATTATGCTTCACATTTCTAATTATTTTTCGGAATTTTAGAGGAAAACTTTTTGAATCTCTACACTTTACAAAGCAACTCTGTATAGTTATTCTCCTCTTCACAGACGTTTTAACTACTTACAACTGAGCGCTACCGTGACTCGGATGACACCTTAAATTGTGAGTCTCGGTTGTTTTACCCGTTTAACGTGTCAGACGCCTTTAGACGGCTTAAAAACTCTGACACCAGGGCTAGCCACCCGGCCTATACAAAGTTACTAGGTATAATTACTATTTCTGACTCTTTGGACTGGCTGCTGTTGTCGACGCCAGCCATTAGTGGTGCTTCCTTCCTGTCAACATCCGCTGGACGACCACCCGCGAAGCTCTCCGGGGACTTAGCGTAATTGTAATGTACTGTACTGTGCCAGCATTTAATACTCTCATTGTTGAACATAGGCCTACTCTGGAAGTGTACTAATACTATACCAGCCTTAATAGTCTCGTTATTGAACATAGGTTGACTTACGAAGGTTAATACTGTCTGCTACACTATTCCCTACTAATCTACGTCATGACTTATCTTTATTTTTTTATACATACAGGGTTATATCTAATCAATTAGCATCCTTTTAGGGGCTTATTCTGCACATTTTGACAAAAGTCCCAGAACAAAAGTTGTTAGTTTAGATGTACAGCATAAGTGCCTAAAAAATGGTAATTGATTAGAAATAACCCTGTATACTACGGGACTAATCACGCATTGAAAATATAATATGATGATTTCTGAAAAAATAGTTTATTTTCAGTGCGCCATTAGTCCCGTAGTATATAAGAATAATGTGATCAAATCGCGAAAGTTTAAAAATAAATTCTTTTATTTGTGTTTGATTAATAACAAAAACCGGACAAGAACGAGTCAGGCTCGCACATCGAGGGTTCCGTACAAACACGTTGTTAAAATAATTAAAAATCCGTTTCAGCATGTGCTAATGAAGTTCTTTTATATGATACCTTACATGATACGATTTACTCACTTTGAATTTTGAACCCATATTTTGTGAACTTTGAGGCCCTATTTTATGTGATTTAAATAAAAATGTTCAGTTTTCAGATTTATTCCTATATGTGTACTCTAAGAGAATGCTTCTCACCAAATTTCATAGTTCTACGTCAACGGGAAGTACCCTGTAGGTTTTGATTTTTGGGAGTGCGAAATATGCTGTTTTTTACGACATAAACGGCTATAACTTTTTTAAACGATAACTGAGAAGTTTTTCTTTTACACAACTGCAAGAGATCATGGATATACGTATACAGTTTAAATTTCAGCTCGATATCATTACGCGTTCCCGAGATAAAGAGTCTTGACATACACACAGACGGACAGACGGACAACAAAGTGATTCTATAAGGGTTCCGTTTTTTCCGTTTGAGGTCCGGAACCCTAAAAAAAGTGTAACATAGCAACATATCCTATATTTTCCAGTAAAATTAATTAGTTCACAAGTAAACACTTTATTTAAATAACTTAGAATAACTAGTGGAAAAATTATAACGATAATAATTATTATGAGGTTACCAAAGCATCACCTCTATTTCATAGTACAGTAGACCCGACTTTCAGATAGGTACTCCAGACCTATAGCCTAATTAATATAACTTGACTGCAAAATAGCATGTATTGGTGTCGTTTGTTTTTTCTAAATACGTTATAACCACCGCAGTTCGCAAACGCCGCCACGCACCCTGTTGCTGGGGTCGGATACTTTACTGCCATTTCGCATGACCGTCACCACTGACCGCGCAGTACAATTGAAGATATTTTTAATGTGGATATGTTTACCACTACCTATTTTGCGGGGAAGAAATCAAGGCAAATGCCTGAAGCTCACTAAATCTCGCTCCATCAGATTCTCTATGAAACGAAAACACGACAAAACTACCTAAACGAAATCTTCGCGAATAAAAATACTTACGTAGGTATTTACGTACGTACGTATGTTACGTTGCTTTGATAAATAAATGGCCAGTTAGTTGATGCTGCAGTGAAACTTAACTTATAAATAAGAGTAATTCTTACGTTCCATTTACCATTACATACTATACAGAGCGTCAATTTAGGGAAGGACATCCATCAAAATACAGAAAATAGAGAATTAAAGTTAGAATAGAATACAGATTGAAAACAACTAGTACACCTAGTTTTCATGGCTATGATTTCTTATTCCATGTCATGTACCAATTATGCGATAAAATTACTTGTTTTAGTTGGTGGTTAAAATGACTGCAGTGGACTAATAAAAAGACTGGTATAGTTCAGTACAGTATGTATAGAAATATACATACATACCTAAAACTTAATAGGTAACTTTGGTTCATTAATTTTAGGTAGGTACTTCTTCATGCTGTGTTGTTCGTTTATAACATGTCTACAATATAAAACGTCATTGGGTAAAACTCGATAACTTAAACGTAGATTAAATTGAAAGGGAAATGAAAATTAATTTAAGAAAGCCCGCTTTTCACGTAATAAAACCAATTTCGTGGTTTGTTTTAATTCAATTTTGGTGTCACCCTTGTTGTTCTTGTGACTTATAGGTTTTTATCTAAAACGAAATAGGATTGGGGTAAATGGTCGTAGTACGAGTGAGGGTGACATTTTCTTAATCATTAAGAACTACGTTTGTAGATCAAACCATAGCAGTACCTTAAATTGAGTCTGAAAGTCATACACAGTTTGTTTCTCTAAATCATAGACATATCTTTCGACATTTCGGGGTTAGTACTTTAGTAAACATGGTCTTAAGCTTTTGGCCGTCAAAGTATACCTGACTAGCATTTTCTGAGCGCCAATGACGTCCATTTTGGTGTAAAAACCAACAAAAGTTGTAAGTTTTGATGTACAGAATAAGCCCGTAAAAGGATGCTAATTGATCAGAAATAACCCTGTATGAAATTACAAAAAAATGGGATGTAGCATTCGAAAGCTTAATGATGAGTCCAATGATCTAATAGGATCTGTCGACTACACAACCTTCAAAACACCAAATAAATAGAGACAGTAGCGCTCGTAGCGTAGTTTGACTAGGTGTTTGTCAGCGATCACCGAAATTAAGCAACGTTCCGCACGGTCAGTATTTGGATGGGTGACCGCGGGTGGCATTTTCCAACTGAGCGCTACCGTGGCTCGGATGACACGTTAAATTGTAGGTCGTTGTTTTAACCGCTTAGCCATGTCAGAGGCTTTCAGGCGGCTTCAAAACTCTGACACCAGGGCTAGCCACCCGGCCTATACGAACTTACTTACTTAATAGAGACATAAGGTATAAGCACAGATTTCCATAAAATAGGGGTATAAGCTACACAGCTACTGAAAGTAATTATTAATATACAGGGTTATTTCTAATCAATTAGCATCCTTTTAGGGGCTTACTCTATACATCAAAACTAACAACTTTTGTCAAATGTCAAAAAAGTTGTTGTTCCATAGAAAAATATCGTTCACCCTCGATAAAATGTATGGAACAGATGATATTTTTTTTGAGTTTTGACAAAAGTAGCAGATCAAAAGAAGTTAGTTTTGATGTACAGAATAAGCCCCTAAAAAGATGCTAATTGATTAGAAATAACCCTGTATAGAATCTGTGTATCGTCGAGATTCGTTGAAAAATGCGATTTGTAGAGGAAACTCCGGACAGACGTAGGCAAAATCATCAAGTTAAAGCAGAGATCTTCGCTTCGTTTCGGTCAACTACCGTCAAAACACCCGGTAAAGAGACATAAGCTAAAGTTACACAGCTACTGAAAGTCATTATCTCCAGCTGCAGAGCTCGTGTCGATAAATTCGCCGCAGGAATGACCTTTCGGGCTCCGCTACCGCCGCCGGTCTTCCTGCCAGCCGGACCAGTGACCTTTGCCACCAAGCCACAACATACAGCTGGATTTGACTAAACTTATCCAGTTATGAAGTTATCTTTTTTACCGACTTCCAACAAGGAGGAGGTGTATACTATGTTCGTCTGTATGTATGTTTTGTGTATGTTCATATTGTTCATCTATAGGTATTTTCGCCAATTGTGAACCGATTTAATAAAAATCTTTTTTATTTCGAAAGTGTATACTCCCGAGGTGATCCCATTTAAATTTTATTGAAATCGACTGAGCCGTTTTTATAAATCGAAAATAATGTACGTATGATATCCATTATCATCAATTCGCACAAACTATTCGAATTCAAATACACGGTGGAAGTCGGTGGTGTCTTTTTTTACGAAAAATAATTATCATTATTTATGTCAAATGTTTGTTTAACTTTACTTACTTTTATATAACATAATACATTTGATTTTCATAGTCAAACTTAAAAATAAAAACTAAATTTGTAACCCATCTGCGATCATACCTGGTGCAAAGGAGTCCTAAATGCAGGCCGCATTGCCCCGCTGTATAGCGATGGCCATCCTTTGCACCAAATACGAGCCAGAGCGGGAGTCATTCGTTTTTTACCTTAGCCTGCGCCCTTGCACCAAATACGAGCCAGAGCGGGAGTCATTCGTTTTTTACCTTAGCCTGCGCCCTTGCACCAAATACGAGCCAGAGCGGGAGTCATTCGTTTTTTACCTTAGCCTGCGCCCTATTTCTGAAATGAAACTTTTGGCTTCACTGCCCCAACATCCCATCGTCTCCACGGCAATAGGCACAAAAAAATAACTGGCCTCCAACGGGGCATACTTTCGCCGCTTCTTGTCAGCAGCGTCCTCCGCCGCAGCCCCCGGCGAGTAGACGGTGCGACTCAAATGACTCGCAGCAACAGTGCTGACGCAAGTTGCGCAAGTTGTCTCAAAGTTACGAGCGGCACCGCGGACGAGTGCGAAAGCGTCCCCGTAGCTCCAGCACATGGGCGTCAGGCAGAAACACCCCAGGGTTTTTAGTGGGTACACCGACCAGCGGCGGGACTCCCACATAACCACCTTGCCTCCCCCGGGGTAGGGTGGTATCTATAAAGGATTTTCCCTGGGAGAAAAAAAAAAAAGTTACAAGCGGACCAAGCTGAAGTCGCTTCAGACACAAAGGGAATGCTCGCCTTGTCGCCATCTAGACGGAGAATAACAGCGACCAGGTCTGCAACCCCATGCGCCGACGCGGACGCAAGATATACCGGCAAGCCCACATCACGCGCACACCGCACCCCAAGCCCTCCATACCTAACCGGAGCAGCCGCCTGAGCCCACTGCACATCACTCAGAGACAAATTGAGAATAGACTCAACTGAAGATTCCATTGTGTCGTCAAACGATGACACCTCTTCATGATAAAGCCAAGTGGGTGCAGTTCGCAACAAATAGGTGATCTTAGGCAGGGCAAAACACATGCGGACCATAGCGACATGAGCGGATAAGCCCTTAAGACGTCCCTAAGCAGTCCGAAGGAGTTGAACACCCCACGTGATCACCTCAGGCACAGCATCAAGAAAAATAGGAGAACCCAGAAAAGAAAAAGTACTAGGGGAAAGTTCAATGAGAACAAGTAAAAGCACATTAAAGCGCGAGAAGTGTGTACGAGCTTCAACACAGCAGGGGAAAAATTCACATTTGGACGGATTCACCTCAAGACCCAGAAGTTTGAGGCGTGGAATAAGAGTTTCCAAGTCCTGGGACACGTCTTCCGGTGTACTTTCAATAGTTCCGTCGTCTAAGTACCACAAGTTCAGTGACGATTTCAGCTCTGATATGACTTTATGGATAATGTTTGTTTTGATTATTTTTGGTCTTTCTTCGTAAGCTTTGCGGTTGCGGCACCATTATAATATAATAGTAATAATATAAGCCCTTTATTCAGATTGACATAGTTTTAACTTAAGTTTAATCTTAATCTAAGTAATGTTTTAAGTTCTTAGTAATTAAGTATTTCTATCTTTGTGATTTTTTGTAATTATGTTTGCCTGTTGGCAAAGGCCTTCTCCAACCTTTTCCATTATTTTCTTTCTTCTGCCACTCTGTTCCACGTGGTTCCTGGCCACCTGTCTAATATCGTCATCCCATCTTTTCTGAGGTTTTCGTCTTTTCCTTTTTCCTTCCCTTGGGTTGATGATTGAGTGACTTTTTTACTCCATTTGTCGTGTCCTCTTATCACGTGGTTCGCCCATTTCCATTTGAGTCGTCTGATTGTAGATGTTATATCGATGACCTTTGTTTTGATTCTAATGACTCGGTTTCTCAGTTTTTCTGATTTCTTTGTATTGAGCATACTCCTTTCTATTGCACGTTGACAGGTTGCTAGTTTGTTCGTCGTGCTTTGTGTTAAAGCTCACGTCTGACTGCCATACATAAGGACTGGTTATATGCAAGTATTAAATAGTTTACTTTCACATTTATGTGAAACTCTTTATCTTCATAGCCTCTTTCAGACCCCAGTATCGCCTTGCGGACCATTGGTCTTCAGTTATCCATGTTATATGCCTTGCCCAATGCCACTTGATAATACGTTAGGCTACATCAGTACTTAACTAGTTCGCCTACAAATTTCTTCTTTTCTGAATCATTCGATCTCAAAGAAAGACTTCGAGTTTGGCTACTTTGAGCTTACTTATAAGGCCCATAATGAGTACTACATTTCAGTGCGATAAGTCATCAGTAGTCGAAGACTTTCGACTTGAGGCACTTCAGAACTTTTGTCAAGAAAACATTGCACTGTTTTCCAAACGCCCAATCTTTAGTCAATCTTTATATTGCGCGCGTTATGTGTTGTCAGGACCAAGCCGGGCAACCACCGGAGATTCCTGGCACCCCCTGCGCCACTGTCATCGTGTTCGCTACCGGAGCCAGCGGAAGGATGCAAAAAAAATACGAGTTGCACTCCGGGAGTACCGGCAGAAGTGAAAACTTGAACACCAACATCACACACGCACTCGCGCAAGCGCCCTGCGCCGTCTTACGAATTTTCGATCAGGTCACGTGTCCTGACTCGAGTTTAAAATTTTTACCCATCCCAAAAAGTGCACAATGCCGCTTAAGAAGTTTTCACTCCAACAACACTTGTACCCCGGGAGTTTATAATTTATTCTGTGGCGTACTAACAAACCCTATTTCTCACTACATTAGAACGGTCTGCATACATTTTATTTCCCCAATTAAATGCTTCAGCATCCGGTCAATAAGTTGTATTATTTAAGGGACTTTTAGTTTAATAACCACTTGGGAACTAATTATTTCCCGTGAACCTTGAAATATCACGTGTACCGACATTGTGCTCGTATAAGGAAAGAGATTACGATGTTTTTAATACTGTGCGGGTTTTTAATTAAAGTTAGGTAGGTTATGGGAAATACAAACAGTTTGTATTTACTAAATATAAAGAGAATACATTTTCTTTAGTTAGGTGTACAATTGCCTAATATCAATATCATACAACTAAGTATCACAAATTACAAAAAATACAACTTACGAGTACAACTTAATAATAACATGATTGTTACGTGTCGTAACCAAAGTCGACTTATTCTATGTCCTACGATGCGCCCAATTGTCCCCATCAGACTGGCTGCGTTACCTCGTTGGATTGCTGTATTTGGATTATATTGTTTTTTTTTTTATTTCGAATAGGTTCGCGTTTGACTACACACTGCCTGATGTTAAGCAGATGTGCGGTCTAGGGTGTAGCAGGCTTACCTAGAAGATACCTATTTACTCGGGATTTGAAGACACTCACGTTGTACTTTAACGGGAAGACAGACCCCGGCAAAGCGTTCCACATTCCGGCTGTTCGTATGAGGAATGAGGATTCGAAACACTTGGTTCTAACGCGCGGAATGTCCACCATAAAAGGGTGGCGCTTTGGTCGCGTCCGTCTAGCCGTACGATAGAAGAAAGGGGCAGGGGGGACCAGATTGTGCAACTCCTGGGCGCACTCTCCGAAGTGTATCCGGTAAAAGGCCGACAAACACGCCACCTTGCGATGATGCTCATGACTTTGCAGCTGCGTCTTAGTCAAGGTGTCGTTGTCAATCAGCCTCCTGGCCGCCTCTGAATAAATAAACAAATGCATTTTACGAGTACTTAGTCTCTTGCAGGATTCGTTTGATATCTTTGTAAAATTGAGTACCATTTAAAACATTGTCTATTCGTGATTTCCAACGTTGGCCTATCCTATGGATTTCCAATAACTAACCGTCACATTGGAAGTTGGAAGCGTCTTACTTCCAACGTGTTTCCGCGGTCTTAATTTGAAACGTCAGTCCACCTTAGCAGTGACGTCCTACGCTTACCAGCACGTGGTCTCCATTCGAGAATAAAGAATAATTTTCTGGACGTATGATTTTCACACATTTTTTCCCTAACTTTACGACTGAAATGTGAAAATATGCACACACATTCTAAAGGAATCATTGGACCTCGCAAATCTATTAATAGTGCACTCTCGCCACTGCTGCACGGCAGTCGAACAGTGCCATAACAAGTACAGCCTACCATAAAATTATGAAAATGAGGTATTTTCGTCAGCGCATTTTTCAGTCACATGCAGCCCGCATGCTCCCAAATGCAAAAGCGATGCAAAAATCGCATTGTTATCACGAAACGTTTACCGTTCACTGAAATAGGTTTAGGGTCTATTAACATTAACATAATCACCGCGAGTTGCCTACCACTGATGTACAGAGCGGTAAGAGTATGGACTGAAAGCTTAACTTCTACACAGACTATTATTTTGCATATTTATGCTTTACAGAGGTAGAAATACGTGTCGTTATTAACAGGTTTTACTATGGCACCTACTCTGAAAAAGTCACCACCAACAAGCGAGTAATTCTAGATACGATTCCTAGAACACCCAGTGGCCAATGCCACCCATCATAATCATAGGCAGCCTCATATTGTTTCAGCCCACTGCTGGACATACGCATCCTCCCTCTTGGCAAAATGCCACCTGCCAAAGGATATCCTAGTTAGAACTTCAGAAGCTGAAATGAAAGCAACGCTTCATTGCTAAAAATAACTATTTGGGTTACAAACTTAAGTGTCCTAAATTAAGGATTATGTTATGTCATTTATTTCTACTTTTACATATTTTTTCTATTGTCAGTTAAACAAAAATTGATGAAGACATAGCCCGTAAAAGTTGCGCGTGACGTCACCAGTAGTCTACAAATGTATATACTTTTGTCAGTGACGTCACGACCCCCACTCCCGAACTTTGACAAGTTTTATCTTTGTAATTCATTGTTTGATTGACAAAAGAAAACGTATCCAATATTTTTATGGTTCTGTACCTCAAAAGAAAAAAAACGGAACCCTTATAGGATCACTTTGTTGTCCGTCTGTCCGTCTGTGTGTATGTCAAGACTCTTTATCTCGGGAACGCGTAAAGATATCGAGTTGAAATGTAAACTATATACGTAAACCTATGAATTCTTGCAGTTGTGTAAAAGGAAAGCTTCTCAGTTACCGTATAAAAAAGTTAGAGCCGTTTATGTCGTAAAAAACCGCATATTTTGCACTCACAAAGATCAAAACCTACAGGTTACTTCCCGTTGTCATAGAAATATGAAATTTGGCGAGAAGCATTGTCTCAGAGTAGACATATAGGAATAAATCTGAAAACTGTACATTTTTATTTATATCACAAAAAATAGGGCCTCAAAATTCACAAAAAAATGGTTCAAAATTCTGTCTAAACTGAAAATAAGTTCAAATATAAATTTATATGCAAAATGTATAATTGTATAAATATAAAACATCAAACTTAATAGCAATCAAATCAAATAAGTTATAAAATAAATTCTTAAAGCAACAGTTTAAATCTCAGTATTTACTCATATCTAAACTACATGGCGTTGGCGTCAAGTTAGCCCGCGGTATTAACTTTCTCCGTCGATGTACGAGGTGTCTATGCGTTCCGAAGAAGTTGTTATATTGCAAACATTTAAATCCATTTTCTGACTCGAACAAATTCAAAGTGAGCGAAGTATCATTATAAAGAACTTCATTTGCCATGCTAAAACAAGTTTATAATTATTTTACTAACGTTTACTAACTGTTTCTGTAATTTAATGCCCTGTTTGCAATTCTCGCTTGTAGTTCTGCATCATTTATTTGGCTAACAATGCATCCATAGTCATCACAATATTGTCTAAAACTAGCAGCAGATGTCCGTCAGAACATCTGGCCATGTATTTGCACATTATCATGGCAAGCGCATCCTTTATATCATCCATAAACTGAATTCTCTCAGTTTTGCTTTGTGCAGCAGGAAAAGCTTTCCACATTCTGTAACTAGGATAAAAATACTTATCAGGCGAGCATGCTTGGCTAGTTTCTAGGTATTGAACAAATACTGTAGTTGCCTCTAAGACATCAATAAAATCTTCATCAATTTTATAGTTATTATCATCATAGTATAGTTTGTACGGAACCCTCGATGTGCGAGCCTGACTCGCACTTGTCCGGTTTTTTCATAATCAACTCACAGACAAACATGATAATGATTGTTTTTACCCAGTCATCATGGCTAGTGTACCTCTTTCCAATTTTTTCCTGCAGTAAAATGGATCCTTACTGTTTACTAAATCCATATTGAACACACCTAGTACCGGCAACTACAGTCGCGGTTTTCCCCGACCAACACCGTAACTTGCATGTGTAAAACAATCGTGTAATCGAATACGTTTCGTTATCACGGATACCTACATACTACTTGCCATTGACGTCAATTCATTTATTAATAAAATATATTCTAGGTAATTCATTGATTATTTAACTGAGTCCTTTGCTAATTATTTATATATTGTTATGGTAATGAACTATTGATAATGACATGGTTTTATAATAAAGTTTACACTTGAATAAATAGTAATGTCAGTCATATTTCCGGCGGTTTGTAAACAATGCGCATGCAAATGCAAGCACTAAGTGCACCAAGCATTGATTAGTCTAAAAAAAAACACTCGAACTTTATTATTAACATCGGTCCTTGATAAGTCTTAAATCAACTCTGACCGTTTTAAGTGGGTTAAACTAGTGTTCAAATCATACTAATATTATAAATCCGATAAGTTTGTTGGTTTGTTCCTCTTTCACGTTGCAACGGAGCATCGGACTTGATTTTTGGCATGAATATAGTTCGAGGGCCGGAAAGTGACATGGGCTACTTTTTATCCCGAAAAAATAAAAGGTTCTTGTGGGATAGCACAAAAGTCAAATACCACGCGGGCGGAGCCACGGGCAAAAGCTAGTAATAAATAAATAAATATTAGGGGACATCTTACACGCGGTCTCTGACACCTAATGAACTAAGCAAAGCTTGTCATATGGCTGCCAAAGACTGATATACTACATACCCCACTACCTTATTTCAATGAACTTAATTTTAACAGCGTTATATATTACCGATACTGAACACATTCGTGAAGAAAAAAAATGAAAATAAGGAGCAAAAAAAGTGTCTCGAAAATTTGGTAATTATTGGACACTAATAAACAACGCAACGGTTTACGCATTTACGTTTACGTGAAGTTGTGTGCGTCAGCGAAATAAAGTCATTCATAAGCAGTACTGCCCCCGTCATCGCTCAGCTGATAGGTATCGTATATCTCCAGTCGTATTTTTCTGGCCGCACGACGGCGGCAAGCTCAAATCAAAAGCGCCGAAAGGGCGGCGGACATGAAAGAAGAGCTAGTCAAACAGCCGCCGCGACACCTAAAACGAGACGAAATACATCAGTCGAGTGCTAATTGTGGTCTAAGTAACAACTGAACTGACCTTTCACCACCCGTGGATGTGTTTTTTTTTTTAAAATGGCGTATCAGTTCAGTGCTCGTAAATACTTTGAATTCGGCGGGAACGCATCCGTACCATTATTGAAAGGTACAAGAACTTAATAGTGTCAAGTACAGTCCGCGAATCAATTTTTTTAACTGGGTGTTGAACGATGCAGGTGGAAACATTTCTCGTTTAGTGTAGCATGCTGGAGTTTGCATTGACAATGGAAGTAGACATTTCGAACAATTGTTAAAATACCTGTAATGTAAGTGTGAATATCTTTGTAATTAGCAATCACTGTAAACAATTTGATTCCAAATTTTTAAATACGGCAAAATTTCCTAATTTCTCATTCAACGTTTAGGTTACTTTACAAAATGCAATGTTTTATTCATATGTTTTGTTTTATCAGTCGCAATTAACGTATTTTTGCCGGTCCTGAGCCCGTAAAAATATGAAGGGAAAGTTAGATTCGAAAAGTATTTAAAATTATTTCCGAGACAAACTACTTGCCTGCTTCGGCTTAAACTACAGTAGTATTGTTTCTGAAAAGTCGGTTCATCTTATTATTATCAATACTTGATAATGATTTGACTGTCCGTTTCGGTGTAAGTAATAAAATGCCTACCAAGCGACTCCATGATCTGACACATTAATCAATGAAGTGTTTGTGAAAATGAAATGGATGTAATAAAATAAAAGAGAGGTAATGAGCGCCATTCATAGTACAGTAGTGAAAATGAAATGGATGTATAAAAGTAAGAGAGGTAATGATCGCCGTTCATTGAAAAACGGTGACGTAGTATTTTGATTGTACTAGCGTAGTATGGTGTTTATAATTTGTGTCAGGATATTTGTAATTTTAAACCTGTCGTAACTATGGCACTATGGCATAAAGAGGTGTACTGATAGCGGATTTACGATGTATGTATAGGTATAAATCGCGTGTTGAAATTAAGTTAACTTAAAAAAAGTAGTAGTGTATATCTAGGTACATATTTTTAAATACATACTTATGTATATAATACCTAAATAACACCCAGACACAGAGCAAACACCTATATTCTTCACATAAACATCTCCTTCCTCTTTGATCCAGGAGTCAGGGTCACTAACCACTAAGCCACCGAGGCAGTCAAAGGAGTCTGTCACAAACAAATATACAGGTGAAACTAATTGTCAAAAGGTCTTAATGAGGATCCCAGTGATACTAATTTACGGTTATTTTCATACACATAGAGAAAATGCTTTGACTAAAATAAAACGAAAATGCATATTCACCACAAAATTAAAACGCTGCGGGTGGCGCCACAGATAAAAAGCCCCGACTAGAAAATCACAAAATTCTATCCATTTTCCTCATAGTAAAAGGAAACTAGGTATTTCCTACGAACATTATACTAATCATATTTGCAAATTTTGTTGGCACACGCCACATTCCATAGTTATTACTGATTACACATGTTGCATAGAACGACAAACTTATTGGAAAATCGGGAAATTGATGAACTATATTTTTAGGATGAGCCTTCGATCAAATATCTACAGAGCCACAGACCCTAAGTGAAAGTAGTAATGTCCGAGCGTCGTCATGCCTACCGACTTAGATATTTACATTAATTCACAATGACCAGTTTTCTCGAATCTCGACGTTATGTCACCTAATTATAGTGGTTGTAACCGAGCACTTCATCGCGCGGCGTTGTGGTCGGCTTGCAATCGCCTTACGACTAAATAAAAAGCCTGCCCACTACATGCATGGGCACAGTTTTGGCTCGGACACTATACACGATTGTGACTCTGTAGATATTTGCACGAAGTTGAAATGCGATGGTAGAGCCTTGATGGTGATGATTTCTCTGACGTGACGTGAGCGTTCTGCCCACATACACCCTGAAAACGTCACTTCACTGGTGATAACCAACCAATCCGTTAAACAGGTTCAACCGTATTGACACGGTAATGATATCATTACCGTGATATTGGCAAGTAATTACGTAAAAATAACATGAAAAATGATAAGAAAAAAATGTCTAATATTTGACAGGTGACTTTTGCGAAGTGGGTTTGGTCGCACACACCTCCTATACAAAGAAATAGACCTTGCTATATTTGCACAATGGTTTTATGGTTTACATGGAGTTTGAAGGAAATAGAAGTAATTCTCTGTACCTAGTATCTGTTAAATAAAACTATGGTCGCCGAATAACTGACATTAAGGGATGTGGTACTTTAGAAATATTTATAGTGATGTTTGAATAGAAGGAGTCGATAATCGATCACAACTTCTACCAAATCTTTCTTAATTATATTATAATCATCAAATAATAGCACTTATTTTTGTTATAAAACTTGTTCTTTACTTTCGATTAAAATTTTACTAATCTTCAACATCGTTTTTTATTTCATTTCCATTAGGGGTCGTTTTACAACAATATTATATAACACTAGTTTTATCCGCGGCTTCGCCCGCATTATATTTTGATTTTTGACGCAATATCATTATAATTTATAGCCTATGTGTTATTCTGATATATAAGCTATAATATTGCCAAGTTTCATCTCAATCCGTTCAGTAGTTTTTGCGTGAAAGAGTAACAAATATCCATCCATCCATCCTCACAAACTTTCGCGTTTATATTAGTAGGATTCGCTGGATTCAAGCCGCTTTCAAACGGCCTGTTTAATCCATTGGGAAAGCCTGTGTCCAGCAGTGGACGTCTAAGCTTATAATGATGAATGATAATTTCTAACTATTCACAATTACCTTAGTTAAAATTTGTTTATACAGGTTGATTTGTACTCATTGAGATTTAGGGTCATATTTGTTTGTTTTCGAAGAATTCCAAGAAAATACAATTTAAGGGTTAAAATACGAGCAAACTTTGACAAAAGGATTGCGAAGCTTGAAGGTCATATGATAATAGTCCAATTAAGCAACTACTGAATGAGTTTACGTATATTTGATAACAGAAACGTGCCAAAAATCTCACGTCACGTCTTATCAGCCATTGTACTTATCCGAAAAGTAGGCTTCATGGTGATAAATCTCTCTTATCAGTCGACCTGCTATCAGTGACGTAGTCTCGAGTTACCCGAGTGAATGTGTGGGTGGTTTTCCATTAAACGAATACGCATGCACGAGTACGAGTAGGTATTTTGACGTCACTGCATTGAGATTTTCAACTAAATTGTATTGATAAAATGAGGTAGTAAATTAAGCCTTAGAGGATAATGTGATAGATGCAAAATTGCAATCATTTATGCGGTTCACGTTTTAGAACTTAGTCCTTTTCAGTCCTTTTTCCATATCAGCTTTCATTCCATTTTTGAATGAATATTCTTAGGTTCCTCTTTTTTTCTTCATTGCCCTTACTATCCTCTGCCAAATAGGCCTCTCTCTTATTGTGCCTTCTGCCTTGATCCTTGGTTAAACGTACCCAAGTTGCCTTACTTTATTCCCTTGGTTTCAAAAACATCGCCGAATTCGTCGATCCATTTTGTTCTCCTGGTTAAAGTTGATAAATTGGCAAGATTTGGTAGATAAACTTTGACTAAACATTACATTTAAGTACAGATAAGACGTAGAAATAAAGTGATCTAAAAAGTCTCCGATGTACGTGAACTACGATGCTATATTTGCAATTTTTAACACGCTTTTATTAGTTTCAACTGTATGTTTGTTTGCTTGCTTGGAACCAACCCCTTTGAGCTCGATTTTTCCCTACTTTGAGCGATCAGATTTTCTTCAAATTTTGCACACCTATCAAAGATTGATGACAATGCATTTATAAAAAAAATCTCCTAAGTGTGTGTTGTTTGTTTTTTTTTAAACTATATTTATATTATTAATTTTATGCATCCAGAATTATGTTGACTGGTTAAGAATGTATTGTAGTTATTGTATATTATTTAATAGCTGTAGAATTATAAATAACTAAATCGGCGGGGTATTGAGCTATATTATTAGTAGTGAATTCCGCATATGAACCGTTACAAGCCTTAGGTATACCTAAGCAAAAACAAGGCAAATAGTACTACCTAGATTAAGAGTACCAAAGGCCTCATTTAAATTTTTACTTCTAAGGAAAACCCATAAGCTTAGTATATTTATAAAAGGGGCGATAAGATACACCCACTCTTATAAATGAGGAAAACATCATACGCAAAGTTACTTAGCTATAAGATTCGAAGAATTGAATAAATTATGTAAGTGTGCAAAATGACATCATTGCTAAAACATAGAGTACCGCTCACTTTTGACTAGATAGTGTATTGTGGCCGCGTGTTATGTCATCAATGGATGTAGTGTAGGACAAGCCCAAAAATAAATAAATAAAATAATAATGTGCCTAACTGCCTGGCCTAATTTGTATCTAATATTAGCTATGAACTTACCAAATATTTACGCACATTGGCTAAGCTAGGATATTTTATAAGGCGCCTCTAAGACTTCTATTGAAATAAAATGGATAACTGGAGAGTTTTCTGAGAGAAACCTTCTATGAATTTGTAAGACGGTAATCATAATGTCACAACACCGCAAGATCGTGCTGGATGCAAGCCGCTTCCAACCGTTCTTATTAGAGATCTATAGGCCGAATTCCAGCAATTGATGTCTTGTGGGTGAAAAGAAGAAGAAAATCTTAAGATAACAGTTACAAAGGTAGTTATTTCAAGCCGGTAACTTTCGGTTAAAGCGATGCATTACTTGCCAGAGACATGTTGTCACTCATCAAAATCGTTTTATGAATGTATAGTTCATATAGGTATGTGTAGGTGTGTATGGTATGGTGCATGTAGGTATCAAGAAAAAAAAAATCTCACATGAATAAATTAAGACCAAATGGAATCACACACTTTCATGCACTCCACAGGAACGTTATCACCGAATCGATATAGATAAGCCATCGCAAGCACGATACCACTCCAGCAGTGCAAACAATGCACTTCAGCGCATCGTAAATAACCGGATGCTACAATTGTGGCGCAATGGGACATATTTGTGTTTACGGCTACACCATCAAAATAGAACATTCTCAAGCCTTAGTACGAAATAATGTGTACGTAAAGGAAAACTATAATAGTTATAAGTCGAGCCAAACTTCTTGGCAGCTGTGATGTTAGCTTCAAGCTGCGGATAACCCAATCCTCGGTGAGCTTAAATCAGGATTGGGTTATCCGCAGCTTATAAGTAGCTAACATCACAGCCGCCAAGAAGTTTGATTCGGCCTATACTTGTACATGCTATTTGGATATCTTTATGGTAAGAGTGAATAGTTATCTTCTAGGGTTCTAGGTCTACGTACTCCATCTTCAGCTACAACATTTCCATCCGGAAATGTTTCTGTATGTTCCTATTTATAACCTATTCAATAATATTATTACGAAATGTCAATTATTATTAAGAAATGTCATGTGATCAATTTAAAGTAATTATTTATTTGAAATGTCAAGTTTTTTGCCTTTCAGGAATTTGTCACTTGTGTAATAGCATTTGTCAAGTAAGAGTTTAATTAAATTAAATTTGAATTCATTACATGTCACATCTTTCATTGCATCTGGTAAATGATTAAAATAAGGTAAATAACGCTGAAAATAAGGCAGAATTAGCAAAAATGTACGGAGCTACACCAAAACGATAACAGTTTTCGTTTACTACAATCGTGCAATCTCGTACTACGCCCCCTGGCGTTAAATGTTTATCGTAAACCATAAGCGATAAATTTTTCACTCAAAAGAACATACCAGTGCATGACTTATAATTATTATTTATTTATTGCTGAACTAACGCAATTTCACTCCATCTTCTACTCTACATACTACAAGAACGAAAGTGAATCGAAATATGAACAAATGATTCTGTTTGTACTAATCGCGTTTTAACGGAGAGAAAATATTAAAAAGTTTCGAGAAAAATAACAAAACCATCAATTTAATTTTCCCGTACAAATGTTCCTACATGCAAAAGTTGCAGTATCTGACATCGAAATTAATGTGACAGATGAAGGTGATATAAAATTCACCGGATCAGTTATACAATTGGGTTGAGTTTGTCTAAATTCTAAACGATTTTTAGGGTACCTCAAACGGAAAAAACGGAACCCTTATAGGATCACTTTGTTGTCCGTCTGTCCGTTTGTACACACAAATGTCAAGACTCTTTATCTCGGGAACGCGTAAAGATATCGAGTTGAAATTTAAACTGTATACGTATATCTATGATCTCTTGCAGTTGTGTAAAAAAACTTCTCAGTTATCGTTAAAAAAAGTTAGAGCCGTTTATGTCGTAAAAAACCACATATTTCGACACTCACAAAAATCAAAACCTACAGGGTACTTCCCGTTGACATAGAAATATGAAATTTGGCGAGATGCATTGTCTCAGAGTACACATATAGGAATCAATCTGAAAAGTGTACATTTTTATTTAAATCACAAAAAATTGGGCCTCAAAATTCACAAAATTAGGGTTCAAAATTCAAAGTGAGTAAATCGTATCATGTAAGGTGTCATATAAAAGAACTTCATTAGCAAATACTAAAACAGGTTTTTTAATTATTTTAACAATGTGTAAATTTCTATGTATGACGAGAAAAGTGAAAAAAAAAACTTTTTTGTCGATGGTTATAGTATAGATAGAGATTTTAACAACATACTTCCGAATTACGTGAAATTTTCTGGATTTGTACGGAACTCTCGACGTGCGAGCCTGACTCGCACTTGTCTGGTTTTTTTTCTTGTACACATCATCCTTCTAAATATTAGTAAACGCGAAAGTTTGTATGTATGGATGTTTGTTCCTCTTTCACGCAAAATCTACTAAGCGGATTAAGATGAAACTTTACAATTACTATTTTAAAGTTTCATCTTGATCCGTTTATACCTCAGAATAACACATAGGCTATAAATCCGAAAAGTTTGTTGGTTTGTTCCTCTTTCACGCAGCAACGGAGCAACGGATTGACTTGATTTTTGGCATGAATATAGTTCAAAGGCCGGAAAGTGTCATAGGATACTTTTTATCCCGAAAAAATTAAAGGTTCCTGTGGGATGGCACAAAAGTAAAAAAAACACGAGGGCGGAGCCGCGGGCAAAAGCTTATAATTTATAAAGATATTGTGTGAAACGAAATTCGCCGGGTCAGCTAGTATTATGATATTTCGACAACCATCGCCGCAGCTTGCAAAATGTAATAACCTCCTACGTACTAGTCGTATTTTATTTGTATTTCCCGGTAAATAAGTTGGAATCAGGGTGGTCTGTAATCCCATTGCTATAAGAATTCATTTAGCCACGTTCGTGATATAACTTATTTAATATGGCGCGCCAGCCAATATCACGGTATCTTATAGAACACGTGTAACTTTCCACGTAGCCTGTACCTATAGATGGGCGATCTTGCCACGTTATGCCAACTATACAAGGTTATCTGGTTACACTGTACTAAGACGAAAAGGACTTTATAAGATTATGAACAACTTTTACTATGGGGCCAACTAAAAATTCGAGAACAAGAAATCTGATCCATACAATATTTCCATATGAAATTGCAACTAGAAATCGACAAAATGCACGAAACAGTTGATTTTTCTTTCGCGAATGATGAGTTGGTCCTATTACCTACTGTCTACGTCTCGAGGATTAACTCCGTACTCACGCATCATAAATGCTCTGATACCCTTAAGCCGGAAACATACTATCGGACGCGGCTGACGGACGCGACTGACAGCCGCGACTTAGCACAGACATGTGCACAGTCTTAAAACATCCGGTGTGCAAGATCGTTCTCGGACGTCCGAACGCTCAAGGTCATCCGAAGGTGACGTCCGCGACTTATGTCCGATAGTGTGCACGGCTCAGTGTACTTTTATAGTCTAGATACCTATCAGTCGCGGCTGTCAGTCGCCGTAAGCTGCGTCCGATAGTATGTTTCCAGCATTACTCCTAACAGTCCTAACACATGCATCGAGAAGATGGGAAACATCCTCATAGCTTCCGCAGAGCGAGCAAGCCGTAGATTCAACCCTACCCTTCAGATATCCAAAGTTGTTCAGTGGTATGTGGCCGGAGCGAAGTCTATTGGTTTGTTCGCAGTATGCTAGAAATACGCATTACTAGATTGGAATTTGTAGTTTACGCTTTTCGCCGCTGGCTAACTTTCTAAGCTAGGCGATCTTCCAACAGATTTTCAAACAATAATATAGTCTTAGAAAGTTTAACAGTCAGTATGCCGCCCACCAACATCGATAAACCACCATCTCTTTGTTTACCCGACTAACCATAGGTTAACGATACAAATTCGATAGTTAAATCGACCGTTTATTGCCCATAGGTTTGATGTCTACACTGGCAGAACAAACAAACATTATGGCTTTTGTGTGATTGGACAATGGCTTTTGTTGCTTTCTATATCTTTGAGTCTATTTCGACTATTTAGCTATTTTACCTCATAATTTTAATTTGAAAGGTGACGTCCACAACTGGTATATATTCAGAGAAAAAACGAACCAAAATGATATATACATCATTTGAAAGCTTGTTATATGGGCTTCCCAAAAATATTTAATTTAGATTTTTTCACCCCTCCAATTTTTTTTAAAAGCGTAAAATAAATTGCATGAAAAATAACAATACAGCTTATTATTTTTTCTAGTTAAGCAATAATAAAGTACTTCTATCGTTATTTTACTTGCATTCGTAGCTAATTCTTCCAAATTCATCTCTTAATTTGCTAAAATTAAAAATTATAACCTACCAGTGTGACCAGTTAGTAGGTACAATGTGACAAAACATCACTTAAAAAGTGTGTCTAATTGGTAAAAATGCTTTTATTTAACAATTTGGAGGTTACTTACTCAGGGCTGCTAGATAAACTACCTATTGTGCGAAATATATTATTTTTTTCTAATAAATTCAAAATTAATTTTAAAAAAATCGGAGGGTTCTTTTTTGTTTTTAACTGTTGTAATAGACTCAGAAAAATATGAACTTTTTCGAAATGTAACGAGTGTTGTGGTTAGAATTTTTGATTATTATTATACCAGCCTTCATACATTTTGTGGACATGTCCTTTATAGGATACTAGCTTTTGCTCGAAGTTCCACTCGCGTAATACATATTTCGACTTTTTGTGCTATGCCATGTGAATATTTTATTTTTCCGGGAAAAAAGTAGCCTGTCACTGTCCGTCTTTCACACTACGAGTATGTCCACGCCGAAAATCAATTCGATAGTTAAATCAGCCGTTTATTTCCATAGGATTGATGTCTATCTACACTGGCAGAAGAAACAAACGTTATGGTTTTTGTGTTATTGGACAATGGCTTTCGTTGCTGTCTCGGGTCTACGCCGACTTTGTACGGATCATTTAGGAATTTATCTGTATAGGTATTTAATAATTTTTATTTGCAAAAAATGGCTGCTTCAACTGACCACCTCTGAAGTATGATCTACCAAACAAAAAAGAACCACTAAAATCGGTTCATATGGTGGAGTAATCGGGTAACATACACACAAAAACATACAATCGAATTAAGAACTTAAAAAAAATTAAACGACTTAACAGAAGTTTTGTTAAAATAAAAAACCGGACAAGTGCGAGTCAGGCTCGAACATCGAGGGTTCCGTACAAATCCAGATAATTTCACAAAATTGGGAAGCAAGTTGTTAAAATCTCTATACTATAACCATCGACAAAAAAGGTTTTTTTTTTTACTTTTCTCGTCATACATCGAAAACTACACATTGTTAAAATAATTAAAAACCTATTTTAGCATGTGCTAATGAAGTTCTATTAAATGATACCTTACAAGTGTTTAAACCGCGCTTAAATCTTTTGTTGTAAAGCGGTAATTCTCAAAATAAAATAATCCGGTGTTTCCACCACATATGGATAGAACCATACATTTACGATGACGTGTAGAAGTTTAATTTAAGACCTGACATCCAAAAGCAAACCGTCAAACGACTTATCCACAAAAATAACTGAAAATGCAGATGCAAACATTTCCGGATTCCCCGCCGTATGACGGATACAGTCTCATCTATTTTTGGTCCGCTGAAGATTCTCCCGCCTTGACTAAGCTTGATTGACAAGTGCTAAGTGTTACTTAGTTAATACTGATACGTGTGAGTGGAGATTTTAGTTTCAGATAGAACAAAACGATCGAAGAGGGTAAAAATTACAACTCGAAATGAGCGTTGGGTAATGTATATACAATTATTTACACGGTATCTTTTTTGTATTTATTTATTAGTTTGTTTATACTTGCAAAATCAGTTACTAGATCTGGAGGACGCTGCCTTTTACGACTACGCTGGTTTTTAACAAACGCAATTAAGATAGAATTCGGTAGCGCATATCAAAATGTACCTAATGTAAATTTGACGAGACGGACCTTTGAAAAGGCGGAAGAAAATCAGCTGTTTTACACATTTTGTCAAAAGTTACATACTTTTTATAAGGAATAGCTAACTTTTTCGCAATTTCAAGGTTGAGCTAATCGTAAAAGTCGAAATCAAAACATTGATAACCTAGAATATGGATCCGTCTCGCTGTATAATTTACATATTATTTACCAAATAGAGATAGTTTCTAATAATTTCTGTATATCTGTTTTCCAGACTAAACATGAAGCTAATTGTTGAGGAGTAAGGAAGTGCACCGTAATGCAATCAAACTCTTCTTCCCATAAGTACCCTTCGACAGGTCGCATCTTAATGAAGTTGTGCACATAAAGAAATCTGTTCACAAAATACTCTCCTTTAAGCTTAAGTATAAATGGAGTACCTACTTACAACTTCCGGATTCTTCAACGAAGATATGATCGCGACTATACTCAATCGTTCTTACAAGCTTACAACCATTGAAGACAGGCGGCGGTAGTCTGACATCATCCACGCACATCGTTGATATTGAATAAATTAAGCCGCTTGTCTGGCATTTTGGCAATAAATGAATGGACAGCAGTATAAAGAGTGATTCATTCGGTTCACGTGAACTGAAGAATTCGCGAGCACGACTAACAAGGAAAGATTTTGATTAGATAAACGTTTATTTATCTTATTTTTGACCGACGAACCACCGGAGGAGGTATACAATACGACGCGTATATTTTTTTTGTTTTTTATGTATAACCACGCATAACTTTTTTCTTAGTAGTCCGATTTCAATAATTCTTTTTTTATTGGAAAGAGTATACTTTGAAATTGGTACCATTTAAATTTTATCGAAATTGGCTGAACCATTTTCGATAAATCAACAATAATGTCCAAAATGTTACATCGATCCGTGCATAACATTTGCGTTCTAGCGATGCGCCCCGGCTTCGCACAGGTGTATTATACATATAAACATTTCTCTTGAATTACTCTATCTATTAAAACAAACTGCATCAAAATCCGTTGCGTAGTTTTAAAGATTTTTAGAAAGCGACTTTGTTTTATACTAATGATTCTGTACACGGGTGAAGTCGGTCTTACAAAATATAATTATTACCACTTATAAAAACTACACACTTGACACTACACAGTGCTTAATGTCATCGTAAACAAATGGAGACGCTACAACAAAACAAGGAGCGAAGGGCGTTTATCCGTGAGTGACGAAACCTTCGTTAACAATGAATCTTAAAATTAGCGACTTAGCTAATGTATTTTTTGGTATTCACTACGTAATGACAGAGCGAAGAGAAATTGATAGATATCTAATATGTTCAACGGTTGTATAAATATTTTGCAACATTTAAGTCATATGCACATTCAAGACAGCTACGAAATCCTTTCGTTTGAAGTGTCCGACTATCGTGAGGTCCTTATTGCTTCAGCAATAAGTCCCGACACCTTCCGATCGTAGTGTATTGCCGATAAACGCCTAAACCTGGCGTTAAAAAGCTCGTTCTGTACATATTCTGAAAACATCTCGTCATCATAATCATCATAAGGACGTCCACTGAGGACATAGGCCTCTCTTATACACCGATGGGAAGCAACCAGCGCGATCCTGCTGTCACTGAGCATGAAATCACAAAATACTGACAGATCTAGGTGGAGCTTAAAGCGCCATCTTGAAAAAAACGTTTTTGGTCGATATCTCGGAAAATATGCACTTTAGGGCAAAAGTCATCAAAATCTTTATTGTAGAGGATATAATTTCGCATCTTTTGTTTCCAGCAAACTTTTTTCTAAAATTTGTCGTTTAAGATTTTTGGCCCATTTAATGAACCGGTTTTTCTATCGCGGCCGATAACTCTTGAAATATTAGTTTAATCAATAAAACGCATCAATATTTTTTTTAAATCAGTTTATTTCAGATTTATCTGTGTCTTTGTTTTGTTTTTCGACCGCAATGAAACCGGTTCATTAAATGAGCCATAAATGGAAAACGGTAAGTTTTACAAAAAAAATTACTGGAAACAAAAGATGCTAAATTTTATTCTCTACAATAATGGTTTCTGTAACTTTTGCCCTAAAATGCATAGTTTCCGAGATATCGGCCAGTAACGTTTTTTCAAGATGGCGCTTGAAGCTTCATCTAGATCTGTCAGCATTTTGTGATTGTATGCTGATCCTAAACCTTATAAAAAATTGGATCGGAAATTTAGTGCAAAGTTAAATTATTTTTTCTGAGGCATAACACATTTAGGACATATGCTCACTCATGACAGCTAACAATCTCTATTCGTTTGAAGTGTCCGACTATCGCAAAGCAATTAGGCCCCGACATCTGTTGATCGTATCGGCGGCGAATCGAGCGCGTGCCGATAAACGCCTAAAGCGTCCCGCAAACAGCCGCGGGCGCGGATTCGGTCTAGTGTTTGACCAATCAGAAAGCCTGAAATTTATAAATCAGGATTTGTGATTGGTGGATGAATAGGCCGCGCCTGCGCCCGCAGCTTTCTGCGGGACGCATTAACCGGCGGCCGTTCCTTCTGAACATGTTCTGACGAATTGATGTCACAGAATAATATAAGTTGATATAGTTGATGACACATAGCATATATGCTATGTGTCAACTTTAAAACATAAAACACCAGCATCTTTCATTTTCTATTTGTACAGAATGTGAACCCACCGCGTCTGACTACACTATGTCTTATTTTTTATTTAAATATGCCAATTCGTTGTCATTGAATGAACCGTTCTGAAATGCACTACCACCGTGGAAAGAATAACGGTCGAGATCAGGCCGATACATATCTCGACATAACAATGAGCAATGGGGTGTCATGTCCGAATGCAGAGTAGGGGCGTCCAGAGACTTATAGTATATTTATAATATAATATTTGCGAATAGAAATAGGGAAAATAATAATCGTTTTCGTTATATAATAATGATGGATGTAATTTGGATAGCACTATTTATATCCCTAAAACAGCCTACATGCATATATTACATTTATACATACAGTGGTCTGCACTATCACCGAACACCGCCGCAGTCTCCGTGGCCTCTTACTGGTCGAACAGCATATAACAAAATATAAATTTTATGATCGAATCGCTGACTCGAAAAGAAGAAGAAGAAGCCTAGACTACATGTACTATGTATACATACTACATTGACTATTATTATTATGTACTACGAGACTAATCGCGCACTAAAGTTACGAGAGTTGCATCGATCGTGGTCACAGGTAGGCTGATTAGTAGGATGTCTACCCGTGACCACGATCGATGCAACTCGGTCGAAACGTCGGGATGATGAGGTATTTATTTATCTCGTAACTTTAGTGCGCAATTAGTCCCGTAGAACATAATAATAATGTGTTCAAATCGCGAAAGTTTAAAAACAACATACACATACTAATAAAAAAAAAATAATCTCGACAAAATGTATGAAGTAAGAACATTTTCTAGTAGATGTGGATATTTATCGCCGTTTCGTAGTTGGACCCAAAATAAAACTTGTTTATAGCGATTAGCACATACAATACACCTCTAAAAACTCCTGCACTTACGTTGTAATGTTAAGTTTTTGCACTGAGCCATGTCAGAGGCCGTAAGGCGGCTTTGAAAACCTCTGACACGAGGGCTAGCCACCCTAGGCCCATATGCATTTACTTAGTTTAATTTATAATTTTCAAGTCAAACGGTGTGTTTCTAATTATTACTACAAACAACTCAACATAGATACAATTTTGTATAGTTAGGAAAATTAACTAGATACAATAGTACAAGATTACGATTGGAAGATACAGCTTAATACAAAATTTTAGAAATAAAACACTGCAGTAATAGGAGGACGCCACATTACCACCCCTATACTGTCGATTTTCCTTCGATACGTACGAAGCGGTTTGATTCAACATTTCTGTCTTCCTGCTTTCCTGTTTCCTAAGAGATATAATCTAAAGCTTTTAAGGTCAGACTGAAAAGGTATCTTCTAGGTCTGCGTACTTCTTCTTCGACCACAACATCAGGCGAGTTGGTGGTCAAGTGCGGACTTATTCAAGATAAAACGAAATAAAACAGCAGTACAACGAGTGCCTAATCTCAATAATCTCAATTTTTATCAAAGTCATGCAACAAAAGAACACATGTACCTAATGCGACGCAGATATTCAACTGAGTTATCTCGCAAGCAAAAACATTATGCAATATGACGTCAAATCTAAAAAAGAGTAGATAAAGCATCCTTGTACACCGCACAAAGAATAAGACTAGGTCAGTTACAGACTTATCAGAAGTCGAAAATTCGCACTTATCACGTGCGCACAATAAACTAAATTCGGCCATCTCGTAATTAACCTTTATTATGAAGTTTTTATCAAATTTATTCGCAGATATGATATTGACCACCGCATTCTTAAGTGTGTCGTTCTGTCTGACATTTTTTTCTGCACCTTGTTCTAAATGTTTCCTAACCTTTTCTTTACAATATTAATTTACTGACATGATATTTTGATCTTTATAAAACCGATGAATTAGGAGTAAGATAATGGAGCAGGTAAATTATACGTTTGCGGATTACCGGTCTGCTCGTGGTATTCACGCAATGCACCGTGATCAACTAACTAATGCTAAGATTTTAATTATTCAGTAACTCTCTTTTAATAAACGATCTTGCCAAATATTATCCAAATTGACTGATAAATAACAACAGCAATTGTCCCCTTTTTAACTGACTTCCAAAAATGAGGGGTTCTATGATCGTCTGTAAGTATTTTTTTGTGTATGTTCATCGACATTTTTGCCAATTGAGAACCGAATCAAAAAACATTTTTTTAATTCGAAAGGGTATCCACCCGATGTGGCTCCATTTTAAAATTTATCAAAATCGGCTGAGCTGGTTTTGAAAAATTAACGATAATGTAAAACATCAATTCGAGCGAACTATTCGAATTTTGTACACGATGGAAGACGCCTTTGTCATTTTTTGCGAAAAAATATTATTTGAGAGAAATATTGGTATAGAGGGGGTATTTCTATTAAAAATCGCCGACGACAAAAAAAATGTTACGTTGAGGTTAGTTATAAATGCGGCATGTAGATAAAACATTCGAACAGACGATAGCAAAATAGTCGAGATAAGCAAAGGTCTCTTTCACTTTGTTCACTTGGTCAATTAAACAGTCACTTCCGGCCACAAAAGCTTGCATCGAGAGCGACGGAGAAAGGTCAAACAAAACGATGTAATCTCTGTTCCCGCTCTGACCTGCACTATCATCGAGTACTGGGTCCGGGTCGCAACGCAACTATTTCGCATACATTGTTGCTTATAGGGTACCGTGTGTCTCACAGTGGTCTCCAAAAAAGAGAAGCCTATGATCAGCAGTGGGCATTAACATGTTGAAAATAATGATGACGATCATACTCGTTGACATTTTTAAACTGACGATGACATTGTTATTTTCATGATACTGATACAATTTAATTTTTGATTAGTTTTTACCCGCGGCTTCGCCCGCATGATATTTTGATTTTTGACGCAATATCATTATAATCTATAGCCTATGTGTTATTCTATTATATAAGCTATATTATTGCAAAGTTTCATCTCAATCCGTTCAGTAGTTTTTGCGTGAAAGAGTAACAAACATCCATACATCCATCCACCCATCCATCCATCCTCACAAACTTTTGCGTTTATAATATTAGTAGGATATATTTATATTCTAATTTTTTTTGTGTACCTAATGATACTGATCTTGTAAAATCTAAAAAGTGTGCTTATTTATTTATAGTATAAATTTAATTAAGTAGAACTTTTAAAAATTGTAACTAGACGATTCCAAGTGCCTGTATTGTGTCTACGGAATAAAGAAATTTTGACTTTGACTTTGATGATGATAATAAATGTTTTTAAAATAAGCAAAAAAAAAATTAAGCCAGTCACTTCCGGTCAGTCTTCGGCAGAGTGACCGCGGGTGGATTTGCAACTGAGCGCTACTGTGGCTTGGATGATACGTTAAATTGTAGGTCCCGGTTGTCTTAACCGTTTAGCCATGTCAGAAACCTTCAGGCGGCTTTAAAATTCTGACACCAGCGCCACCCACTCGGCCTATACGAACTTATACTTACTTCCAGCCCCAAGAGTTTGCTTCGAAAGCAAGGAAGAAAGGTCAAATAAACCGATGTAATCTCTGATCCCGCTCTGACCTGCACTATCACCGAGCACTGGCTCCGGGTCGCAACGCAACTATTTCGCATACATTGTTGCTTTTAGGGTACCGCGGCCCTGTAGGGTTAAACCACAGATCTCGCTAAATGGGACATGTCTGGATCTCATCGTTCCAGCCATAGGACGTCAACAGCTATACAGGGTGACTGGTAAACATTTAGCATCCTTTTAGGGGCTTATTCTGTACATCAAAACTAACAACTTTTGTTCTGCGACTTTTGTCAGATAGATAAAAAATTGGTGTTCCATAGAAAAATATCGTTCACCCGCGACCATGGAACAGCTGATTTTTTTTTATGAGTTTTGACAAAAGTCGCAGTACAAAAGTGGTTAGTTTTGATGTACAGAATAAGCCCTTAAAAGGATGTTAAATGTTTACCAGTCACACATTAAGCCCGATTACAGAGGCGCCAGCGTAACTATATTAGCTAAATAGCATAGTTCTGTTTCTTTTTCACTTTAGGCATTCGATCGAGAGAACGCTTTTTACGCTGCTATTTAATTTAGCTTAGGCTTAGTATAGACATAGGACTTCTCTGCTGATCTCCAAGAAGACCCGTTAAGCGATAAATGGCGATCATGTGGTATTGATGAGGTAACCTACACTGCACTAGCAGGTACGTAGTCTCCACTTGGGAACTTTTTGATTCCATCGCCTGCCTATCTTCCGTGCTATGCGCCAAGCCCACTGCCATTCAACGTGCCAATCTGCTGGACTATGTCGCACACTTGGGTTCTTCTATACGGATCTCCGTAGTTAAATTCGATCTCACAGAGAAACTCGTTGGGCTACTTAGAGCTCTACTAATAAAGCCTACGGTGAATTTAGATTTAGCAGGGACCAAATTTTGCACGAAACATTATACTTACGCGTACCGGTATTTGAACCCACGACCTCACGATTGTAAGGCGGGTGTCACTACCACTAGACCACCACGGCTTCACGGCACGAGAATTTAACATCGCTGGCTTTTCAGTGAAGAAAAACATCGTGAGACAACCTGCAAATGTCAGTAGAAGAAATTCGATGGCGTATGTGAATCCACCAACCCGCACTGGGCCAGTGTGGTGGATATGGCCCAAACACCCTTCATGGGTAAGCCTACGTCCTGCAGTGGACTATTAAAAAAGCTGATACAGTACAGTATCATGCATCTGCAATGCAGTTTACTACTTATAAGTATTTCGCGCACTGGGTACAGAAAAGTTCTTTCGCTAGACTTCTATGGGTTAAATAGTATGAACGAACGGTACATGACAGGGACGTAATCAAGATCGACAGTAGTGGACCTTTTGTCCCTTTATCCATTAACATGTCTTTAGAATATAGCTCAAGGTTAGTTCATTAAATAGGAGTATTGGGATCAATGAACTGACTTCAGTAGGTAAAGTTTGATTTATCTATCTACTTCTGCTAACTACTGGACCCACTAAAAATGACTATTTCTTAAAAACAAAGAGCAGATAAGCTGATTTCAAAAATTAAAAAATTGTCCGTATACCTACTTGACAATGAAATACAAATCCACATACAATGAAATCTAAGAATACTTTCGTTAATAACAGATTCTTGAATAGTCTAGACTCCGTCTGCCTTAATAAGAGTGTTGGAGCAGAGTTGAGTGCAGAGTTTTGGAGCAGCTAGTTTTTCCTTTCTTGTTCCTTTGTCTTTTCTTTCTCTGACATTATTCACTGTTAAGAGCTGTTGGCCTATCTGAGCCCTTTACACCTTACCGATAATGAATTTAATTTAATTAATAAAGCAGTAGAGGTACATTCTGTACTTACAGCTATTATTTATGTCCCCACCTTTTGCTAATCCTGGCTACGCCCCGTGTTGTAAGCGGTTCGTTTGAGCAACAATCCTGGCATAAATCTAACGCTTATCTGTATGATATTCAATTCGAAACAAAGCTTGGAAATGAGATGAAGAGATTAATACGGAGTGAACATAAATACGTTTTGTTCATTCATTGCTTTTTTGGTATAAATGTCGATTACTGCTACAACGACACGAACCAAAGAAACAATCCTAATTATCCTAGCCTACTAATATTATAAACGCGAAAGTTTGTGAGGATGGATGGATGGATAGATGTTTGTTACTCTTTCACGCAAAAACTTCTGTTAGGATTGAGATGAAACTTTGCAATAATATAGCTTATATATCAGAACTAGCTTAAAACCCGCGGCTTCGCCCGCGTTGTCTTAGTACATAGGTACTTACTTAAAATTAAAAGAGCCCGCGGTTTGATCTACGTTGTCTTTGTACATGCTTATAATAATATCTAATAGTCCGCAATTTGGCCCGCGTTGTCTTAATACATGCTTAAAATTACTTGCAAGGATAATGCCCACGGTTTGGTCAAAATTGTAACAGTATTTGCCTATAATGATAATAGATCACGGTTTGGCCCGCGTATTGTTAGTACTTGCTTAAGATGGTTATTTATAGCACGCAGCATGGACTGCGATGTCTTAATACTTGCTTAAAATTATAAAAGCTTGCCGTTTGGCCTGCATTGTCGTATTACTTACAATGATAATAGCCCATGGTCTGGCCCGTATTGTCTTAGTACTTGCTCAAAATGATAAAAGCCCGCGGTTTAGCTCGCGTTGTGTTAATAATTAGGTACTTACAAAGATAATAACCCACAGTTTGGTCCACGTTGTTTTAATACTTACTTGATTAAAATAACAGCCCGCGGTTCAACCCGCGTTATCTTGGCATTTGCTTATAATAATATCTAATAGTTCGCGGTCTGGCCCGTGTTGTCTTAATAAATCCTTAAAATTATAATAGCATGCCGTTAGCCTGCGTTTTTGTATTGCTTGTAATGATAATAGCCCACGGTCTGGCCCGCGTTATTTTCGTAACTGCTTAAAATGATAAAAACCCACAGTTAGGCCCGCGTTTTCTTGGCACTTACTTAAAATAATAGTAGCTCGTGGTTAAGCCATCGTAATTATAATAGCTAATTATCATAATTATATCTGTTTCATTTTCACTTTAAGCATTCGATAGAGAGAACACTTTTTATGTTGTTATTATATTTACTATGGCGTCTTCATAACTGAGCCTATTATTGTATTACTTGCAAAATAATGCCTACGGTTTAGCCTGAATTGTCTCAGTATTTGGTTATTTAATTTACTTGTATCTAAAGCTTATTACAGAGTACATACGTGAATTTTTGGATGATAAATTGCCGAATTTCTGAAATTAACTCAATAATAAATAAATATATAAAATAAATATTGGGGGACATCTCACACACGGTCTCTGATCCCAAACTAAGCAAAGTTTGTGATTTGGCTGGCAGAGACTGATATACTACATATACATGTATTTCAATGTATGTACTGTATTGTATACACCACCGACCATACTCTTATTTTTAGAATAATTCCAGTCCATCCAAAGGTTGCCTGGTAGAAATCGCCAAAGGCGATAAGGCCGCCATTATACAGCATATTGTATAGTTTCTGTACTGTGTTTCTGTGTACAATAAAGATATATTTATTTATTTATTTATACATGTAGGTTGACTGGCAGATAATGCTGTTTAGCGTTAAGTCCTCCTTTTGTACAAATAGTGTGCAATAAAGTGTTAAATAAATAAATAAAAATACATTAATAACACTCAGACACAGAGCAAACACATATGAACATCACATAAATATTTGCCCTGGGAATCAAACCCACGCCTCTTTGACCCAGGAGTCAGGGTCAACCACTGAGCCACCGAGGGAGCCAATAATAATAATTGTATGAGTAACTATGTAAGAAATTTCACTTTTCTTTGCTGGAAAACATTGAGGCAACCTGTACGTACGTAGAAAAAATCAATGTCGTATGTGAATTCAGCAACTCGTGCTCGGCCGGCGTGATGGATATGGCCCAATTACCCTTCGCGGATAGGCCTATTTTCAGTCATCCATCAGCCGCAGGACGTCCACTGCTGGACATAGGCCTTCCCTATGGATCTCCAATAAGACCGGTTGGAAGCGGCTTGTATCCAGCGCGATCCTGCGGTCTTAATGAGGTCATCCGTCCACCTTGTGGGTGGACGTCCTACGCTGCGCTTGCCGGTACTTGGTCTCCACTCGAGAACTTTTCGACCCCAACGGTCATCAGCCCTCCGCGCTATGTGCCCTGCCCATTGCCATTTCAACTTGCCAATCCGTTGGGCTATGTCGGTAACTTTGGTTCTTCTACGGATCTACTCATTAATGATTCGATCTCGCAGAGAGACTCCAAGCATAGCCCTCTCCATAGCTCGTTGGAGCTTACTAATAAGGCCCATAGTGAGAGACCACGTTTCTGTGCCATAAGTCATCACTGGCAACACACACTGGTCGAAAACTTTCGACTTGAGGCACTGAGGTATGTCGGACGAGAAGACACTACGTAATTTTCCGAACGCTGCCCAGCCGAGTTGAATTCGTCGATTGGCCTCTTTGTTGAAGTCGGACCTACCTAACTGGACTACTTGTCCTAGGTAGACGTACGAGTCAACGACTTCAAGAACCGAGTTTCCAACAGAAATCGGGGTAGGTAAAACATGGGAATTACACATGACTTTCGTCTTGTCCATGTTCATCTTAAGACCCACCTGTTTCTATTATCCGTAGTGCTATCCGTAGTACCTATTTTCAGTAGTGCACTATTAATTAAGGCCGGTACAGGTATTCGACATGTTTCATTAAGTCATTAGAAATTTAATTTTCCAGGCAAATGAAAAAATGGCACACAAGTCGTAATTCTAGTCAGGCATATTCTAGGATGCTATTATACTCATAATTTGATTAACTTTTACAATGGTACCAACCCCAAAAGCACGTGAATAAAATCAGCTGTTCAACACGAAAAGTTCATCGACCCGCGACAAAATGTATGGAAAATGTAGGTAATTTTCGCTTGTCAGGGTTGATCCCATAGTAAAATACCTATATTGATCCATATGTGCGCTAAGCCTAAGACTATTGGCTCACAAAATAAAAAAAAATCGTAAACTTTTGGGGACCCATTTTGCCCCATATAAAGATAAACTATCATTATCATAATCCTAGATACTACATTATTTAAAAAAAGCGCATTGAAGTTTTGGGACGTATCTGACCACTAAGGATTTTTTTAAGGAAAATTTAGAAAACAGGTACAGCCTTTTTTTTATTTAGTCTCAAAAGCATCTATACAAAGTTTCATGTCAATCGGTACAGGGAATAAGAAGTTACATGCAAACAAAAAGGGCCCGTTTTACCCCGTAAGTTAGAGTTGGGTACGTTTTACATCCTTAGTGCTTCATTATGTCGTACGATGTACGTATATTCCAAATTTCAAGCTCGTATCTACAGCGGTTTGGGCTGTAGCCTAAACTTATTAATTTTGCGTATCCCTAAGGAACCTTATTATCCAGAAAAATCTATAGATTTTCCTGGATTTTATTAGTTTCTGTATTAAAACATGCTGTGTGCTTCCTTCATACCAATTTTCAACCATAACCGTTCAGCTGGTTCGATGTAATTGACGCTTTTTTCACCAACTTTGGGACCTTATTTGACCCCTTAGATGAAGAAAATTCGGAAAAACAGGAAAAATGTGACTTTTATTTTGTTTGGAAAGCATGTATACAAAGATTCAAGACAATCGGTACATGGAATAAAAAGTTACATACAAACGAAAAGGGCCCATTTTACCCCCTTAGAGGTCGAAAGTTCAAAATTTTCGTCCTTAGTGCTCCATTACGTCGTTCAATGTACCTATATCCCAAATTTCAAGCTCATATCTTCAGCGGTTTGGGCTGTAGCCTAAACTTATTAATTTTGCGTATCCCTAAGGAACCTTATAGATTCTCCTGGATTTTATTAGTTCCTGTATTAAAACATGCTGAGTGCTTCCTTCATACCAATTTTCGACCATAACCGTACAGCTGGTTCGATGTAATTGACGCTTTTTTCACCAACTTTGGGACCTTATTTGACCCCTTAGATGAGGAAAATTCGGAAAAACAGGAAAAAACGTGACTTTTATTTTGTTTGGAAAGCATGTATACAAAGTTTCAAGTCAATCGGTACATGGAATAAAAAGTTACATACAAACGAAAAGGGCCCATTTTACCCCCTTAGAGGTCGAAAGTTCAAAATTTTTGTCCTTAGTGCTCCATTACGTCGTTCAATGTACCTATATCCCAAATTTCAAGCTCATATCTTCAGCGGTTTGGGCTGTAGCCTAAACTTATTAATTTTGCGTATCCCTAAGGAACCTTATAGATTTTCCTGGATTTTATTAGTTCCTGTATTAAAACATGCTGAGTGCTTCCTTCATACCAATTTTCAACCATAACCGTTCAGCTGGTTCGATGTAATTGACGCTTTTTTCACCAACTTTGGGACCTTATTTGACCCCTTAGATGAGGAAAATTCGGAAAAACAGGAAAAAACGTAACTTTTATTTTGTTTGAAAAGCATGTATACAAAGTTTTAAGTCAATCGGTACAGGGAATAAAAAGTTACATACAAACGAAAAGGGCCCATTTTACCCCCTTAGAGGTCGAAAGTTCAAAATTTTCGTCCTTTGTGCTTCATTACGTCGTTCAATGTACCTATATCCCAAATTTCAAGCTCATATCTTCAGCGGTTTGGGCTGTAGCCTACACTTATTAATTTTGCGTATCCCTAAGGAACCTTATAGATTTTCCTGGATTTTATAAGTTACTCTATTAAAACATGCTGAGTGCTTCCTTCATACCAATTTTCAACCATAACCGTTCAGCTGGTTCGATGTAATTGACGCTTTTTTCACCACCTTTGGGACCTTATTTGACCCCTTAGATGAGGAAAATTCGGAAAAACAGGAAAAAACGTAACTTTTATTTTGTTTGAAAAGCATGTATACAAAGTTTGAAGTCAATCGGTACAGGGAATAAAAAGTTACATACAAACGAAAAGGGCCCATTTTACCCCCTTAGAGGTCGAAAGTTCAAAATTTTCGTCCTTAGTGCTCCATTGCGTCGTTCAATGTACCTATATTCCAAATTTCAAGCTCATATCTTAAGCGGTTTGGGCTGTAGGCTGTCTGTCAGTCAGTCACTCAGGGAAGCCTTTTATATAATAGATAACACATAGGCTTTAAATTATAATGATATTGCGTCAAAAATCAAAATATCATGCGGGCGAAGCCGCGGGTAAGAACTAGTGTTTAATATTAATTAGTCAAACAGTTAAGATAAAAAAGTAAACATTTTATTTTTGACGTGAAAACGTCTTACATATCGATGGACGCCGGCTGCACGTACGAAAAAGTGGCATGTTCCGCCTGAGCTGAGGGTGCAAGCGAGAGCGCGGAACCAGCGATAGAGAGGCACGATCGGCCTAAGCGTTCAGCTTGTTTCAGTTAATGATTCAACAATGTTATGATTTTATTTTGAGTGCTTTCCACACTAGATTGTATCTCAAAGAGTTATATTTGTGATAAGCAACGCTATAAGTTGGTGTAATATAAGCACTTCAAAGATTTGACGCTTGCGTAAGAGGCGGGGTGGCTCAGTTGGTTAGAGCGTCGGGCTAGTGATCCGAAGGGGCAGGTTCAAATCCTGCGTACGCTACAATTTTTTGAAATGCTTATCACAAAGATAACTATTTAAAATTCAACAATGTTTTCTTATGACGTTATCAAGTAAAATTATCGTCCGTAAACTGACTTTACAGACATCCTTTTTTTTTCTTAAAAGTTATCAAATTAATTTAATAAGGGAAAACTGTTTATAAATACTTGTAATAATCAATGTAATTATAATTATACTTTAATAGCGAAATGGAATAAGAGGAAGAGGATAATAAATATACTTACACACATTACTCATCAGTCGTATTAATTTATAGAAATAAGCTTTAGGTACACTAATACTCAGAGCAAATAAAAAAATCCAGAGGGAACGTCGTTAAACAGTCAAGTGAAGCCGGTTTTTTATACATGTGTGAGTGCGTCGCTGTTGCGCCGCCATAGTTTGACTGACAAGCCAAGGCGTAGTTTCATAGTTACCTGGATGTGTGTGTAATCGTCTGTACACGGCGAGGCGTAGTTTTGGTTGGCTTCACTTGTTAGTTCACAACATTCTCTCTTGATTATTTTATTTGCTCTGACCACTAATATGACTGAGACAAAAACTTACTTTTCCTTTCGATACGATTGCCGTTTCAGAAATAAAACTAGGAGTTCTCAAAACAAGTAAACCTTGCATTTATTTTAAATTTAATTTCGACATTTTAATTATACTAATTTATGGATGCATGTGTGTCTGAAATAAATGATAAATTGAACTTGTTTAACTGAATCTTTGTAAGCATATACCTCGACTCGCTTTTGACCAATCTGATTCATACTCGCCAATCTTGCTGTATACCTACCTATTATCGAAATCGGCTGATAAATACCGCGACAGCAAATTTCCCCCCTTTTTTAAGGGGAAATAGTCCCCAATGAAACAACGCCGCATGCTTTCGAGATTTTTTTAAAAATGTGACCTGTAGATGTGTACATCCGAACAGACGAAATCCAAATCAATCATGCAGTTATTTTTTTAATGCAATATAGGGTTACATTTGGGCATAAACTCACCTGATGGAGAGCGAAGTTGTAACTAAAGAGGGAGTAAGTAGACCCAGAAGGTACCTACGGAGTATGAATAATATAAACATAGTCCAAAAAAAAAACACGCTAAGGAGTCATAGTTTTTTTTTTGTATAAATGCATTGTCATCGGTTTTTGATAGGTGTGCAAAGTTAAAGAAAATCTGATCGCTCAAAGTAGGTCAAAATCGGACTCAAAGGGGTTGGTTACAAGCAAGCAAGCAAACATACAGGTGAAACTAATAAAAGCGTGTTAAAAATAAATCAGTTTAAATAAAACTTACGTCAATAAAATTACTACAAGTAGATGACCGAGCCTTGCTTAGAGCAAAAGAAAAAAATAAAATATACGGAACTCTCGCTCCCATTCTACACTTCAGTCATCCATATCAATATTTCTAGATTGACCGCCGACATGGCAGAGAGCGGTGTTGCCATTTTTTGCGTAGCAACATACATTTAATCTGTAACACTGAATTTTAATTATTACGCGTGATTGCGATCTGAAGACAGATGGTTCAAGAACCCGGGAACTAGTTGCTATGTAATCTGTGTTTTGTAAAGGTGCGACCACATTTGTGACATTACACTTTATATAGGCCGAATAATTCAAGTCGGCGGATGTGAAGTTAGCCACAAGCTGTGCGAACCCCAATCAACGCTCAGCTTTATGTGAGCTTCAGTCAGGATTGGATATTGCGCAGCTTGTAGCTAACTTCACATCCGCCGACTTGTATGATTCAGCATATAACACTCAAGCTAGCTCTATGATTTCCCATCACACATAGGCCTCTTCTAAAGATCAAATAAGACCGTTTCCGTTTAGCGTCTTACATCCAGCATGACTCTACAGCCATAATGAGGTCAGGTATATTTGCATAATATTTGAATCATGTTATTTTCTCCTACGTCCTTTCTACGTCCTGCAGTGGACTATTAAAAAAGGCTGGTACAGTTATTTTCTCTCTGTACTGTACTGTGCCAGCCTTTTTAAAAGTCCAGTGCAGGACGTAGGCCTACCCACGAAGGGTGATTGGGCCATATCCACCACGCTGGCCCAGTGCGGGTTGGTGGATTCACATACGCCATCGAATTTCTTCTACGGACGAATGCAGGTTGCCTCACGATGTTTTCCTTCACCGAAAAGCCAGTGGTGTGAAATTCCGTACATAAAGTCCAAGGAATTCATTGGTACGGGACCGGGATTTGAACCCACGACCTCACGATTGTAAGAGAGTGTCATTACCACTAGCCCACCACGACTATTTTCTATTTTCTCTCACGACATGGGTATTCTAAGAAAAGGACTGCTAAGGCAACTACTACAAGCTCTATTTAAAAAGTTTAAAAATAATAATAACAGTTTATGTTTTGGGTATACCATTGTGGCAAATTCCTAAGAATCTAAGTGAATGTTCTTCAAGTGTAGCTAATACCAATAGTAATTACAAGTTGTGGTCATTTCTGTTTCTATACGGAGATAATGCGGATTGTTTTCTGCAAGTTCATTCTGTCAGTCGTTTCAGTGGAGAAAGTTTTAACACCGGTCATTTCTTAGTCGATGAAGCGTTATGCTTCAGGGGATTGGATTTTAAAAGGATAAACCTCCCAAACGTAATTTTAAATCGATGCACTGGGCCGACTACTGCAATATACAACAAGTCACTCACCTGTTATTTTCTTTTTCCTGATGAACCTTGAAGAACTACTTCAGTGGGAGATCTCCAGGGGCTCAGCGGCTCAGATTTTACTTGCTGTTACACCATTTACTTTATTGATAATTAGCAGGGATCACTTATATTGTAGGTTTCTCTTAGATTTTTTAAACTCGAATGGCGGTGTTCGAGATGAGATGCATACCCTCATAAATGCATCGATAGATAATAGTCGATGATTAGGGAGGACTCGTTGGCGCGGTTTTTAATCGCACTTGCAAATAATCGAATCCAGTACATAATAGTCGATTACGTCTGATAGATTGAATTATGACGATACAGTCGATAAATTATTATTTATTTGTTTCATAGAATATGCAACATAAAGTAGGTAATTGAGAGCCCCAGATTAACATACCTACGGCTAGCTTAAGATTTCTAGTTTTTTTTTCCTAGATTCGCATAGCAATCCCCTAAGATTTATTGACTGTAATTTATTTTTTCAATTAATTAATATAATGTAATAATTATTCTTCACAATGTTTTGCTCGATATTAATGTATGATGTTTTCACCTATAATTATGGTGATATTTAGCTTCTATTTTTTATGTTTATCTTTTAACAATATATTGATGTACACAATGTTGGTAAACTGAAATAAATAAATAAAGATTCTGTGTAAAATCCTATGCTGTACTGTGCTCGTCGCTCGGAAATAGTTACGAAAAAATCTGAAAATTCAATTCGGATCAAAGCATTGAGCACTACTGCTTTGCAGTACTGGCAAGAGCTCTACCTCGATATTACAAAACAATACAACAAAACTTTATTGACACCAAAAAAATAAGAAAACTTAGCAAAGATAGAAAAGACACCAAAGGTGGTCTTATTGCTAAAAGCGATTGCTTCTACACAACCGCTCATGGATGTAAGAAAACGTATAAACGACAAGGACGGTGTAAACGTAAAACTTACACAATAAAATTACTAATTGTACAAGATCTTGGTCTACAACTTACTGGTGATGGTGATAATATTTTTTGGTCAGATGGTGACGATGGTTGCATATCGTAAAGTATAGTTTAGTTTCAACAAAATATAAATATACCCCCAACGCAATAAGATTCCTGCCGCTGTTAACAAAAGAGCTGATTAAGTTGATGGCGGCTGAACTGATTTCGATGAAACAATAAGAACACTCGTGACGAAATCACTATTCGAACAAAAAATTACAAATCAATATTGGTTCATCCGTTCGGGAGCTACGATGCCACAGACAGACACAGACATGTCAAACTTATTATAACACCCAGTCGTTTTTGGTTGCGGGATAAAAATACTGCTTTTTGTCGATTTTGAGGTCATACCGGGCCTTAACTAATACATTTCACTACTATTTGAGGTGCTCAAAGAAGATAATTTCTGGGCGTAAGGTGGGTTTGCTATTTGTTCGTGTTCTTACTCCCAAACTCTTATTGCACCTGCACCAGTCTTTTTATAATAATCCACTGCATGACGTAGGCGTACCCATGAAAGGTAACCATATCCACCATGCTGGCGCAGTGCGGGTTGGTGGATTTATATATGCCATCGTATTCCTTCTATGGACGTATGCAAGTTGCCTCACGAACTCACGATGTTTTTTTTTCACCGAAAAGTCAGTGGTGTGAAATTCCGTACATAAGTTCCAAAGAAACTCTTTGGTACGGGATCGGTATTTGAATCCACGCGCCACGACTTCACGATTGTAAGGCGGTTGTTACTACCTCTAGACCACCAGTTACCTGCCCTTATTCAATTCCCTATACACAGTGTAGTGAAACACGGCTATTTTATTTTATATAAAAAATCTTTGATAATTTATTCAGCAAAGCAAAGGAGCTCGCTCACACGATGTAATTGGCTAGCAACTAGTTCGAAAGTAGTACAAAACTAGACTTATTTCAGTAAACATTCATTACATAAGATAGACAATAAACAATATCAGCTAGATAAAACTAGAATAATGTAGTAAGTAATCACACACAATACCCACTTTCTTACATAACTGGTTGTTTTAACCGTTTAGCCATGTCAGAGGCCTTCAGGCGGCCTAAAAACTCTGACATCAGGGCTAGCCATCCGGCCTATACGAACTTACTTACTTACTTACTTACATAACTGTCGCTTAAATCAGAATTATGAAACAGTTTCTTAGAACTGTTTATGTATGTTCAGTATTCCCATACGAAGCATTGTCGAATAAGCAACAGCACAGAAAACATTTTCATAGGAATTTATTTAGTTGTTTACATGGCTATTGTAAATATGTAAGAATTTGCTTACCTTTGACTGTTCTGTATAAAGCGCTTGATAAGGTTACCATTATTCATGAAACTAGGACGTTGCGATATTTTAATGTATTCGAATCATCGACTTGGCATTTTCTCTTTCCTCGAATAAATCAGAATATATTTACAATTAATTAAATAAAAAAAGGTTTAATCATAAAATTGTCAAGACGAGCAATATACGCTGCCTAATGTCGAATATAGAGTGAACCAAACTTATTGACTGATGTGAACATGAGGCGAGTGTTTGTGCAGCAGCAATGTATACAAATATTAGTAGCTTATAACCAAACTAGTATGTGCTACGTACTTTTCGTAAGCTCTAAAAACGTAGCTATATACATATATAATATCTCTACATAGTTTGCAGTATAGGTTAGATAAGTTGTAAACTTACAGTTTTATACAACAAAACATCTAATTAGTGTTTTGCAAAGAATGAGATATATACAAATAAATTCGACCCAAAAAACACACTGGCAAACACACAGGATAAGCTAAATAAAACTATTTAATAATTGATAAAAGCCGTGGTGGCCTAGAGGTTGTGACACCCGCCTTACAATCGTGAGGTCGTAGGTTCAAATCCCCGGTCCCGTATCAATGAGTTCTTTGGAATTTATGTACGGAATTTCGCACCACTTCGGTGAAGGAAAACATCGTGAGGCAACCTGCATACGCCAGTAGAAGAAATTCGATGGCGTATGTGAATACACAAACCCGCACTGGGCCAGCATGGTGGTTATGGCCCAATCACCCTTCTTGGGTAGGCCTGCGTCCTGCTGTGGACTGTTAAAAAGGTTGATACAGTACAGTAATAATTGATTTGCCTCATTAAGTTATAGGTAGGTACAATATACCTTTTATTCTATATTAGTCAAAGCATGTTAAATTAAGAACCGCAGGATAATTTCATAGTTGCAATAAATGATTTCAGTTTAAATTAGTTTTTATAAAATCCAGATCCAACATTCCATTCATATAAATTACAACATCGATTTATAACAAGAATATCCATAGTAACAATTACTTTATGGCCACTTTCATAGTTTACCTAAATGAGCAAATTTCTAGCAACCCACTCTGCAGATATTTGAGTTGACTTTACTTGAGACCTGTTCCACAACGCTAGACGTTCGTTGTTAAAGTTACAAGTAAATTGATTGAAAAATCCACAAGTGTACACTATTACATTAGCTAGTAGACGGTGGAGATTTTAGAGCTCATCTGGATAAATCTTACTATATAATATTATAAACGCGAAAGTTTGTGAGTACGTATGGATGTTAGTTGATGTAGCTTAGACGTTGGACTAACACATAGGCTACTTTTTATCTTGGGCTAACGCGGGTAACACCGAGGGCGCAGCTAGTAAAAAATAAAAGAAGAAAAATGTACGACAAACAAAAGTACCAAGCGCCCAAAGCCCTTAGTCCATGTTTTGCGTAGTTTACTTAAACTTTTGCTTTCGCGTGTGGCTCCATACATTTTGGTTAGTTCTTCCTCGATTCCGCAGGGGGCGCTGTAATAAAATGTATGGAATCATACGGAAATAGCTGTAGTTTTAATTTACGTGTAAACCTGGACTAACTCCCAGAACATAACAGAGCTTACCTACCTTTTCAATAGTTTATGCTATGTTGTCATTGATAGGTCCTGAGTTTCCTCATAATCATAATTCGTAATTTTAGACATAGAAATGCTAAGAAGTAGTGTACAAACATTACTGTACTCCGAAATCAAAGAAATTATTTTCAGTTGGAAATATAGTCATCTAGTCAAATTCTGATAACTATTATTGTTTTAGGTTAAAAAGCGCAGGTGCACCGAGCAGGGTTTTGTATATTGTTACGGTTTAAAATTATGACTGGAGTTGAACTGTTACGAGAAATCATCACTTCACTACATAGTATAAAACAAAGTCGCTTCCCTGTCTGTATGTCCCTATGTATGCTTATATCTGTAAAACTACGCAACGGATTTTGATGCGGTTTTTTTTCAATAGATAGAGTGATTCAAGAGGAAGGTTTGTATGTATAATACACTTGTGCAAAGCCGGGGCGAGTCGCTAGTGTCATATATGTTTCGATTTTATGCAGCATGAAGCGAATTACCTACTATGGATTTGCTTTTTGGTAACGTGACAATGACAATAATTTATACGGCGAATCAAACGCGAGTTGTTGCGCAATAGCAAATTAATGTGCCAGCGCAGTGAGGATATGCGCAGCTTGTAGCTAACTTCACAATCACCGCTATAGGTTTAATTTGGCCTTTAAGAAACATTCAAACAGTTAAAAAGTTCCTCATAAGACGACAATAGGAGCACTGCACAGTTCTCATATAAATCCTTGTCGATGACGATACAACCGTACTTCAATACTTTTTCGCAAGCGTTCGTGATCGCGCCTCTGCTTTCGCGTCACGAGCGTCACGAGACGAGTAGGTAAACTTGCACAATCCATCGACTTGTCAGAGTTAGTGAAATAGGACCCACATTCCTGCAACGATAACACCTTAGCACGGGACTGTAAACGCTTACTCACGTTCAACGCAGCAACTTTACCTGAAAAATGAAACGTAATTTTAATATAAACTAATTAATGTAACGATGAAAGAAGCGATGTTCTATTTATGCGTGACTCAAATTAAATATCACGATAATGCTTGTTATCTTTTGGCTTAAATTTAATGTCGCAGATTCTACTTCTGATTTCACAATAGGTCTAAACGTCAAATATTGCGTTTCTCGTGTCATGTAGACACGGCATATTTGAATATACAGGGTTATTCCTAATCAATTAGCATCCTTTTAGGGGCTTATTCTGTACTTCAAAACTAATAACCTTTGTTCTGCGGCTTTTGTCAAAACTCAATTAAAAAATAGTTGTTCCATAGAAAAATATCGTTCACCCGCGACAAAATGTATGGAACAGCTGATATTTTTTTTCGAATTTTGGTAAAAGTCGCACAACAAAAGTTGTTAGATCGAAGCGCCGCGAAGATCTTCGTTTTACCATGGTGATTTTGCTTTCGTTTGTCCAAATGTGGGTTTTCGTCAACAATTTCAACCAACCTCGACGAAACTTGGTACACCGGTTTTGTGTATTAATCGATTTTCGTTTGGGGGAACTTTTCCTTAAAAGGGAGGAAAATTGCGGTCGCACTATTTAACAGCCGATTTCGGTAATATTTGGCAAGACTGTTTAGTACTTATCTAAATTCTGACGAGATTTGTGAGTACCTATGAACCAAATCGGTCAAGAGCGAGTTGAGATATAGGCTTATGAATATTCAGTTAAAGAGATGTGTCGCGAGGTTTACTTTTCGGAGAATATCTAATTTAAGTATGTGATATGATGTATTACCATGGTTTGAACAATAAAAAGTCAATCTATCAATATTAAAAAAAGGTGGAAAGTAGAGAAAACGACCGCCGTGGATCCAATTTGGACCAAATTGGCAATGGAACGAAACGCAGGCATAAGGCATGCAAGAAGAGATATATTATGCTCAAGATGATAATAAAATGACGAAAACAAAGGACCCCACATTACTCTCCCAACTCTCAAGTTGGCGTGTCCACACAACGTCACTGGCTATCTCAACTAATAAAATAATAAATACCTAATACTAGTTCTTATAGTGATGCCTAAAACAACTCCCAAAATAAAATAAAACAAGTTTAATGACCGCTTGATCAATTTACTATTATGACACGGGATATTTCAACGTTTACTTTTATAATTCGGTAGACGGCAAAAAAACCAATCACGTGGGAACTAGACAGACTTGTATTTAATCTCAACGCCTGAAGAACTAGCTGCGCCCCGCGGTTTTACTATTTTATTTTATTTCTATACCGAATCAAGAATGAGGGGATCCGTAGAAGGACCAAAGTTACCGACACAGAACAGCGGATTGGCAACTTGAAATGGCAATGGGTAGGGCACATAGCGCGGAGGATGGATGATCGATGGGGTCGAAATGTTCCTGAGTGCAGACCACGTACCTAGCGTAGGACGTCCACCCACAAGGTGGACGGAAGACGGATAGCGCTTCATATAGGCCGGGTGGCTACTTGGCTAGACCTGATGTCAGAGTTTTTAGGCCGCCTGAAGGCCTCTGACAAGGCTAAACGGTTGAAACAATCGGGACCTACAAGGATGGTGCTGAGATGGCACGTCAAACTTGGCACACCTCTAACAAATAAGTGATTTAATTTTTCCGTTTAGATGATTTAGTGCTGTTGTGTAAACTGCTACTGTAGCTACGCCAGCCACAGCACAAAATCATCAAAACTAAAAAGATCGGGGGAGGTTTGTCCAGTAGTGGGACACCACATCACCTAAGCCGAAAGGGTGCGATTTACACCATCAACAATGAATAGCTTTTCCTTCTTCTAACCTGGAATTCGTAAAAAAAAACAGCTGTGTAGGAAAAGAGCATGAAGATAATATGTAGTAGTTGTTAGTCAGTACATATGACTCCATCTATCCATCCCGGCATACGCACCACGACACAATTTTACCGACATGTCAAAACGAAACAAAGTTAGGGTGAGGTAATGTCATGGCCGTGGTGGTCAAGAGCTAGTGACACCCTCCTTACAATCGTGAGGTCGTAGGTTCAAATCCCCGGTCCCGTACCAATGAGTTCTTTGGAATTTATGTACGGAATTTCACACCACTGGCTTTTCGGTGAAGGAAAACATCGTGAGGCAACCTGCATACGTCCGTAGAAGAAATTCGATGGCGTATGTGAATCCACCAACCCGCACTGGGCCAGCGTGGTGGATATGGCCCAATCACCCTTCGTGGGTAGGCCTACGTCCTGCAGTGGACTATTAAAAAGGCTGGTACAGTACAGTACAGTGCGTATGTACGTCACTACATATTACTCCATCTGTCCATCCCGGCATATGCACCACGACACAATTTTACCGACATGTCAAAACGAAACAAAGTTAGGGTGAGGTAATGTCATGGCGCATATGCTAGCCGAGCTTCAAAAATGAGTTGGAGTAACGATTACTCATCACTCTCATCAGTAACATGAATACGATCTTCTTCCCCTCTCTTCCTCTTTCCCTCTCGACCCTTTACGGGGCGAAACTTTAGAGTTCCAAAATACACCCAAACTACCGCATTCACTACACAAGTGTGAAAAAAAAACGATGAGATAACATTACGTAAATCTTTATGGTCGTTCTACCACTCTGGCAGGTAGTTTCATTTCAAGGGCGAGCGAGAGATGAGTTCAACGTAGTGTTTTTTATAATGATTAATCAAGCTAATGGGAAAACGAGCTCAAAAATCAATTTCGGTGGGAAAATAATTTAGTTGTTTTGATAATTCCTATAATGGATCTAGTAAGGAGTCATAATTATATTCTTGTCCGCCAAAATTAAATGTAAAATAAAACAGTCAGGTGACAACAACAAAGATGAAAGTTTTTTAGTATATCTACCTAAAAGTCTCTTTCACATCAACTTCTGAACAGACAAAACTCATGCCTCAAATATACATAAAGATACACTTACAGTCTTTCTCATTAAAAATATATCATTCGTAATTACATATACTAGCTGTTTTTGTAGACGACATCCGAAGGACATATTCGTAGGACATCATTGTTCTCAGCACTTTAGCTATGGGACCAACTTAGAAGTCGCGAAAAGAAATCAGATGTATCCTAGAGTATATCCTTGGTTTGGAGAAACATCCTGTAAATATTATGCCCTGGCCTATACCCAGCAGTGGACCTTCAATGGCTGATAAAGTAAATAAGGTGGTACAGGCCGGGCGTAAGAGTTTTAAGCCGCCTTTGACACGGCTAAACGGTTAAAAGAACGACAATTTAACGTGTCATCCGAGCCACGGTAGAGTACTGTTGTTAATGCCACCCGCGTGCCAAACGTTGCTTAAATTCGGCGATCTCTGACAAACACCTTAGTCAAACTACACTACGAGCGCTACAAAAGCTGATGATGATACATTTATATATAACTAAAATTGTGGTGTAAGTCTAGTCAGATACAGACAAAAACTATAGTTTTACAACTTCATTGTACGAGGTGACGCCCATTCTGCGTCAAGTCACACGGTTGTAAATTGGGAGTATTAAACGTTTAGCTATAAATACCTAATGGTTACTGAAAAACGCAGACTATTGTATGACAAGTATTATTGTTAGAAGCAAGGCGGATTGTTACAAGTGACAAAAAACCTGACTACAAATAGCTTATGGATACAGACACGAATGCATGGACTCCTCCGAATTCAAATAAACATGCCTGTTATAAAACTGCAATGTTTACTGGGTATGAAAATCATTATTATAATTAGTCCGTCAGTTAGATTACTGAAAAATATTGGTCACGTATTTTTAGGGTTCCGTACCTCAAAAGGAAAAAACGGAACCCTTATAGGATCACTTTGTTGTCCGTCTGTCCGTCTGTTCGTCTGTGTGTATGTCAAGACTCTTTATCTCGGGTACGCGTAAAGATAACGAGTTGAAATTTAAACTATATACGTAAACCTATGAACTCTTGCAGTTGTGTAAAAGAAAAGCTTCTCAGTTACCGTATAAAAAAGTTAGAGTCGAAGAGAAATATGCGTTTTTTTACGACATAAACGTCGTAAAAAACGCATATTTCAACGCTCACAAAAATCAAAACCTACAGGGTACTTCCCGTTGACATAGAACTATGAAATTTGGCGAAGAATATTGTCTCAGAGTACACATATAGGAATAAATCTGAAAACTGTAAATTTTTATTTAAATCACATAAAAATAGGGCCTCAAAATTCACAAAATATGGGTTCAAAATTCAAAGTGAGTAAATCGTATCATGTAAGTTATCATACAAAATAACTTCATTAGCACATGCTAAAACAGGTTTTTAATTATTTTAACAATATGTTTGTACGGAACCCTCGATGTGCGAGCTTGACTCGCACTTGTCCGGTTTTTTTTTGTCGATCAAACAATTAGTGACTAAGATACACCTTGTCAAATTTTAAGAGTGGGGGCTCGTGATGGCACTAGCCGGTACATTTCATAGCGGTTAGTGACGTCACGCGGAACTTTAACAGGCTATATCTTCATCAATTTGTGTTTAATTGACAAAGGAAAAAATACGTGTCTAATATCTTTTGACAATCTATTTGACGGACTAATTGTATTTTTTTTAGTAAACATCCCTATTCACATTGTTGACTTTTGTCTCTACGAGAATGATAAATTAAGAGATATTGATAGATAGAGAGATTTATGACAGGATAAAGCTTAAATTACTAAAGTATTACCCATTCTCTTTACAATACAATACAATATAACTTTATTGTACACCAAAAAACAGCTTCAATAACAAAGTATTGATAATGTTCTTAAAATTTCGTGGTACAAGGACGGCCTTATCGCCTTGAGCGATTTCTTCAAGGCTACCTTTTGGATAGACAGAAATTAGAGTACAAAAATGTGGTTGGTTGGCTTTATACAATGAAAAACATATGTATTTGAAATTACGTGCCATCTTTTTAGGCTTTTCATCACATGATCTTGTAAAACTTGTATTAAAAGTACGTTACCCACAAAATCTACGTCTATAATCAATAACCAAACAAAGATACTAATTTAGTCTCTAGAATTTTCTCTAAAGATGCTTTCCCTGCTCTCAGTGGTTCTCAGTAAATGAATAACGTTCCAAACATTGAAATGCACCAATAATGGAAATTACGAGTACCCACGTGCCATCTGTCTACGCTTTTCATCACATAATTGTATAAAAATTGTATTAAAAGTACGTAACCCATAAAAACTAAGTCTATTGTCAACAACCAAAACAAAGATACTAATTTAGTCTCTTGAATTTCCTCTAAAGATGCTTTCGCTGCTCTTAGTGGTTCTCAGTAAATTAATAATAACGTTCCAAACATTGGAATGCACCAAAAATGGCCAATGTTTTGTATCGAGGCGGTGATGTAAGTATGTTCAATGCCAAGGTTTGCAGTCGTTGACCGCTGCACTGTGGCCATTGGGCTCCGTCATTTAGGACATTTCGAAGAATATGGGTGCGGCCAGTTTCAAGTATAGTTTTTGGAATATCATATGTCTCACTTTACAAGCGATTGAACACTGGTCACTTCTCATTAATTAAAGGGTTAGGCTATATTTTACAAAGCTGAATAAATTATTGAGATAAATGTCTACTCAAAGGAGGGGATCGATGTGAATAAAGCAAACAGCTTCTAACCATCACCTATGACCAGCTGTGGATGTCCTGGAGCTATTTTCAAAAAAGAGTTGGCAGAGCTTGCATACTTAGGAAAACAAGTAAATCACTCAGCCACAAAATAGCGATAGTTCTATTTTTATTTTATTTCAAATAGGTTTGAGTTTGACTACACACTGCCTGATGTTAAGCAGATATGCGGTCTAGGATGTAGCACGCTTAACTAGAAGATACCTATTTACTCGAGATTTGAAGACATCTACATTGTACTTTAACGAAAAGACAGACTCAGGCAAAGCGTTCCACATTCTGGCAGTTCGTATGAAGAATGTGGACTCAAAACGCTTGGTTCTAACGCGTGGGATGTCCACCATAAAAAGGTGGCGCTTTGGTCGCGTCTGTCTAGCCGTACGATAGAAGAAAGGGGCGGGCAGATTGTGCAACTCCTGGGTGCACTCACCGAAGTGTATCCGATAGTAGGCTGACAGACACGACACCCTACGTCGATGCTCGAGCCTTCGCAGCTTCGATTCAGTCAAGGATGCGTTGCCTATCAGCCTCCTGGCTCGCCTTTCAATGGACTCCAAAGCCTCCAACTGGTATTTGGCAGAGCCATCCCAAAGGTGAGAGCAGTATTCGATGCAAAACCTGACTTGCGCTTTATAAAGACTAAGTAGTTGCTCAGGTGTGAAATTCCGTCTCACCTTAGAGAGAACACCAAGTTTTTTTGAGGCTAATTGGGCTTTTGACTCTATATAAGAGCTAAAGTTGAGAGTCGATGATAGTTCCATTTTGTTTCTTTGTCTTTGTAGCAACTGTTCCTTGCAGTTAGAGGAGGACCAATGAAACCACCAGTCTCAAGATTGGTGCCGTAGTAATGTAAAACTTTCTTTCAGCGCCCGGGCTTATCTTCGATCAGGGCAAGTTTATAAAACAATGATGATGATCATTTCGTTTCAATGACTAAGTTATGTAGATAAATGTTTTTTTGTATGTTTTAATTTTTTACCATATAGGGTCCGCCCTCATAAGTCTATTTTACAAAACAATGTGTGAGTAACATTAGTTTTTTTTTTTTTACTTTTCCCCTAAAATCTAATCCGTGCAGTCACCCTACATTTAATCTGTCTTAATCAGTCACTGGTAACGACTCAGAATTACTCCATAATGTTGGCAACGTATCCTTCAACGTCCAACACACTTTATTACCACTGCAATAAGATTTAATATCATTTGATAATGTTCTTAGCAAGGTGTGAGAGGTATGCTACGCGGTTTTCATTGTTTATTTTTGTGATGAAAGCTTGCGAACATTTTTTAGGACATGATAATATGCGAATTGGGCATTTTATACTTATTTCATAAAATGGTCGGGAAAGTTTAATATTTTACTTTAATATAATCTTAAGGACGCAGGACCAAATCAGATCCCGAGTAAATAGGTATCTTCTAGGGAAGCGTATGTATGTGCGGTCTAGGGTGTAGACCCTAGACCGCACATCTGCTTAACATCAGGCAGTGTGTAGTCAAACGCCTATTCGATATATATAAAAAAAAAAGATTTGGTTCAAGTAAATAATTTATATTTATTTAATAATGAGCCGCTTGCAATCGGTATTATTGGAGATCCATAGGGGAGGCCTATGTCCAGTGGACGTCATGAGGCTGATGGATGGATGGATGGAAATATTTAAAAAAATTAAAGACAGTCAGAACTCGCGCCAAATAATTAAAAACAAGATGGCGTAGTCTGCGCATCTTATAACACAAGACGAATAGCTTGAGCTGCGCAGTCACTATTGCGCTGTGTTATATCGAATTAATTTTCACCCAAAAACAGCTGCTTCATACATTTCGTCGATTCCGAGTTGCTACTCACTTTGTATGGAACGGCTGATTTTTTCTCGAATTCCGGGTTAGCACCATGATAAAAATATTTCATAATGAGGATCTTAATTACGCACATTCGCTTAGTGCAGGGCAAGCAGATAACCGTGGACAAAACGACGTATCCCACAGGAGTTAGACAATAGCACACACTTTACTTGGCTCATTGAAGCCAAAGATAAAGATATTTAAAAACAAACATACGAGATACGTCTTGTCTGTCGGGTAAAAAGCAAAATTATATTGATTGAACATCGCAATATGCAAAAGTTATAAATTTATTAAAATATATTTAATTCCAATTGTCTTGAATCCATACTTCGGCGTGAACAAGAGCTATTTATATGGTAATAATTTGATTATAATAATAAAATTGCAAGTCACAATGACCTTAGAGTTAAAATTAATAGCGGTTATTTATAATAAAATTATCGATTATTTTATTTTATAATTATGGCGCATAATCACAGCATTATTGTACTAAGCATTATTGCATTGTGTGCAAATATATTTTTTCGTAATTATTTGTGACTTATAATAATCGTGATTCATAGAAATAAATAACGAATATAATGATATTACGTAGGTCCTAGATATTTTCGGTTAGTGGGTTACCTTCAAGGCAGCAAGTTAACGTGATTATCAATTATTGTTCTAAATAAATAACGCTTCACCGTCATAGCCCCCCCAATTAGGATTTTTGTGTCCGGGGTGGTTTTTTGATCAGTCTCTTATTTGACAAATTAAGGATTTGACGTGTCGGGAAATTGGAAAATATAGAATTTGACGAATCAAGTATTTGACGACCGTCTGCGTAATCCCATGGAACACATACATCGAATAATGACATCTAAAACGCAGACCAAGGATATACATGTATATTAAAATCAAATCAAATCAATCATTCAAATCTGCCAGCAGGCAACCGAAACTGTGCTAGGATTTTATCATCATTGTTTTATAACAAACTGGCATCGAGCAAATATATCTGCTCGAACCAAATTGGTTACAACAAACATATGGTACACTGAATTGGTTTCGTCGCAAAATGACAAACGGTCGCAAATTCTCCAAAGAACAAAATGTTCAAAGAGCATTACGTCCAAGGCGCACAATGACTAGGAAGTAAAATGTCCAAAGTTCACAAAGCTCAAAGACCAAAAAATGTCCATAGTTCAAAACGTCCTAGGTACATAATCGTAGATAAAACAAAAACGTCCGAGTAGGTACGTACCTACTACACTCGTAAATATTTGGTTGGAAAATATGACAATTCAGTAATTTCTGAAATTCTGTATCAACTATATATCAATGTCTTGGTTTTTTACACTGAACCCGGTGTACTTCCGATTTAAAGACAATAATAACTTAATTTTACATTTTAGTCAAAAGAACACAATGAAACTTATTAATAACAACTTTTACTTACACAGATTTACTTACGACATGGGCATTAAATATTCAAAGAAACCAACAATCAAGTTTTTCCTTGTCGTACATAAGGAAAAACTGAGAAAATTTATTTAAACCGTTTAACGCGGAATGCGGTCTATGAAGAAGAATCTATATACTTGTAACGTACAACAAAACTTTAAAAAACACAAATAACGCTAATTTTATATCTAGTAAAATATTGATTTTGGCCAAAAATGGCACAACCGACTTCAATAGTTCGCTCGAAGCGATGTGTAGAATTTTTACATTATTGTTGATTTTTCAAAAACGGCTCAGCAGCATTCAGTAAATTATAAATGGACCTACCTCGGGAGTATACCCTTTCGAACCATAACTTTTTTAAAACGGTTCACAATTGGCGAAAATATCGACAATAATACAGAAAAAAACATACAAACGATTATAGAACCTCCTCCATTTTAGAAGTCGGTTAACATTAAAGGTCCTCTATGTCTATTTTTAAACGACTTTGAGAAAGGAGGTTCTCAAGAGGCTAGTTGACTAAAACTTGGTTAATTATATACTTCTATATCTATTTTATCGTAAATAACCTTTATTTTAATAAAATATCAATATTTACATTACGTATTTTGTATTTATCAAAAATAATTTAATTTTCTGTCGAAAACGTGAATAGTGTCATAGCGTCTTGAATGACGTCACAACCCGTCACAGTCACAGTGAAAACGTCAACTACCACGACGATCAAGAAGATTGAACAAGAAGTATTTATGTAAATCCAAACTTCTTGACGATGATGTTCCGCGGGTCGTGACGTACGAGTATACTTTCTGATTGGTGTTCGCTGTTACGTAATTTAATGCCTATTTTGTTAGAAATTATTTTGTAATAATATCAATAATCTTTAATTTTTATGCGATATAGATTTATTTTTCCTTATACAACGTGTAACGGAAAGGCTGTATACATAAAAAGTGGGTTGATACTATACCTTATATAGATGCTGTATTCGAAATTTCGAGCCAAAATAACAACATTCACTTTAAAAAAAAAAATATGACTGACTAGAAAAATCTTTTGCACGTAAACAAACATGTCACAACAAGGAGGTGTGGTCTGATTTTGATGGGCAAGGTCGTGTTATTGACCTCACAGCTGTTTAGTGTGATAGTGCTGTGCAAATGTGAATTATACTCTATAAAATTTAACTTGATCTCTGCGACAGCTGTCAGAAAAATCACGCCTATGAAGTCCTGAATTTCTTAATAGTACAGACAGTACCTGTCAATGTCATACTTTATGGGCATGTCGATTAGAGATGGGCGACGAATGATCGTGACCACAGAGTTTTAGATAGAGTTTTAATTAAAATATCGATAGTTTATACTGACGATATTTTAAATAAAACTTAATTTATCATTAATTTTATTGTATATTTGAATATCATAACATTTTTTACATGTGTAATTAAATTAAACCCAATTATATGTTACATTAGCATCAATAATAGTGAAAAACGTAGATAAATACTACCGTTACATTATTATGAGTATTTAATTAATATCATAACATTATTTACATGTGTACATACTTGATCTTAAATAATAGTAAGTAAATAAAATCCAATTTCTCACCTTCAACTACTCATTCGATTTCATTACAACATTGTTTGAAAATCGATTTTTTCCACCACTATCTCAAATCTAAATATGTCAATATGTAACTGCCGCAGAGATCAAGTTAAATTTTATAGAGTATAGTCATAAAAATGACTAGTTTTTCAAAAAAAGATTAAAAATCAGCAAACGAACTTACAGGGCTAAACATGCCCCCAGCTAGTTTGTTACCGTTATCTGATTTGGTACTTTCAGTATGTATACAGTCTATCCGTTACACGTTGTATACATCACTTAATTAATAAATAGAAACTATAATACAAACAATTTATTATTAGTGGACACAAGCCTATTCGACTGTATGTTTATTTTTTATTTTTTGCTGCAAAGTCTCGAGCGACGAAAGGTAGCCTTTTATCGGATACACTACAGAGAGTGCGTTCAGGAGTTGCACAATCTGGTTCCACCTGCCCCTTTCTTCTATCGTACGGCTAGACAGACGCGACCAAAGCGCCACCCTTTTATGGTGGACATTCCGCGCGTTAGAACCAAGCGTTTCGAATCCTCATTCCTCATACGAACAGCCAGAATGTGGAACGCATTGCCTGGGTCTGTCTTCCCGCTTAAGTACAACGTGGGTGTCTTCATATCCCGAGTAAATAGATATCTTCTATGTAAGCGTGCTACACCCTAGACCGTATATCTGCTCAACATCAGGCAGTATGTAGTCAAACGCAAACCTATACGGAATAAAAAAAAACGTACGAGTATGTTACGCGATTACTCCGTCAATTATGAACCGATTTTGATTCTTTTTTAGGGTTCCGTACCTCAAAGGGAAAAAACGGAACTGTGTCTGTGTGTATGTCAAGACTCTTTACCTCGGGAACGCGTAAAGATATCGAGTTGAAATTTAAACTGTATACGTACCTATATCTATGGTCTCTTGTAGTTGTGTAAAAGAAAAACTTCTCAGTTATCGTATAAAAAGTTAGAGCCGTTTATTTCGTAAAAAACCGCATATTTCGACACTCACAAAAATCAAAACCTGCAGGGTACTTCTCGTTGACATAGAACTATGAAATTTGGCGAGAAGCATTGTCTCAGAGTACACATATAGGAATAAATCTGAAAACTACATTTTTATTTAAATCACAAAAAAATAGGGCCTTAAAATTCACAAAATATGTGTTCTAAATTCGAAGTGAGTAAATCGTAACATGTAAGGTATCATATAAAAGAACTTCATTAGCACATGCTAAAACAGGTTTTTAATTATCTTACTCGTAACAATGTGTTTATTTTTCGATGTATGACGAGAAAAGTGAAAAAAAAAATGTCGATGGTTATATTACCTATAGAGATTTTAACAACTTACTTCCCAATTTTGTGAAATTTTCCGGATATGTACGGAACCCTCGATGTGTGAGCCTGACTCTTGTCCGGTTTTTTGTTTGGTAGATCATAATTTTCATTTAAATAACCAATTCAGCTGAGTCGTTTTTGAAAAATCAATAATAATGTAAAAAATACTACATCGATTCGGGCGAACTATTCGAATTCCATACGCGGTTGAAGTCGATAATGGCATTTAGTGCGAAAAATAAACATGTTTCCAAAGATAAATAAATAAATAAGTACATATTTATTTAGTTAATAAAGCTATTTCTATAGCAACCAATAAAACAACAGAAACCGTTAACATCAATACAATATCAGAAGCAGAAGTCAAAAGGGAGGTTTATCAACCGAATCACATCGTAAAATGCCGAACGGTTGTCCCGAAAACAATCATAGGAAAACCAATGAGCACTCAAACTCGAATCAAAAACCCAGATACGATAAATAGGACTATTGACACAATCGTAAAGTTTACGATGTAACTTGACTCGATAAAAGTTGAATTAGCCGTGCCGTGAGTCAATCAGTTCTGAGCTGGTTTAAATTGTACAAATCACTTAGGATTGTACTGAATGATAAGAATGTAAATTAGCAAAAAATGGAATAATATATTTAATGTAATTAGTTCAGGATGACAAATTACACTCCAGGGATCTTGTATTTCCAATTTATTTCATTTTACAGCAATATATTGTATTTTAACAAAAACAACCGCACCGCTATGTCTTTCTCTACATAAATCAATAAATGTATGTATTTTTAGGGTTCCGTACCTCAAAAGGAAAAAACAGAACCCTTATAGGATCACTTTGTTGTCCGTCTAACCGTCTGTCCGTCTGTGTGTCTGTCAAGACTCTTTATCTCGGGAACGCGTAAAGATATCGAGCTGAAATTTAAACTGTATACGTATATCGATGAATTCTTGCAGTTGTGTAAAAGAAAAACTTCTCAGTTATCGTTTAAAAAAGTTAGAGCCGTTTATATCGTAAAAAACCGCATATTTCGCACTCACAAAAATCAAAACCTACAGGGTACTTCCCGTTGACATAGAACTATGAAAGGAGTTGGTAAACTTTTTATATGGGAGGCGGTCCTTGAAAACCGGCAGCGATGCGAGCTGTATTAATGTTTAGTGCCATATTAAGAATATTATTTCACGCAAAAACATATTTTTGTGTATCGCCGTTTTATTATAATATCTTTTTTTTATTTCACTAAGTAGAAAATATTTAGACTGAACTGGTAATACTAAGAGGAGGTCTACGTAGTCTACGTATCAGACAGGAATCTTCAACAACCAATAGCGAACTGGTATTTTAGAGTTTGACATTTATTTATATTTTAAAACATGGCGACCAGCCCTCTATTGGTTGTTCAATATTGACAATGTCATTTCCTTTTGCTGTTTCATAAAGTCACTGTCAGGTTTTTTTTTCAATTTAGGCTTAATGCAGTTATTTGGTGTAGCACATAGTTCATTTTTCTAATGTTTTTAGAACCCATTTGAAAATTAAATGGCGATGAAAAAAATTCTAAAAAATATGTGTTTGAAAAGATAATTATATAAGCTTTCTATTGGTATATATTTTGTTTCTGCAAGATTTCAAAAACCGCATCTTTTCCATATCCTTTGGCGAGAAGTATTGTCTCAGAGTACACATATAGGAATAAATCTGAAAACTGTACATTTTTATTTAAATCACAAAAAATAGGGCTTCAAAATTCACAAAATATGGTTTTAAAATTCAAAGTGCGTAAATCGTATCATGTAAGGTATCATATAAGAGCTTCATTAGCACATGCTAAAACAGGTTTTGAATTATTTTAACAATTTTCGATGTATGACGAGAAAAGTAAAAAAAAAAAACTTTTGTCGATGATGATGATGAGCTTAGAGTATTAATATTAGTTATTTATATGATGAAGATGACTAAGATGATGAGTATATAGAGATTCTAACAACGTACTTCCCAATTTTGTGAAATTTTCTGGATTTGTGGGTGCTGGCTCGCACACCGTGGGTTCCGTACCCACGGTGTGCGAGCCTGACTTGCACTTGTCCGGTTTTTTAAAAATAAATATGAATATTTTTGGGGCATCTTACACACATCTCATACAATGAATTAGGGGACGAAAAGGTGTGCTCTGTAACATTAAGTACGTTAACTTACGGTATTACTAAGTAAAGAGATCTATGAAGGCAGATTATTCGCAGTTTTCGATTGGGTTCGGTATCACACATATTGTTATGTTTATTAATATTGAGTTACATGACTCTCGATGGCTCTTTGCTTTTACTACAAATGAAAACCTTAAGACTTAGTTAGTTAGTAACCATCTAGGCCTGGTGTCAGGTTTCAAACCGCCTGAAATAAAACAAAACAAAAACAACGAAGGACAATTTAAGTAATCCGTGGCTTGGTTGTAAGGAACCCCTATCGCGCTGGAAACGTACCGTTACTCTTACAGCATTTATACTTAGATTTTACTTAGATGGTATGGCGTGGATAGGTGCTAACAATTTCGTAAGACAAAGATTAATGATTACTGCGGCGCGTGCGACACCTTTCTGTACTGTACTGTATCAGCCTTTTAATAGTCCACTGCAGGACGTAGCCCTACCCACGAATGGTGACTGGGACATATCTATCACGCTGGCCTAGTGCGGGTTGGTGGATTCAGTTACGCCATCGAATTTCTTCTATGGACGTATGCAGGTTGCCTCACGATGTTTTCCTTCACTGAAAAGTCAGTGGTGTGAAATTCCGTATATAAATTCCAAAGAACTCATTGGTACGGGACTGGGATTTGAACCCACGACCTCACGATTGTAAGGATGTCACTACCTCTAGACCACCACGGCTTACCATTTTTCGCAAGAGCGAATACGCGTTCACCCTTAGGAATACCCAGTCAATCTAAGCTATCAACGTTTTGCGTCGAATCGATGGTATCGAGATGACGCAAGATAAGGCCAGTGTTACATTTGGGCAGAAATCGGAAAATGGCTATCGGTTCGCGACCGTGACCTTTTGGCTGTGAAACTTATCCATCCATCAGCTGAGCAGTTATTGGCTGCTAAATATGTAGATAATCAGTTTGAAATTGAGATTACATTATTTTTCCTACGTTACTAGGTGCTTTTAATTTGTTTTCGTGAGGATGTTTTTTTTTCCTTTCTTTAATTTATAATTCGTAGCGCTGCGCTGTAGCTGTAGCGCACATATTCGTAGTTTGCCTAGGTGTTTCTTAGTAATCACAGAAGTTAAGCAACGTTCGCCACGGCCAATGGTTGATCGTGGGTGATATTTACAACATACCGCTGCTGACTCCGATAAGTTAATTTGAGGGTCCCGATTGTTTAACCCATTGGCCATGTCAGTTCTTTAGGCGGCTTAGAAACTCTGAAGCCACCCGGCCTTACGTACTTACTTTCATAATTAACTCTTCAATTCATTTTTTTTTTTTTTTTTTTTTTTAAATATAATGACAATACTACACTACTACTACATAGAAAGCAATTGGATCATCCACAGACCCTTGAAGGTCTAAAGATAATCCAAGTGCTCAAGCCCACTGCCAGTTGGCAGCGTGCCCAGCATGCTGGCAGCATTGCCACGCTGAACGGCAATGCTTATACGTTGAGCCAAATAAACACCAGCATTTTGGTCACGCGTCGCGTGAAAAAAAAAAAAAATAAATAAAAAAAAATAAAAAATTATTGATTTTATACACTCCACAGACACGGGTCCTGTGCTCTTTAAGATATGCAGTACTTTTTAATATGATTTGAATAACAATATTTCTTAAAACTAAGGCTTTACTAGCGGACTACACTAACTTAATTTAAACCTAATTTGTATTTAAAATATTTCGTACCTAGTTCTTATCCTTACTAATATTATAAATCCGAAAGTGTGTTAGTTGGTTTGTTCCTCTTTCACGCAGCAACAGATTGACTTGATTTTTGGTATGGACATAGTTCGAAAGACGGAGAGTGACATAGCCTACTTTGTATCCCAGAAAAATAAAATGTTCCCATGAGATCGCACAAAAATTATAATAACACGAGGGCAAAGCCGCGGGCAAAAGTTAGTACCATATATTAGGGCATGTAACTTCGTAGGCTTAAAATTAAAGACATTCTTGATGTTATAAAACCAAATGGTCCAGCAGCCCTCTCCTGTGATCTTAAAGTGATTAAGAACAAGCTGAATATCAATCGAGGTATACTGAGCGCCACACAAATCGACGGATGAGAAGTGAGCCGCAGATGACGCATCGCCGTCATTCGCTAATTATTGCGCATGTGTGCACAATGCCTATACAAATGGCGAAGTAGTGAGCTCGGGCCTAGGGAGCGCGCGGGAGGCATGAGGTTAGCGGGCTGGTGTGCCCCGGCGTTTCCAATCTCTGGCTCCCGCGAATACCTATATTTCGGCTTTCGCGCAGAACGCTGCGCATAACTTCCCATCCGCCGATTTGTGTGGCGCTTAGTATAGCTAAAGTATTGCACAGGTATAAAACATGTAATGGGTGAACACAGTTCACATTTCAACAAGTCACACTGGCAAAATAGGATTTTTCATCCCAACTTGTAGAACTAGTTTCAATATTTGCTTAGCTTTATCGTGTAATAATAGTAATTGTGTTGTTTTGGAGATTTTACTATGTTTATAAATTTGCACTCTTTTAATGAACTAGTTTTAATAACAATTGAGAGTGCCTGACCTCCGCTCGGTACAAAAGTTGAAAAGAACTTGAAGTATGTAAGTACGCGTTTTCTCGGAAATACCACATGTACAGACAAACGAATAACGAAAAGCTCTAAGTACAAAATTACTTCAAAATCGTTTAGAACCGTTTCCAAGAGAACAAAAACTTAAATCAAGAATTGCTCGTTTAGAAGCATAAGATACGTCGGTTCATACCCGGTCCCGTAAAAATGAGTTCTTTGGAATTTATGAACGTAATTTCGCACCACTGCGCACTGGCTTTTCGTTAGGCTTCGTCACACTGTACTGTACCAGTCCACTGCAGGACGTAGGCCTACCCACGAAGGGTGATTGGGCCATATCCACCACGCTGGCCCAGTGCGGGTTGGTGGATTCACATACGCCATCGAATTTCTTCTACGGACATATGCAGGTTGCCTCACGATGTTTTCCTTCACCGAAAAGCCAGTGGTGTGAAATTCCGTACATAAATTCCAAGGAAATCATTGGTACGGAATTGGGTTCGAACCCACGACCTCACGATTATAAGGTGGGTGTCATTACCACTAGACCACCACATCTTCAGCGCGCGGCTTTCTGTGAGCTTCAGTCAGGATTGGATATTGCGCAGCATGTAGCTAACTTCATTTCCGCCAACTTGTGTGACGCGGCCTATAGAAGAAATTCAATGGCTTATCTTAATCTATTAAACATTAACTCCATTTCGGCGAGTGAGCGCTCGAACTCCACGACCTGATTCCTTCATCTTTTCACAATAGAGCAAGCCGGAAGTCGTTTAAATACCATCCCTACATAGTCGACGTACCACCTGCTCGTACTAAGCGATTCGCTTCTTCGTTCATAATGCGGACCGCCAGGGATTGGAATGCCCTGCCTCCGTCATTGTTTCCTGACAATTACAATTTGGATATCTTCAAGTCAAGAGTGAATAGGTCTCTTCTAGGTCTACATATTCCATATTCGGCTACAACTTCGCTTTCAATAAGGCGATTTGGTGGCCAAATCTAGCCCTATTCTATATTTAAAAAATATGGTAGGCTTGTTCAGTAATGGGCTGTCAAAAGACCGGTACAGGTAAAAGATTTGCTTCCAAACAAACAAAAGTGATGACTAAATGATAAAGATGGCTTTAAAAGTTTTCCTCAGGTCAAAATCTTCCAAACAACTCTGACTCACAAGGAGTGTTTAGGAAGTGCACAATCTAGACCGGTGACGTCACATGTCCGAATCACAATAGCTTGTTTTGATATGTATCGCGCTGAATGCATCAATGTCACGGAGTTCTTGCCATTTTTGGCCGACAGGTGACACTACGGCGTATTAGTTAAAGGAGGATTTCACTGCTACGAATTTTGCAATAAAAATATAGTTATCTATAAATGGTTTAAGAAGCCGAAAGGAGGTGATTATGACCATCAGTACGTACGATTTTTACTAGTGAGCCAACCCGAAACCCCTTTCAGCTTAGTACAGGACTAAAAAAGCCGGACAAGTGCGAGTCAGGCTAGCACACCGAGGGTTCCGTACAAATCCAGAAAATTTCACAAAATTGGGAAGTAAGTTGTTAAAATCTCTATACTATAACCAACGACAAAAAAGTTGTTTTTTTTCACTTTTCTCGTCATTCATCGAAAATTACACATTATTAAAATAATTAAAAACCTATTTAAGCATGTGCTAATGGAGTTCTTTTATATCATACCTTACATGTTACGATTTACTCACTTTGAATTTTGAACCCATATTTTGTGAAATTTGAGGCCCTATTTTTTTTGGGATTTAATTAAAAATGTACAGTTTTCAGATTCATTCCTATATGTGTACTCTGAGACAATGCTTTTCGCCAAATTTCATAGTTCTATGTCAACGGGAAGTATCCTGTAGGTTTTGATTTTTGTGAGTGTCGAAATATGCCGTTTTTTACGACATAAACGGCTCTAACTTTTTGAAACGATAACTGTGAAGTTTTTCTTTTACACAACTGCAAGAAACCATAGATATACGTATACAGTTTAAATTTCAACTCGATATCTTTACGCGTTCCCGAGATAAAGAGTCTTGACATACACACAGACGGACAGACGGACAACAAAGTGATCCTATAAGGGTACCGTTTTTTCATTTGAGGTACGGAACCCTAAAAACGACGCTGTGGTTAAAGATAGCATAGTAGTAAGTTTCTTTTTGTCTGTCTTTAATGAACCACTAAACTACAAACATTTCAAATCAATTTAACCAAGTAGTATTGACGGATTGACACTTTTGAGGATGAATTTTGATTTTTAATTACGAGAATTACGAATGTTGCGTGCCGTGGAATTCAAACCTGAACTTTAAAATTGGAAACTGAATGGGTAAGGAAATTAAATTCAAACAATCTAAAATATGGTAATACAAATTACAAATCTCGCAAATATCAGCAATCGCTGACAAAAAATACTAATCTACCCTGAGTAATATCAATTATCAAAATAAATTGAAATTAATTTTCTGGAATATTACACTCAAAATCAGTTTCGGCAACACTGGCATTTACTTATCAACTTGCCATCTTTCAAGAACCCAATTTCGAAACTTAAACCACTTCAACCGACCCAATGTTTTCAATATCAGAAAATTAACCCAAAATACGAGCATTTTGATTAAAATTTATTTGAAAAGTGACAATATACAACATTTTGACCAGTTCTTGATACGGCGATAATGGAGACTGTATCAATAAATACACGGGTATGTTCCGTCGACACGTCAAACCAGTATTTAATTAGGAATCGTAAAATTTTATTGTGACCGTTATGACGACGATTCTGCAGGTAAACATTTTAATGTGGACGCTGTAAGGGACAGGGCCTTAGGGGGGAATCATTAATGGAATGGGCAACATAAGATATACAGGCAAACAGCTCTAGGAATGTAATTCTCATTCTTTATCCACTTGTCGAATATATTTTTACGTAATTAAGGAAAAGATATGTTATTCACTTTGGTTACTTACTGTGACTGTTAAACACTTCATTTAATCAACCGAATTAATAAGATCATTACAAAGTGATCTTTATGTTAGTCTATAAGGTATTACAGGTTTCTGGAATAAACATTTAATCTCATTCTGTTGCACCCACTGCACGAAGTGCAATTACAATTTAAATTAAGTTTCACGGCGTATTTCTTATGACGACTGATATTCTTGTATAGGGCACGAAATCGCAAAAATTAAATTAGCTGTTTCATATATTTTATTTTCGATGAACATTTAAAATGGAACTGCAATTCTAGAGTTAGTAATCCATTATTTTGTGTACTCTTACTCTGTATTTAAATTTAAGGTATGTATACTGTGTTCTATGTATGATTATTTTCTGTGAAATAAATATTCTATTCTATTCTATTCTAATTTTTTTATGCAATTTCGGGATAATTTCTATAGTAAAAGTTGATCAAAATAATGAGTACATTGATATCTTAGATATCGCCGCCGTCTAAAGAATTACCAGTAGAGCTGCTACACAAATAGAGAATTTTGAAAAACTATTTCTCAAAAGATCGATATTTTTGACAAATTCTGGTCAGCCAAAAAATATGGTTCAAAAACAGCTTCAACGTGCCCCTAAATGCGGCTCGATGGACCATGCAAATGCTTTTATTAAAGAACGTACTTCACAGTTTTCCCCGCAGTCTTTATTTCGCCATTTTATTTTACAGGCCCCACACGCCCCCTTGCTCCGCAAAACATTTTAATATTTTTGAAAGGGGGTCGTCTGAAAACAACTTTTGATTTCAGTGGGTTCCCCGTGGCACGCGTTATGCTAATGTTATAACCGTTTCCGGTTTTCATAGCGCAGGGAATCCTATTTGGGCTCAGCAATGTTTTGTTTGCGTTATATCTTGTTGCTATAGGCGTGTTGTGGTTACGCGTTCGGGGTTTTAAGGATATGTGACACAGTGATAGTGTTATTTTGAAAAACATGACAGAATATTCCATTGTTTATTTTGGCCACGCCAATATCCATTATTTGATCATGATTTAAAACAACGTGTGTTGACGTAACAAATAATACATAAATTGGTGTGTTATAGTTGCCATATTACTAACAAGAAAAAGGTTGAATCTTCGAGCAAATACCTATAGAGTCACAATCGCGCAAAAAGTGTCCGAGTCAAAACTCTGCCCAAGCTACATAGTGGGCAGGCTTTTTAAATAGTCGTAAGGTGATTACAACGCCGCACGATGCTAAATTGCTCGGTTACACTTACCTACAAGCACTAATTACGTGTCATAACGTCGAAATTCGAGAAAACGGGTCATTGTGAATTATTTAATGTAAATATAAGTCGGTTTCTATGACGGCGCTCAGACATTTTTTTACTACTTTCACTTAGAGATTGTGGCTCGGTAGATATTTGCTCGAAGGGTTAAATTGAAGAGAATAAATTAAAGGAGAACACAGAAGAGTGTTTTATTACAATTACTTTTTACTGTGTTCAGTCTGAGTGTACAAGGGTTATTTTTGAAACATCATATGACTCTTTACGTATTTGTACCTACAATCTACAAAATACATTTCACAAAAAAAAACATGTTTGTTGTAGGAGATCATGTTACCGTCATGAACAGATTTTTCTATTGAACCAACCTAAAAGTTAAATAATCGGATCCATCCATGTTATTGTAGGTTTTTTTCGTATGATAAAATGATAAACTCCGGGTTGGTACTATAACAAAAGTTGCCAAAGTAACAACTATAACTATATAGAGTATGCAAGCTTTTCCATTTTTCACCTAGGATAATCTGAACCAAGGTTCTATTTAAGTATTTATTAGCGATCACCGAAGGAGCGCGGGTGGCATTTCAAACTGAGCCCTGCCGTAGCTCAGAAGACACATCAAATTATAGATACCGGTTGTTTTAACAGTTTAGCCATGTCAGAGGCCTTCAGGCGGTTACGCGAACTTACAATATCAAGCAAAACGTTATCATATAATTTTTTTTTGCAAAAAGTAGCATGACCGACTTCATCCGTGTACAGAATTCACGAATATTTCGCACAGATCGATGTAGCATTTTTCACATTATTGTTGATTTATCAAAAATGGCTCAGCCGATTTCGATAAAATTTAAATGGGATCAATTTCGAAGTATACTCTTTCCAATAAAAAAAAAATATTAAAATCGGAAACTATGAAAAAAATTATGCGTCGAATATATCGAATTGAGTACTTCCTACGGTTGGTTCGACGATCAAAAAGAGTTGTTTATCCTATTAAGAGCAAGCATGGCGACCCTAGCTGGGCGGGTGTTGTTTGAGGTGACTGTATCGAGGTGTGAGCGTTAGCCGCGACGGTGTCAGCGAATTGGGAAGATTATACAACGTGTTGGCAGACATAACAAGGGCCGCTACCACGGGAGCACTCGACGCTTTTGGTGAAATGGGTGCGGAGTCACACAGCTCCATGAGTGTAGGGAAATGGAAGAAAAATGGAGCTCCTTAGGATGTAGCATCAAATAATTGGCCTAGTGCGAGTCGGACTCGCGCTCGAAAGGATTGGTACCGTATGGAAGCCCCCTTCATATATTTCAATTTAATTATTTATTTTTAAGGGGAATATACTTACAACTTGATATTCTGTTAATATTTGAAGCATTACCTGTTGCCGTTATTGTATGAACAAATGAATTTAAGGGGGGCCTTATATATCCTATACCTGATTTTACAATAATCCTGATTTTTTGCCGTTTTTTCGCTTGCTATTAATAACGGTGACAAGTAGATGCTTGAAATATTCACAAAATATTAAGTTGTACCATCAAAAATAAATAATTAAATTCAAATATATATATTAAGGGGGGCTATACGGTACGGAACCCTTCGAACGCGAGTCTGGCGCGCACTTTACCGTTTATTTTTAATAACCTAAGTACTATGGTATCAGGCAAGAATGTTCTGACCTATGTATAATTCAATAAAGTCTATGGTTATCCCACTAGTCTAGATAGTCCAAAATACTATCGAGTTACATGAGTACACTATTTGTACTGGAATGTTTGCAGTTCGCATATTCAGCCAAAATCGATATATTGACACATGTCCAAGAACACGTGTACGGCTAGTTCGTACGAGACTGTTAACTTAATATCCGTGAGGTTTAATTTTGAATGGATTACGCCATTGATTGACTTGAATACTGATTCTTAGGTATAGTAATTCTTGGTAACACAATTGATATTCAGTGATTATACAAGAAATTAAACGTACCTGAACTTATGTTACCGTAAGTACGAGATCAAATTAGGAGATCCGATTAAATGTCAGTAGTACCATCGATTATACTCCATAAAATTTTACTTGATCTCTGCGACAGTTACATATTGACATATTTAGAGTTGAGATGGTGATGGAAACAATCGATTTTCAAACAATGTTGTAATGAAATCGAATGAGTAGTTGAAGGTGAGAAATTGAATTTTATTTACTTACTATTATTTAAAATCAAGTATGTACACATGTAAATAATGTTATGATATTAATTAAATACTCATAATAATGTAACGATAATATTTATCGACGTTTTTCACTATTATCGATGCTAATGTAACATATTTAATTACACATGTAAAAAATGTTATGATATTAAAATATACAATAAAATTAATGATAAATTAATTTTATTTACAATATCGTTAGTATAAACTATCGATATTTTAAATAAAACTCTATCTAAAACTCTGTGGTCACGATCATTCGTCGCCCATCTCTAATCGGCATGCCCATAAAGTATGACATTGACAGGTACTGTCTTGTACTATTAAGACATTCAGGACTTCATGGGGGTGATTTTTCTAACAGCTGTCGCAGAGATCAAGTTAAATTTTATAGAGTATAGTACCATTGGATGTTACAACTGAAACAAAACCGGACAAGTACGAGTCAGGCTCGCACACCGAGGGTTCCTTACAAAAAAAAATCCTCAAAAATTTCACAAAATTGAAAAAAAAATCTATATTATAACCATCGACATTTTTTTTCCACTTTTCTCGTCATACATCGAAAATTACACATTGTTAAAATAATTAAAAACCTGTTTTAGCATGTGCTAATGAAGCTCTTTTATATGATACCTTACATGACACGATTTACTCATTTTGAATTTTGGACCCATATTTTGTGAATTCTGAGGCCCTATTTTTTGTGATTTAAATAAAAATGTACAGTTTTCAGATTTATTCCTATATGTGTACTTTGAGACAATGCTTCTCGCTAAATTTCATGGTTCTATGTCAACGGGAAGTGCCCTGTAGGTTTTGACTTTTGTGAGTTCGAAATATGCTGTTTTTGACGACATAAACGGCTCTAACTTTTTTAAACGATGACTGAGAAGTTTTTCTTTTACACAACTGCAAAATACTATAGATATACGTATACAGTTTAAATTTCAACTCGATATCTTTACGCGTTCTTGAGATAAAGAGTCTTGACATACACACAGACGGACAGACGGACAACAGGGTGATCCTATAAGGGTTCTGTTTTTTCCTTTTGAGGTACGGAACCCTAAAAATGAAAAAAATGAACGTGATTTCCGCAATAGGCTAGGCCTGTGTCGCGGAAATCTAATACGATTTTTCATGTGATTTGGAACCTCTGATGTTGACATTTTTTCATTGTGTTAAAATAATAACTAACGTATTTATATGATTTGTAGAAGATTAGTACATTATGGTACAAGTGTGTAATGTTGGTGATTACCGCTGAGGCGCCATTGAGAGCAGAGGACGGTAATCATCAATACACACGTGTAGCATACGACGTTTTTCAATACACTTGTGAATAAAATATTACTAAAAAAATATTGTCAGCAGTGAAAACGAGTTGTGAAAATGTTTCGAAATGGCGGGAAAAAATAATCAGTTTTACTATGCGCGCGCAATGGCCATCGGCCATAGACCAAAATAATGAGGTTTCATAGGTACATTAATTTATTTGTACCTACTATTGAACACGACCTTTTTTGTATCGAAACTTTTTTTAAGAACAAAGCAATTCGGAAAGGCAGGGTCCATAGAACTGGGGAATGATGATCGATGGGGTTGAAAAATTCTTGAGCGGAGACTGCGTACCAACACAAGTACAAGCGCAATGTAGGACGTTTACCTACAAAGTGGACAAATGAAGACGGCTGGATCGCGAAATGATGCAAATGAAGTAATGGATGCAAGGCGCTTCCAACCGGTCTTTTTGGAAATCTATCTAGCAAGCCTCCTGTGTCTAGCAAAAGATTTCCCATGACAAATGATAATTATGATGAGGATTATATGGCGAATCATACAACTTGCCAGCTGTGATGTTATTTTTTATTTCAAATAGGTTTGCGTTTGACTACACACTGCCTGATGTTAAGCAGATATGCGGTCTAGGATGTAGCACGCTTACCTAGAAGATACCCATTTACTCGAGATTTGAATACACCTACATTGTACTTTAACGGAAAGACAGACTTAGGCAAAGCGTTCCACATTCTGGCAGTTCGTATGAGGAACGTGGACTCAAAACGCTTGGTTCTAAGGCGTGGGATGTCCACCATAAAAGGGTGGCGCTTTGGTCGCGTCTGTCTAGCCGTACGATAGAAGAAAGGGGGCAGGTGAGACCAGATTGTGCAACTCCTGGGCGCACTCACCGAAGTGTATCCGATAGTAGGCTAACAGACACGCCACCCTACGTCGATGTTCGAGACTTTGCAGCTTCGACTCAGTCAAGGTTTCGTTGCCTATCAGCCTCCTGGCTCGCCTTTCAATGGACTCCAAAGCCTCCAACTGGTATTTGGCAGAGCCATCCCAAAGGTGAGAGCAGTATTAGCTATCTACCTCAAGCTGTGGATGACTCAATCCTCGCGCATCTGTTAAGTAAGCTTCAGTCAGGATTGGGCTATAAGCAGCTTGTAGCTAAGCTAACATGACAGCCGCCAAGTTATACTTATGATTCGGACTATAGATTAAATACCTAGGTAATTAATCTTCATAATATCTAATTCTAATCATTATAATATAACAGGGAGGCATATTAATTTCCTAAGTCGCATTTCGTACTAAATACATTTATTTTAAGTTCCGGAATACCCGGTCTAAAAGTGTACACTTTTTCACTAGGCGCATTATGTTGAGTTTAGTGGTTGTCAAGTTCGTATCATGAAAACCGCACCTTAAGCCGCAAAAGGAGCCCGCCAAAACCGTCGGATCGCACCTACCTTTCAATTAGTAATAATTCGCGGTCGTGATCTGATCATATTAGTCGGGGTTCGATAGCACTAGCTTTTTTACATAACGCTACGTTTGGACATCAAGGACTGAGGCGCAGACTCCACCAAAGAACAGCGGAGCTGGATGAAAAGTTGAAGACTAGCCGTCTTACCACAAAAGTTTTACGCAAACTTTAGCCAATGTTTAACAGTACAAATTGCACGGTTATACAGTGTTTAAATCTTTTGTGGTAAGGCGGTAGTTCTCCGAACTGAATAGCGACATATCTCTTTAAGTGAACCTTCATAAGCCTTTCGGCTCGCTCTTGACCGATTTGGTTCATACTCTCAAATCTTGTTAGATACTAAAGAATCTTGCCAAATTTTATCTAATCGGCTCATAAATAGCGCGAACAACAACTTTTCCCCTTTTTTGAGGGATATGATTTTTTGATTACTGAATCAGCCTTTTTAATAGTCCACTGCAGGACGTAGGCCTACCCACGAAGGGTGATTGGGCCATATCCACCACGCTGGCCAGGTGCGGGTTGGTGGATTCACATACGCCATCGAATTTCTTTTACGGACATATGCAGGTTGCCTCACGATGTTTTCCTTCACCGAAAAATCAGTGGTGTAAAATTCCATACATAAATTCCAAAGAACTCATTGGTACGGGACCGGGATTTGAATCCACGACCTCACGATTGTAAGGCGGGTGTCACTACCTCTAAGCCACCACGGCATTGCATGATTTTTTGATTGAAGGGGTTCAATCAAAAAATCCAATATATAAAACCTGTTTCCTAAGTTTCGTCGAGATTCGTTGAAAAATGCGACCTGTAGATAAAACTGAACATCCGGACAGATGAAAGCAAAATCGTCGTAAGCACGCATAGACCTTCACTTCGGTTATTCATTATTGGTTCTTTTTCGTTTCTGCCAGGGGCGCTTTACAAAAATGTATGGAGCCAGGCGGATGCGACACGCCAGATGCAGGTGCTTTCAATTGGGCTTGTTGGAAATACATAAGAGAGGCCTATGTCCAGCAGTGGACGTCCTACGGATGATAATGACTATACAAACTTGTACTGAAGGTTTGGTTTCGCGTCTCCGCTCCGCATTCGCTCGCTTTGGTGTTACTCTGGGCTTTGGCCTAAGAAGCTGCGTAGCGTCTAATGAAGTTTTTCACAACTTATCCGTACTTAGTTAACTTAGTGCAGTGACCCGAAGCTTCCAACAAAATACCACTATCGATAAGGATGGATACAGATTGGCATTGTTTTTGTACGAGTATGTATGTTACGCAATTACTCCGTCAATTATGAACCTATATTGATAATTCTTTTTTGTTTGCAAGGTCATAGGTCCAGAGGTGGTCCTCGTCGTAGTTTTTGAAAAATCAACAATAATGTGAAAATTACTACATAGTATTAGATAATACATTGCCATTATCTTCATTACTATGTTCGACCGATCTACCCATAGACATACCCATATTAGGCCTCCCCTTATAATTACTGAAACACTGAAACATACCTTTGTCCTTCTCTAAATGTATCTTTAGTGTTTCTCTCTCCGACCGCCTAGGTATAGGTTGTTACTGTCATATTATTGCGCTTTTTCTGTGCCACTCTAATTTTGTTTCTGAGCTTCAAAAATTATGCTCAATAGTATCAATTTAGTGATTCTATTAAAACGATTGAGTAAAATAATTTTTAAACGTTATGCTCCATTTCTTCTCAGTTCTCACCAATAAACCAGCGGATCATATTTACTTTAGTATCCACCAAAATTGTATGGAGTCACCTTTTCCCACACACAATTTAAAAAATACTTTCAACCGAGCAAGATACTCTTTCTTGGAAACTTACATTACTTTATCTTTATCGATCTAGCCAGGAATGTTAGCACCATATAGCAACCTAAACGACGCCCGTCGTTGCAGAAAACATGGCAACAATTCGATTCGATACAAACCTTCGCCTTATAAGAGTGCAGTAACATCAAAAAGCCATCGATCCCGCCAGCCCAATATCGATAACAAAACCAATTCGCCAGCATTCGATAGTCTCGATTCTGAGAATCGCTCGCTCAATTCGGCAATCGTCACGCGTCCGGGCCACAATCATCTAGGGTTACCAGATGGTAGATACCTTTCAAGTCCAGAGAAGAGGCCCGATTTCCATTGAAAAACCTGAGATTATTCGCAATTAGCGAAACTTTGTTTAAAGGCCTAATGCCTTGGAAGCCAGTAGAAAACAGCAATTTTCGATAGTGAAAGCTGAAAGAACGCGTCTTCCAATTATCTAGCCAACCGTAATAATATGTCAAAATCGAGTAAAATTAACTTACGTAGTATTAGGAATTAATCTACGAAATGTAAATATGAAGAGGGGCATCGTCCCTCAGTGGGTCCAGCAATCAGCACAAGGAGCGACTACGCTATATTATATACTACTTGTATACTACGCTATATTGGACCGAGATTTTCCTAGCGGAGATTCTGGATGAATTAAAAGCAGCCAAGGAAGCCTCGTCAAAATAGACTAAATTGCGAGCAGGTACCAAATTTCGATTTTAAAAATCCTAAAACTTCCTGGAATAACCTTTCTGGCCTGAAGCTGGGAGTAGAAGAACCCCCACTCTCCCAATTGAGAACTCTCCTGAGATCTCAGAATGAAGTCCGAGCTATGGTAACCCTACAATCATCTGAGATCCATTCGAGATAGGCAGGTGAACGATCTAATCGAGTTGAAGGCCAACAATCGTTTGGTCAGGTTTTTTTATTAAGTTATTAGTACTTACTTATTGCTTAAACGTATGTCGGACGGGCTATCGACCGCTAGCAAAAAATCTACGTACACAATGTGAATTTTTGCGTCCGTTTCGGACGCGGGCTGGGTGTTGTTTTGTTTTGATGCGCGGGGGCCCTTGATTTTTCTTACTCAAAGCTACTGGTGGTTTTATAGAGGCGTTTGGGTAGTAAGATTTTAAATAACACCTACTTTATTATATAACTTATAAATGTTTATAGCATTTATATTTATTCTAAACATAACCTTAACATAAATCAAGACTAAGTGTTGTTTACCTATTTGTGCCTTTTTGTGTGTAAATATTGAAGGACGTAGAACCAACACAAACCTTTGCGCGCGATTTAATGGCACTTTTATGGAAAATAAGTAAGTAAATAATGAATGCGAATAATATGAAACTTTCCAAAAATGCGAAGAAATATTTTCAGATATAAAATATTTTAAGTCCAGAAAAGCGTTTAAAGGATTTGCATCATGATTTTTCTTGACATTAAGTACCCGGGAAAAAATCTCCCAAGGAACTTGTCGTGTAGATTTAAAAATCTAGATAGCTACGAGTATATAAAAGTAGTAGTAATATTTTTTTATTTGAAATCGTCTGAGAGTTTCAAAGCAGAAATCGTAGTGTTGTACAGTCAATTGACCTACAATCAGATGTTTGAGTTTTCGCCTGCCGCCCGCGAGTCAACAAGGGTTCTCTGGACGTTCTGTTATTTTCATATCCAATAGAAGAATGTACCTAACACAGACATAGAAAAACCGAGGATTTAAATATTGATATACTAATATATATATATATATATATATATATATATATATATATATATATATATATATATATATATATTATATACTTTTTCTTATTGTAGTTCCACTCCTATCGGAGGCTGGACTATGTCAGGGCAATTCTAATTTTTGAAGCTGCTGCTCTAAATAATGAGGTGGTACTGCAGCCGCCGTTTCTGAAACCAGTCCCGCAGGTTCTTTAACCATGAGTGCCGCCTCCTGCCAGCACTTCTCTTTCCGGCAATCTTTCCCTGGATGATGAGCTGGAGTAGTTTTTATTTGTAATTTCTCATGATGTGACCAAAGTACGACATCTTCCAGTGTTTAATGGTATTCATAAGCTCCATCTTCGTTTTAAGCCTGCTTAATACCTCAACGTTGGTAATTCGGTCACGCCATGAGATTTTCAAGATACGGCGGTAGATCCACATTTCAAACGCCACCAGCTTCTTTGATGACGTAAAAAACAAATTATTTCATCTGCTTTAGTTGTGGTCATAAAATTACGTTGTTTTCAGTCGTACCACCTCCACTGTTGGATATAAGGCTCCCATATAGATTTACAGCATGACAGACTCATAGTACTAATCGAACGCTGTTTGCATTCACAGCGACGACGCTGCGGTTTTCCCAAGTTTATTAAATTATTTAATAACTAACCCTTTGACCGCTTACGTCTGATTAATCCGACAAATATGTTCAATTGTTCATGTCCGTTGCGCCAGGGTCGTACATTTACGACTGTACGTTTCATCTACTTTTTATCTCATTCATCTCATTATCGATAACTTAAAATATAGTACATCACTTTTTGTTTACAATTTTGTAAACTGCTGGGCATTTGAGGCCCGACAACTGTTATAAAGTCGAGCGGTTACGAGCCTATATTGTTGAGCAAAAGGTTAAATCTGTACCCTCTGTCCAATTGAATCTTTGTCACATTTTTCGTATACCTAAAGGTTTTAAAGGTTAAAATAAGTAACGTATTGGTGTAAACTGTAATGTTATTTATTAAGGAAATAAAGAATAGAATTGAATTTGATTGTAACCAACCCCTTAGAGCTCGATTTTGACCTACTTGGAGCAATCAGATTTTCTTAAAACTTTGCACACCTATCAAAGACCGATGACAATGAATTTATTAAAAAAAAATAAAAAAACCTGCATCATCTCTACGGCTGATCCCTAACGTAGATCTTCAAAAATGCACAGTCCCGTTCTCGCTCTACATTTTCGGCTTGTACGAATCCGAAGTTTGCAAAAGGGTCTCCTGTCGAGGTTCCCGGCCCTGAGCGGATATCCGCATAATGTGACCTCAGGATTGAATATAAAGGGATATAAATCTGAATGCATGCGGAGCCACTGAATTCCGATGCCATTGAACGGGTTCGACACAGATACGAAAGCTACAGATGTATCTCTTATTTCTTCAGTTCTTTTTTATACAAAAAAACGAAAATGGGCAAAAGAAACTGAGTGCTCAACCAATTTTGAAATTTTCTCTACAAATTGATCGACGTACTACGTAATATACTATTTGTTACTTACGTTTCAGTTAAGTAGTAAAATTAACATTCACTTTTTTTTTAAATATACTTCTTAAAGAGGCATACAAGCCGACATGCTTACTGATAGACAGTAATGCCTAGAAAGCCCCAAATAGAAAATTGCAGCCCCAGAAGGGTTATCAAAACGTTATTCGCTTGAGAACTACGATTCGCTTAGGTAGGTACTTGTAAATACAATTAATTATACACACATATGAGGACGTAAGTAATTACTCTTTTAACACCTGAGCAACATGAAGCAAAATAAAACAGATGTCTATCTCGGGGAAATACGGGTTCGCAATTAAAAACAGTATTTTTAAAGCATATTTTTCACAAAATTTCTTATATAAAATAACAACTTAGCCGATAATAGCCCGCTAAAATTATTGCATAGACCACAACTTACATGAAGGTCAATACAACCTATAAATATACTATAATTGCCACAAATACGTGAAGAAGGATCTAGGGTATTCTAGGGAGAGGCCCTAGATCTCTGATAAGGTAAATATGTATTTTCGGGCCCATGAGTATCTCGTTCATATAAGTTACTCGCGCACCGTTTAAGAAGGAGCTTATCAACAGATCTCTACGTAGTTCTCCATCTGCCTTTCTCTATTCTGTAGCCACGATGCGTACGTAGTTCCGGCGTAGTTTTATTGCCGTAACAGGTGGTAGCTGTCGGAATTTATATTAGCCGTGTTTTGGGGGCTGGTACACTCAACTACAAAGTGACGCGAACATTCGGGAATTTAAACCAATTCAAGTTCGCTTTTTTATCCTACTGAGATACAGGGATTTTGTGATTTTATTTTTAATGCATGAAAAACAGTATAAAATAGATACAAATTGATTATTTTCCTTATTGAGATGAATATAATATCAGCAAGTATCCAATTTGACCCTTAGTTCAAACGTATGTTTCTTAAAAAAGCAGAAATATTTATGTGTTTTGCAAGTAGCGCGATATCACCTATGTTATCAGGGGTCTCAAGAGAATAAAGGAGGCTCTTCTGAAATTCCGAGAGAAATTCGACACATTTGTCACTGTTTATCACCAAGAATAAGCGTGTTTCGGGTTGAAGAGCAAAGCTGCCGGACGCATTACATCAGAAGAGCTATAAGTAATACTTGCCTTGTCACTGAGTTACATACGAGTACATGGTATAGTCATTGGTAACAACCTCTTCTCTACAACCTTTTAGTACATCAAGGTACTTTGGAACAACTTTTACTATGGGACCAAACCCGAAATCGCGAAAAATTGGTTATCTGTAAGGTCGGTTTCATCATCATCATCATCGTTTTAGCCATAGGACGTCCACTGCTTAACATAGGCCTCCCCTAATGATTTCCAATAAGACAGGTAGATAGCGGCTTGCATCCAGCGCGATCCTGCGGTCCTCAAAAGGTCATCCGTCCACCCACAAGGTGGACCCTACGCTGCGCTTGCCGGTACGTGGTCTCTACTCGAGAACTTTTCGACCCCATCGGTCATCAGTTCTCCGCGCTGCCCTGCCCATTGTCACTTCAACTTGCCAATCCGTAGGGCTATGTCGGTAACCTTGGTTCTTCTACGGATCTCCTCATTCCTGATTCGATCTCGCAGAGTAAGTCCGAGCATAGCCCTCTCCATGGCTCGTTGGACTACTTGGAGCTTACTAATAAGGCCCATAGTGAGAGACCACGTTTCTGTGCCATAAGTCATCACTGGCAACGCACACTGTTCGAAAACTTTCGACTTGAGGCACTGAGGTATGTCGGTTTACGGACGATAATTTTACGTGATAAAGACATAAAAAAACATTCTTAAATGAACAACTGATACAAGCCGAACGCTCAGGTCAATCGTGGCTCTTTATCGCTTGTGTCGCTCGGCTCGGCTCGTGACACATTTTCGTGCGTGTAGCCGGCGTTCATCGATTTTTAAGACGTTATCACGTCAAATAATATATATAACAACATCCCTAATGATATAAAGAAAGAAACATCATTTAAAATCTTCCAAAAGAAACTCCGTCATTATCTAGTACAGAATTGTTATTACAATCTAAACGAATTCTTCGAAGATTAAAATTAACAACCATTGTAATGTACCAAGCTAGACTTATTTAAGGATACTTTTTACTAACTCTAACATTTGCATGATAAGTAGGTATTATTAAGTACCCATTATATGATTAGATAATAATTATATTATGCCCTACTAGTTTTTACCCGCGGCTTCGCCCGCATACGCAATATGTCATTATAATTTATAGCCTATGTGTTATTCTGATATATAAGCTATATTATTGCAAAGTTTCATCTCAATCCGTTTAGTAGTTTTTGCGTGAAAGAGTAACAAACATCCATATATCCATCCATCCATCCATCCATCCTCACAAACTTTCGCGTTTATAATATTATATCACATTATAATTTATAGCCTATGTGTTATTCTGATATATAAGCTATATTATGGCAAAGTTTCATCTCAATCCGTTCAGTAGTTTTTGCGTGAAAGAGTAACAAACATCCATACATCCATCCATCCATCCATCCTCACAAACTTTCGCGTTTATAATATTATATCACATTATAATTTATAGCCTATGTGTTATTCTGATATATAAGCTATATTATGGCAAAATTTCATCTCAATCCGTTCAGTAGTTTTTGCGTGAAAGAGTAACAAACATCCATACATCCATCCATCCATCCATCCTCACAAACTTTCGCGTTTATAATATTATATCACATTATAATTTATAGCCTATGTGTTATTCTGATATATAAGCTATATTATGGCAAAGTTTCATCTCAATCCGTTCAGTAGTTTTTGCGTGAAAGAGTAACAAACATCCATACATCCATCCATCCATCCATCCATCCATCCATCCTCACAAACTTTCACGTTTATAATATTAGTAGGATGAAACAGGGTTCACATGTACCTACACCTCTCTAATTTCTATTTTTCATGCGTATAAATAAATAAAGAATAAAATCCTCATGGCTCCATAGTAAAAGTTGTTCATAATGATGGTCTGAATGACCCCCTTTCGGCTAAGTACATTCTGGATCGTGTGTCCGAAAAATTTTCGGGTGGAGACCACCGTAGAACGTCCACCTACGAGGTAGACAGATGATCTTATCGAGACAGCAGGATCATGCTGGATGTAAGCCGCTTTCAACCGGTTTTATTGACTATTGACTGCCTCGGAGGCTCAGTGGTTAGTGACCCTAACTTCTGGGTCAAAGAGGCGTGGGTTCGATCCCCACCCAGGGCAAATATTTATATGATGACCATAAGTGGTTGCTCTGTGTCTGAGTGTTATTTAGTAACTATCTATATAAGTATGTTTTTAAATACTGTATGTTATCAGTCTCTGGTAGCCATATCACAAGCTTTGCTTAGTTTGGGGTCAGAGACCGTGTGTAAGATGTCCCAAGATATTTATTTGATTGACTGCCTCGGTGGCTCAGTGGTTAGTGACCCTGACTTCTGGATCAAAGAGGCGTGGGTTCGATCCCCACCAGGGCAAGCATTTTTGTGATGAACATTGGTGTTTGCTCTGTGTCTGGGTGTTATTTAGGTACTATCTATACAGTATTTAAAATATGTATATGTAGTATATCAGTCTCTGGCAGCCATAGCACAAGCTTTGCTTAGTTTGTCCCCGAATATTTATTTATTATTATTATTTATTTATTGGAGATCCGTAAGGGAGGCATATGTCCAGCAGTGGCCGTCATACGGCTGATAGATAGATTCTAGAGAGACACTCTAGAAGTCTAGATTATCCTGTAGAATACGAGTCAGTTTCCACATCGAAACACAGTATAACCAACAGTCAGTACGTGAAATGTTTACAAGTATTCGTCACGTGCGCCACCACGACGTAGAGTACGCCATATACCTACTCGTGCCTAATTGATTTCTGACGATACTATTCACTGTAGTAGATTGTAGCATTGATAAGAATAGTAATGTTGACATACAAACAGAGACGTTACTTAACGTACCAGCTGAGGTATTGCATCCTTGCCATATCTATAGAGATAATTAATCAATGACTAAGATAGAGATAATGGATCAATGTTAGATAGTGGATCCTATCTTAAAAGTTGTTTATATGTGAGTGGTCATACGAAAAGAGATATGCAGAGTTCGGAAACGATGTTTCGGTTCTTTGACGATTTTGATTCTTTAGACATAGAATATAGGGTAATCTTTATTATGATCCAAATAGAGTTTTTAAAATTGTTTTCTCTACAGGTTCCTTTTCGTAGGACTTCTCCCATAGAGATAAATACAATGTTTAGGTTAGGGTCTGGGTCCATGGTAACATTATAACGTATTACAATAACTGAATCGGATACAAAATGTACTTACTTATAGTACAGTTGTATTTTTGTAGTTTTGGGGTTGTTCGGTTTCATTAAAAGCTGTTCATGAATAACTCAAGAGGCGACTTCGAAACTAACACCAGGGCCACCCACCCGGCCTACAATAATTTACATATTTAGTACATTTCATTTCATTTATTCAACAAATGGGTGTCAGAGACACACTTTTGAGAAGTCGATAAAAATCTACACAATGGTAAACACTTAACAAAAAAAATCAATTGCTTACATAAATAAATCATCAATTTACACTTATCCACATTAATTAATTAAATTACATTACAATTAGGTACCTACATCATACATTAAAAACAAGTTAACACAACACGGTGCCAGTAGTGTGAATGACGAAAACCTACCAAATCTATCCAGTTTGGTAGATTTTCGTCAGTCAGTCAGTATAAGTGGTATAAACGCAATAAAATGTCAAATTGTTAAAGTAAAAATAAATATGTCAAAAATTGATAAAAAATCATTACAATGTCAATAATTTAAAAATAATTAATATTGTAAAATAAAATAAAAGTAATGTCAAATAAAGAAGCGAGAAGAAAAAAATAAATGTATATACTATAAAACATTTGCATTGATGTTAATTAGCTGCCATGCCTTTTTGTCCTCTAGAAATTCGTCTACCTTGTAGTAAGCTTTCTGTAACAGAAGTATTTTTAGTTTATGCTTGAAGTCGTCGTCGTTTAGACATATTAACGTTTTCGGCAATATGTTATAAAACTGTATACATTTAAAAACGAACGATTTTTGAATATTTGTCAAGCGAGTTTTTGGCAATACAAATTTACCTTTTAGTCGTGTATTTAAATTATGTTTTTCAAATTTGTGTTGATTTTTTCTTGCATACAAAATACAATCATAGATATATTGGCAAGGCATTGTTAATATATTTATGGTTTTGAAAAGTTCTCTCAGGGATTCTCTAGATCTAAGCCTGTAAATGCCTCTGATAGCTCTCTTCTGTAATACAAATATAGAGTTAATATCAGCCGAATTTCCCCACACTATTATGCCGTAACTCATAAGGGAGTGAAAATAACTGAAATAAACAATTCTGGCAGTTTCGATATTAGATAAATCTCTTATCTTTCTTACTGCATATGCTGCAGAACTTAATTTCCCTGACAGCGCCTTTATGTGAGGTCCCCATTGTAGTTTGGTATCCAATGTAATACCTAGGAATTTAGTTTCATTGGAGACAGTTAAAGTACTATTGTCAATTTTAACCGGATCTAAAGATCTATTGTTTACCAAAGTAAAACATAAGCAGTTGGTTTTTTTGGCATTTAAGGCAAGATTGTTTATACTAAACCACTTTGAGACACTGTCAAGTACTGTGTTTATCTCATCGGCACGTGTGGTTTTTCGACTGATATTAAATAAAAGAGAAGTATCATCAGCAAATAATATCATTTTAGCGTGTTTCTGGACAAAAAAGGGCAGATCGTTTATATACACTAGAAATAAAAACGGACCCAGTATAGATCCCTGTGGAACACCTACATCCACAGTCATTGCATCGGACAGTACACCATTTACATCTACTTTCATAGTTCTTTGAGATAAATACGATCTCAACAAAGCAAGCGATCCCCCTCTAACACCGTAATGTGTCAGTTTACGTAGAAGTATGTCATGGTTCACACAGTCAAAAGCCTTTGACAGATCGCAAAAGATGCCTATAACGTCTTGAGCATGTTCCCATGCATTGTAAATACTTTCTACAAATTTTGTTGCAGCATCTGTAGTAGAACAACCTTTGGTGAACCCAAATTGATCCCTATACAGGATTCCTTTACAGTTAAAAAAAGCACTTAGCTGTGTTAGTAGTATTTTCTCGAATATTTTGCTAAACACAGGCAAAATTGAGATCGAGAGATTGAGATAGTTGCATGGTTCTTTAGTATTTCCGTTTTTAAATAGGGGCAATATTTTAGCACCTTTCATCATATCTGGGAATAAGTTTTCTTCTAAGCAACTGTTAAAAATGTTACAAAGATAAGGTGCAAGTTCTTGCACAATATTAGTTGCAAATTTGACTGATATGCCACAGATATCCTCAGATTTTTTAGACTTAAGAGAAGCAAAGGTTTTGAGAATGATTACTGGAGTGATTTGATGAAAACAAAAGCTGGCGGGATTGTAATGTACGTTTTCACTTAAAAAATTTGATGCTTCATCCTGGTCTGTGCTAAGAGTTTTAGTGGTTTCAATTGGCACATTTTTAAAGTATTGCGCAAAAGCATTAGCGACTTCTGTTTTGTTTTCGACGGTAACGTTGTTTTGCTGCAACTTGATTTCATTCACTGGTTGATTTGATTTGCCTGTTTCTTGTTTAATTATGGACCACGTAGTTTTGATTTTATTAGTTGAATTACTTATTTGTTTTTGCAAATGCATACTTTTGGCCTCTTTACAAACTTTCTTAAAGATTTTACTGTAATTTTTGACATACTGCAAAAATGATTCATCTTGCCTAAAGCTTTTTTCCCCATACAGTTCGTAAAGTTTATCTCTGCTTATAATTATGCCTTTTGTAGACCAGTCATTAAATGAAAGTTTGTTCTTCCTAAGACAATTCTTTTTCGGAAATTCTTGATCAAAATTATTTTTAATTACGCCAAGTAAAGTGTCATACATAGTGTTAGCATCTTTAGGTAAATTAAGGTTTTGGTCCAGACAGTTCATTAGATCATCGTTAATTTTATTTTTAAATCTATTTATTTTATTTTTTGTCACTTGACGCATTTGTCTCAAAGTGTATATATGGTTGTCCTTGATATACGGCATGCAAACAAATTGGCCTGAATGATCTGAAGTTAAATTATTAATTATAGACTTTTCAAGAACATTACAATTCACAAAGATGTTGTCGATGCAGCTAGACGTATTTTCCGTTATTCGAGTCGGTTCCTTGAACAAGGGATCCATGTCAAAGCTTCGGAATATATTTACTAGAGTAGATCCCTTATTTGACGATATCATAAGGTTAATATTAAAATCACCTGCAACTATCACTACAGAACAATCTACCCCATATTATTTCACCACGTTATTTCATAAAAGGACACATTACGTGAAATTATACTTAGAGCTCATAGCGAAGTTTGACTAGGTGTTCGTAACCGATCATCGAAGTTAAGTAACATTCAGCACTTCAGTTCAGTCTTCGAATGAGTGATGGCAGGTGGAATTTACAATTGAGTGCTGCGGTGGCTCGGATGACAAGTTAAATTGTAGGCCCCACTTGCTTTAACCGTTTAGCCACGTCAGAGGTCTTCCGGCTGCTTAAAACGTGTGAAAAAGTGACAGATATATACTTTGCCATAACGCTGTCTCGTTCTGACACTACGAAAGAAATATTTCGTGGGGCGCATCCTAGCCCGGCAGGGCTAGCCACCCGGCCTATACGAACTTACTATTACTTGAAATTGTACTTTTTTGTACCCGTACCTAAAACATTTCACAAAATTATGTAAGAACGTCCGAAGGTCATTTGAATTCATTAGTTAATTAAATATAGTACTTGATTACCAAATGCCTTTTTGGAACTTACGTTAGTGATATGAGTCACACGTTTAAGTACCCGTTTCTATGTAAAGTGCTATAAAGTACTATTTTATTACGTATTAGTTAAGCCTACGCATTTTACTTATATTAGTATTTTAATCCCAAAAGTATAGTTTTACTGTTTAATGGCACAGCACTTTTGGATATTTTTTTAGACATACTGGACCTACCTACCTATATTTCTATTTTTATTTCGCTAAAACGACAAACTACTTACCTATTGGTAAGTGATACTGTATTTATCAATATGTTTGTAAAAAAATCCTTTTCAATATGTAAGTCTATAGGTAGGTATAGGTCGAGTGGATAGCAGGCGGCTTAAAAACTGTGACACTGTTTTTAAGCCGCCTGAAGACTGACATGGCTAAACGAGTAGAACTGTACTGTACCAGCCTTTTTAATAGTCCACTGCAGGACGAAGGCCTACCCACGAAGGGTGATTGGGCAATATCCACCACGCTGGCCCAGTGCGGGTTGGTGGATTCACATACGCCATCGAATTTCTTCTACGGACGTATGCAGGTTGCCTCACGATGTTTTCCTTCACCGAAAAGCCAGAGGTGTGAAATTCCGTACATAAATTCCAAAGAACTCATTGGCACGGGACTGGGGATTTGAACCCACGACCTCACGATTGTAAGGCGGGTGTCACTACCTCTTGACCACCACGGCTTATAAAAATGCTACCCACGGTCACCTATACGAAAACTGACTGTGCCAAACGTTGCTTAATATTGTCGTTGCTACATTTTTTTTATTGTTACGTTGCTTAATCTTTGTAAATACACGTCAGTTTAAAAAAAACAGTATCAGTACTGGTCCATTCGTTTAGGACCTACCATGCCACAAACAGACATACGAGTAAGTCGTGACTTTTTTGTTTCGTAAGTTAAAAACTATGTAGTAGGTTATTACTAAATCTACATCGGCCTATATACTGTAGATAAGTCCCTTTTAAATAATTAAATTGAAAATACATAATATGCAACGAACGAGGCTATAAAACTAAGTATACTAATTCAGACTAAATGCATCAACCTGCGTAAGCGCAGAATAAGCGATTAGCATCGACCACACGCATCGTATTATTTACATATGCATAAAAAACGTGCGTATGAACGTAAACTACATAGCAGAAATAACAATGAAAGTGCAAGTAAAAATATTTGTGCTAGGCCTCACTTGAACTGCCAAGCGATTGTGAAAAGTGAAACTTTCTTTATCTATAAGCCTCAAGCAGTAGTGTGAAGCGTATAGGGTAGCCCTATGTTCTTTTGTTATACTCCATGGACACTAGGGTCCGTGCTCCTTGTTAAATGCATTATTTCATCGTACATTTAGATCAAAACCAAGAAGACTTGAGAGATATACCAGAAGTACTGCATTTTCAGATGTTGCGACTCCGATCCAAAATGTATGATTGGCCTATGTTCAACAGTAGACTATAAAAGGCATTTACTTACAGTACATAGCACTACCGTGCAAAATTTAATTTTTGTTGTTTAAACATGATTTTATCAGAACTATAGTGACACAATAAGCCCAATTTTAGAGGCGCCATCGTAACTATAATAGCTAATTAGACTAATTCTGTTTGTTTCTTTTTCACTTTAGGCATACGATAGAGAGAAAACTTTTTACGTCGCTATTAAATTCACGATGGCGTATTTAAAGTTAGGCCTATTGTGATAGGTAGGTGTAATTTTTGATAAGGATTTTATCATTTAACAGACATTTTGCTTCCTTTAACTAGTAAATACTTTGCACAAACTACTGAAGAACAAGTATTTTCCGTATCTAACAAATATTTAAATGGCAAGCGAGATTGATCTAAAAAAAACCGGACAAGTGCAAGTTAGGCTCGCACATCGAGGGTCCCATACAAATCCAGAAAATTTCACAAAATTGGGAAGTACGTTGTTAAAATCTCTATACTCATCATCATCTTCAACAAACGTTTTTTTTTTTTAACTTTTCTCGTCATTCATCGAAAATTTTTAAATTAATTAAAAACCTGTCATAGCATGTGCTAATGAGCTCCTTTACTCGTATATAATATCTTACAAGATACGATTTACGCACTTTGAATTTTAAACCCGTATTTTGTGAATTTTGAAGCCCTATTTTTTTATATATATAAAAATGTACAGTTTTCAGATTTATTCTTATATGTTTACTTTGAGACAATGCTTTCCGCCAAATTTCATAGTTCTATGTCAACGGGAAGTACCCTGTAGGTTTTGATTTTTGTGAGTGTCAGAATGTGCGGTTTTTTACGACATAAACGGGTAACTTTGCGTAGAAACCACTGGTGTAAAATATATAGCAAAATATGCAGATTGACACCCTATATCTCCTGGAGACACTTCAATTTACCCAGAATCCACGTGAAATCGGCCAAACTTTCTCATTTCTCAACTGGAGTAAAAAAAACAATTAGCATCGACCACACGCACCACTGTTTTCCATATGCACAAAAGTAAGCAAGCGCGTTGGTCACAGTTACGGCTTGCTCTTGAGTCTTGGCCAACAAGCATCTGTGTCAATTCTACCCATTGGAGGGTATCTGTTGTAAATGGGTTAAGCATTCACGTTGCAATAGCGAAATTTTCAGTGGGTATTTGTATTTTGTTGTGTAGCGTTGCAAGGGCTATTTTGTTGGAACGTCTGAAAAGGTTTACCTTAGTGATTGGCGATTACTACATTAAAACACACAATAGGTACGTTATCGATCACTGAGCATAGATCTTTATAAATTACAGAAATAGTCCACCCAGGAGGAGGTTTTATAAACCCCCGAACCAAAATGGAAGTATTATATAGGTATGTAGATATATGTAGAATATACTTAAGTATAAAGTTTGGACCGATTTATGCATTATTTTTGACCGACGAACCACCGAAGGAGGTATAAAATTCGACGCGTATATATATATTTTTATGTATAACCACGCATAACTTTTTTCATAGTAGTCTGATTTCAATAATTCTTTTTTTATTGGAAAGAGTATACTTCGAAATTGGTCTCATTTAAATGTTATCGAAATCAGCTGAGCCATTTTTGATAAATCAACAATAATGTGAAAAATGCTCCATCGATCCGTGCGAAAAATTCGCGAATTCTGTACACGGGTCGGTCATGCTAATTTTTGCAAAAAATAATCTTGTTGTTTGATTGAAAGCTTGACATGGTTCTTAGCTATACTTGAACAAATCCCACGTTTTTTTTCATATTTTACATTCGTTTTGTAAACTTGAGGTGAAAAATCTCATGGCAAATGTGAATCACCAATATACTACTTACTACTGAGTCAGCGCTCAGAGTAGTGGTTATGGTCCAATTGCCCTTCAGCAGGTTTAATTATGTTCAACAGTGAATAATTAAAAAAAGTTACAGTACATTTGCTGGAAAATTCCTCACAATAAGTGCGTAAATATACAAAAATACCAACGACAATGTACAGGTAGTTTCCTTGAGAACTGCGTAGCCTCAGCGCTCAGGTGACGGAGCCTGACCTACGCCTTGACTTCGCCAGGCGACGCTCCAAACGGCTACAAACTGTTAATTAGACGGGTAAACTAATACTGGTAGGTGTTAAGTAATTAAAAGTAAAAACAAGAATGAGTAGACCTTAGTATTATACATTTATAATAACACCACTTTGTGTAGCCCATACTCCAACTGACACCGTACCGCTCAGCCACGACCTCGCGATAGCGGGGCGCGAGGCGTCGAGCGATAAAGAACCAATGTACTGAAATGTTCGAATGACGCCACGACGTCCCGCTCAAATAGATAGATAGATATACTCTTTATTGATTCACATATACATAGTACAGAAACATTCAAAAATAAGACAAAAAGTTGGCTTGTTGAGCAGGCATTTTACAATCTACGAGACTTTCTTCCTAAGGTAGAGTGACTGATGTATTGGTAATTTTAAGGACCTATAGAATATTAATTTGACTTCAATTATGTGATAAGTTTTTGACATTGATATTTCGATTATTAATTTTTGTTTGTTACTTATTATTATTATTTTTACTTAATGATTTCAATTTATTCCTTATTTAATTATTTCCATTTAACAATTAATGACTTACTGTTATAAATAAATGAGTATGAGTATGAGTACATAAATATAGAAGAAATTAGATACTAAAACATGTGATTCAACTGGCAGCCTTATCACGGAAATTGATGTCTTCCAGGCAATAGCCAGGAAATCAGGCAGGAAATAGTAAGTCCCGCGGGATCCCGGAGGCATATCCATATTATTGATATCACAAAATCGCTAATACTTAAAATGTAACTATCGATTTCGACCCATACTTATGACATCCTTCTTTTCTATCAGGTGTTAAAATAACCTTGAGTAAAATTATGTATAACTCAGTGCCTCTAATTCTTATTCACAGGTATGACGTTTACAATCAGGTGAACAACCTACTTGTCTCGCCGCTGTTACCTATTTACCCACGTAAGTAGGTATATCACATAGGTAGGTATATGACGGACCGCACCGTGAAATGCCTTGTTAGCATGCCAGTGCTGCGTATTTTGGAGTAGTTTGTTTTGACGGGGGCCTTTAACCGATTTTGCAGAAGGAGAATGCTCCTCCTATACAGAGTTATCTTGCCCTGTATTAAGCCGAGAGCTGGTGAATAAGACCATCGCAACTTTAACTGTGGGTCCATTCGAGAAAAAAAATCTGCTGTTCCATTCAAAATTGCAACTCAGAATCGACAGAATGTATGAAACAGCTGTTTTTTTTTCGAATTTCAGGTTGGCATATTAAAAGTAGGTCATAAGGATGGTCTGAATCACCTCCTTCCGGCCTGGTACACCAGTTCAGGATAACCCAGTAGAAAAGGTCTAAGAATAGCCGTGCAGAAAAATTTTCCTTCAATAAAGGTGTAATGAAAGTCGTGGTGGTAAGTAGGTAAGTTCGTATTGGCCGGGTGGCTCTGGTGTCAGAGTTTTGAAGCTGCAGAAGCCTTCTCTGGCTCATGGCTAAACAGTTAATAAAACCGGGCCCTACAATTTAACGTGTCATCCGGGCCACGGTAGCGTTCAGTTGGAAATTGCACCCGCGGTCACACATGTAAAGACTGACCGTGCCGAACGTTGCTTAACTTTGGTGAACGCTGACAAACACCTAATCAAACTACAACAGTCGTGGTTGTGTAGTGTCACTCATCGTACAATGGCGGGCCGGATCCAAATCCCGGTTCCATACCATTGAGTTCCTTGGTGCTTGTGAACGGATTTTCTCACTACTGGCTTTACAGTGAATGAAACAACGTGAGGCATCCGTAGAAGAAATTCGATGGCGTATGTGAATCTAACCCGTACTGGTCTAACGTGGTGGATGTAGCCCAATCACACAAATCAATTTCACTTCCGGCTCTAATAAATGTGTTTTTGAAATTCCTTTTATTTTATGTATACGAGACTAATGATGATTAACTGGAGAATGAGGTAATTTATATCTCATATTTTCAGTGCGCGATTAGTCCTGTAGTACCTAAATAAAATGCAATTTCTTTTCTCTCCAATATTGACTGACAGATACCTCAGTTATAATTTTAAGAAACAAATTGTACACTAGTACAATATCTTTGATCGAATCGTATTTGGAACATGTGAATATTGATCTAGAACGCTCGTCAAACACTCCGCAGCGAGTACATATACGCAGTAACTATTTCTCATTTAGTACATCATAAAAATACCTACATTTTGCATTCGCGTAAATCACATTATAAATAGAGGTAAAACATTGTTTACAACAAATTGCGCATTAGTTTTTTGGCGCAATTTCTTTTCGACATAGTCAACAAAGTAGCATCTTGACGACGCAACATTATAAATTGTTTATTTCAAATGATCATTCTATGTCCTAATATATTATATATTTTACGCGAAACGTGTAGTTCGTGCTCTTAGAATTCTTACTGCATACATAGTAAGTACGTTTTGTACATATCGTCGATTACAGGTTGGAATTTTGTACGGAACAGCTGTATTTTTTTTGCGAATTCCGGGCCGGAATATTGGGCCAAAATAGTAAAATATGTTTATAATAGTGGTCTAAATCATCCCCTTTTAGCTGAGTACAGGGCAAGCAGATAGCTCTGTATAATATCCAATATAATATCTTAAACTTAAATTAATTAAATTTTATTTGATTTTAAAGACATAATTAACGTAAAAGCTTTATTCCAGGTGAAATTCTTTGGTCGGTAAGTAGGTACCTATATCTGAAAATATAACAATAACACAGAAAAACGTCCTAAATAGATATATAGTACATCTAAACATTTTTTTCCAGCCGATCGACAACGAAATTCGGCCAAACCGATTCAATATTACAGACAGCCTCTTGAATGGTAATTTTTTGCCGTCCTTTGTGACGCGATATCAAAGGGTTAGTTTCATGCTGAAGGAGGTCTGAACGCAAATTGATATGCTCTTGACAAGGGCTTTCTCTGTAGTACTCTACATACGCTCTACTCTACGCGTAGGTTATACTTTATACTGGATTTTCTTTAAACACCTGACTTACCTAATACTTTAGAATATCATTGTATTCATGATCATCATCCATAACCTTCTTTATCCCACTGTTAATGCAACCGTTAAAACTGTTAAAAGTTGATCATAATAATGATATAATGACCAACTTTTACCTTGTGGAGTTACTAAGTAAAACTTGTCAAAACCACAAAAAACAGCGATTCCTTACAATACTTTTTTTAATTATTGTGCTCATGCACATTATAAGTCTTACGTCGTTTATTTATTGCCTTTATATTTTTTTACTTTAAGTCTAAAAATCATTGTATTGTTTTATATACAAAACAGGTAATTTGCGTTTTTAATGCTATAATTTCTACGCAGTAATAAGAATGAACCACGTATCGACATTCCTCGTCCCAGCTGCTCCAGATTTAGTTTAGCGAAACGTCTGGCAAGTTTTCCCACAAGTGTTGCCACTCACGCCTACTTCAACATCCTAGAGTCCTAGAACTAGATTGTCTTGGAATGTTTGCAAACCGCCTTTAGAGATGGGTCGTCGCTGTCGTCAAAGTCAGAGGCCTAAAAAGGTCGACTTTACTTTACAGCATAGATATAGTTTATGGGTCGGAGAGTGTCCTGGACTACTTTTTATCCCGAAAAAATAATAGCTTTCTACAGGATAGCACAAAAATCAAAATATCCCGCGGATAAAACCGCAGGCGAAAGCTAATATTTCGATAAATCACGAAATGAAATATAATAAAAAGTAACAAAGAATGGTGTAGAATAATGTATAAATTGCATACAATTACAGGTAAACTCGATAGGCTTTTATTACGAAATATAGAGCTCCTCAAATTACAGAATGCGCTTAATCAGAAACACACATTGTAATTAGTTTTGATGACAAGTGTGTTCACTTGTTGTTCGCCAAATTCCGTATCACTTGCGCAATTGCACACTATTGAATGTAAAAAAACCACAATATGGATATTTCACAGAAATACAATGTTGCATTTGTTTATCAAAAAATTATACACATTTTGTAGCATTTGTCGTTTTTAATTAACATCTTCGATCTCTTCTATTAAAACAAAAACATCAACATCAACAAATTCTTTAATACTAAAATAATACAAGCTATGGTAGGATTGATAAATGATTAACAAAGTTTTTCGAAATTCAATGCTCACAGAAGATCTTGCAAATTCGGCCCAGACTTTGTACAGGAGCCCAAAAAGCGTTATAATAAAGTAAACAAATTCGCAGAAAAAAAATGATCTACCAAACGAAAAAAGAATTATTGAAATCGGACTACTCTCTAAAAAAGTATGCGTGGTCATACATAAAAAAATTATACGCGTCGCGTCGACTTACACTCCTATAGCCTCTTCCGTTTCGTCGGTTAAAATAATAATGAAAAATCGCGGCACCCGGCTAATTACCGCAAAATAAACGATGCAATTCCATGAATGCAAGTAAAGGAAAACAAAGTTTGCATATCGCAGTTTGTCGCGAATTCTCCACGGAGGAATCTTTACTTATTGCACTTACTGTTTGTTAATCCACATACTCCATAACCGACCCGACTCTCAAAAGGAGCAGATTTTCAATGGGTTTATTTTGTTTTTTTTTCTTTTGCGCGAAGGTAAGGTAAGGCTCGAGTAGGTAAGTAGAATGAAGAGGGTAGAGTGATTTCGCGAAACGGTCCCATTCGCTTCGCTTCGGTCAAATGGAACTAGTGTAGTAAATTATTTACAGTAGTTCCATCATGGAACTGCGGCGACGAACCAATTATTTAGTAATAATTATTAATCTAAGTATTTTAAATTGTTTTGTGTTTGCATGTTTTGTTTTTTATTTTAAGATCTATGGCAGTCTACGATAGAGCAAGTCTCTAGAGACTCTCTGAAAGTTCGTTGGTAGCTCACTCGCCCTCTCTCTCAAATTTAAAAACAAACAATAAAATTTATCCTTATATTCAGTCTTTTATCTAAAAGAATAAAAGGGTTTCCTAGAAACAGCTTAAATTTCTATTAGCACAGAAAATAAGTTTAAAACTTGGCAACTGGCTGTTATTCCGAAATTTTTAATTGTTGTCTGGCAAGCGGCCCAGAACCTTGCAAGTTACAACTTAACACTTCAAGCAGGGTTGCCAGCGGTATTTCATCATTATCCACAGCTTTGTATAAGATACAATTTTTAGGTCTATATTAGAATGATTGTACAGGACCGCGTCCGGGCCTAGCTGTGTACGCAAGCTCTGCTTTCCCAACATAGTCATCATTTAGTGGCCGTCAGTTTGTCGAGAGTCAATGAATAAAGTTTTTGTATGGAACAGCTGTTTTTTTTTTCGCGCATACGCATACGCATAGTAAACTATGGGGCCAACTGCGACTATTGGGCCAACTGCATATGCGCATACCTTGTTCGTAGTGATAAGCACTTACCCCTGAATGTGCAAGGACATTCAGAGGGGTAAAAAGCAGGTACTTTAAAAAGCAACTGTATATAGAACTGTGTGAAGCCAAGATTACAATACAACAGTTTGTATTTCAGTGGTAACCCTAATCTGAACTTTAGCTCACCTGTTATATACCAACCTGGTGTCATCATTAAATTGAAAACTTCATTTATCTTTATGGACATAAGTCGGCCCTGAAACATTATCATTATTATTGCCAATTATTCGGCACATACAGCTTTTGCCAATGAACTTCTCTCTCAGTGCTTTCGCGAGTTAACCTCCAACGAAAAAGGTGGAATGTTACAAGTTTAATAATAAAAATAAGTCTCTAAAATATTATTATATTACGTAATACTAAACAAACCAAAAATAAAAATGTTTCAAACACTACAAAAATATTGTAATATATCAACAAGCTATGTAAACTGCATCCTACCGTTCTTATTGGAAATCAACAGCGAAGGCCTATGTCCTGCAGTGGACAAAAAATGTCAAAACTATGAGTTTTCCATATCACGCAGTTCATAAAAAAGATAATATAACAGACAAACAGTTACCTTCCATGAGTATAGAGATTATTGCCGAATTATGCAAAACCATGTCATTCTCGTAAAAAAATATGAGTACATGAAAAAATGCAATACACAGTGTATGAGAATGATGGGTACACTCGCGACGAAAAAGTATTCCTGGCATTCATGCCATCAACAAGCTGTAAAATATACAAAAAATAAGAAAAAAAAATTTTTTACTACACATATTTAATCAATCATAATCTAATTATAATCTAAAAGACGCAGATATTCTAAAATATCGTTGTACTTATAATTATGTCCAACTTTTACTATAGGAATAGGGTTCATCCCATAGTAAAATAATTATCAATTGCAAAGTATGTCGACTTTCAATAATGTCTTCTTTACCAAAATGTATGAAACCGCATTTTTACAACCTTTTTAAGGTTGGTCCCTTAATAACAGTTAGTCATAATTATGTAACGAGTACAATGATATTCCCGAGTATATCTTAATGATCCTACTAAAAACTATAGTAACCTTGAGAAAACCGATTGCGAAATCCAACAGCAAAACTCAACGAAAACAAATTGAAATACAAAAACAATCCTTACCCACTTCTGTCCCGGTTCCATGGAACGTTTAAAAAACGCGAATACGGTACGCAGGTGTTTCAATTAGCAAAAATCGTGTCCGAACCATAAGGCTAAGAACTCACGGAGCGGTTTTTTTCCCGTGCCCGCCGCGCTGGCGGAACTGGGGTTTTATTTCTATTCTCACGCGACCTGTTATTTGTGCGGTTACACAGCCGTCGCGGTTGAGATTATCGCCCGCAAATGATCGCAAGACGGGCGGTTATAAGACTAAACAATCACTCGAAGATCAGACCGCCAACCGAACGCATAGAGCGCGGTCGCAACCCCAGGAGGCTGCGGTTGACCGCGGCCCGCGCGATTCTATTAGTTGCCCGCCGGTGCAGCGGGAGCCACAAACAACCGCGGATCTTCTTCTTCTTAGTCGTTACGGTATTGACAGAGCGGTCGTGGTCATTACGTAGTATTTATGGTAGGGGCAGATGTAGCACACTTCACGGTGTCTCACCATCTCTCTCTATAGGTCAATCGGGTACACTCATGCACGGGCCCGCCTACAGGAGATTTGATTTGGTCGATCCAACGCATGGGCGACCTTCCGCGCGATCTTGTGCCTTCCACTTTGCCCTGGACAATCAGACGCTCTATGGACTCTATGGACAACCGCGCATACTGCGGGCGTAAAACGCGTCGTGACATCTGCTTTATTTTTTACTATATCTGCATTCTACAGAAACTGCAGGCCCGCAAACGCGGCGAGCGCCGCTAAAAACCGCTTCGTGAGTCCTTAGCCTTACTAGACAAACCCGCAGTCAGATAATTGGCAACATTTTGTTACCTTTATTAAACATGCACCGCCAACGCAACCCCCCAAAATGTTAGCAAAAAGGCTCCATACCCCTTCACTTAACCATAACGTTACCAATCCTAATTTAATCCGAACAACAATAAAATTTAAACTTTATTACCGAGGGGTAAGCCCCATAGTTAAGCAGAAGGGTTGAGGTTAAAACTCATTACTTTTTATATCGAGGAAAAATAATAACGGAGTTTGTAGAATATTATCGTTATTTGTACGAGCGCCCTTTTTGTCGGGATATCTGTGGCCGTATTTTAAACAGCATAAGGTTGACAATTGGAGGGTAGTCGTAAAATGGCGGAACTTGGGAGATTCGACCGCGGAAGTAAAATTGTACGGGTTAAATGTAGAGGGGCCATCGGTTCGAGTATTGCGGGATATGCTCCAGTAACACAGAAAAGAGATATTAACACAATACATAATTACTACTACACCATTGTATTCCGTTTGAATTTTGTATTGTTGACTCGTCAGTTGTCACACGCCTTGGCGTGGCTGTTAATGTGACAAGTAATTTTCTAAAATTGACCATATCTCAAAAACCAAGAGGGTGGGTCTTGGTTTTTGGTTATATTCAGGGTGTTCCAGCATTTCCGGCTTAACGTTGGGTTCAGGGACACCCTGTATAAGATGTGTTTTGTACAATCAAATATTAGGACTTTTATTTCCATTTCCATCATCATCATATCATCTGCAGCGTACATATTTTATTCATATTTTTTACTTTTTTCAGATCCTCGACTTCACCGAAATAAAGAACACCCTAGCCTGGCGAGAGTAACCAGCCGACGGCCGGCGGTCCCGTAGGCCCGCGTTAAATAATTAACGATTTTCATCGTATCAAACAAGGAAGTCTGATAATAATTCAACGTTCCATCGTGCCGTATCGGACATGAGGGTTGGGCTCGAGTAGATAAGATTATGATGAACCTAGCTGAGCGACGGATTTACACTTGTCGACTTTTGCTCTTCATTTTGATTTCTAGGGTTACCGATATAGCTCAGCGGATTGGCAAGTTGAAATGGCAGGTGCAGGACTCATAGCACGGAGGACTGTTGACCGAGATTGCAAAAGTTCTACCATGATACATGGTAGAACTTTTAGGTAAGCGCAGGAGCTATGTCTAGCAGTGGACGTTCTATGACTGATATGGAAGGAAGCATTTTTTCAATACTCGTAGCAAATTAGCAACCCTGCATTGGCGTGAAAATAACTTTTATATATTCTAGATAAAATGTACCAAAATCAGGATAGTTACCTAATCAAAAAGACAGACAGACAAAATTCTTTATTTACAACCACAATTTGAAAAATTAACACTATATACACATTTACGACAAAAAATATGATTATAAAGTGGCGACCTTATCACCCATGGCGATTTCTTCCAGGCAACCTTGCACTAATATGAACAGACAAGAACAAAAAAAAAACCTTTGCAAAGCATAAGTTCGTGAACTTTCTCCCAAATGTGTAGAACAGCAGTTTTTTTTTCCGATTACGGGGTCAGTCCCATAGTAAATACAGTCCCAATGATTCGTACCTCGAATTCTCTCGATTGGACTTCTATAAATATAGCAAGGATCCAAAATAGTGAACACACAACTGTAGATAAAATGTAATTATTGCTTCAATAATAATAATAATAACAAAAAAAAAAAAACCGCTGACAGCCCAGACGTCTTTTTGGTCTTATTTTCTAAAAATTTTATATTTTTTGGTTTTTCGATCGTTTTTCTGCAAATTTCCACACAAAAGCAATAGCCAAATTATTTTCCACTACATTTAGATATTTTCTGCAATAAAACTTAAACAAAATATGAAGAAAAGTAAAAATTCAATATTTCACGAAATATGTCAACATGACGTTCAAAATATCGGACTACAGAATAAATGCTAACAAGATCAAAGACGAAAACAGCGGATTCGAGAGGCGCACGACCACCACCATCGCCCGCCTCGTCGTCAGCTCCGAGCGCATCGTCGGGTGATGATTTCTACACCACCCGCGAGACGAGCGGCTCGTCGAGCGACACGAGCGGGCCACGGACGCCGCCGCCGCCACCACCACCAGCGCGACGACGAGGCCGTCCACCGCTGCCGGCACGCTTGGGGCCTGTGGGGCATCCTGCCCCGCCATCCGCTCCCGCTACCGGTGGCATAGTGCGTCGCATGCGATGGACTCAAACCATTAATGAGAATTGCATGCGCGCGTACTTTGGGGCTACAGAGGGAGGAACCAACATGACAGCGTACTGTGCCAGAATGCTGCCTTTGTTTCAGGCCCTTGAACCGACCGTGGCCGTGACTGCCCAACGACTATCGGACCAAGTGCGGGCTATCCACCGGTGCAAACTGCTGGATCAGTCCGTAATTGATCGGCTCCGCTTGGAGGCGCTACCTGCTCGCCCCACTGCTTCCTCGACGCGGGACTCGACCGTACCTGTCGCGTCGTCAGCCCCGACAATGGCTTCAGTGCCGATGTCGGGGGCGACACTAGCGACACCACCGGCTGGTCCTGCGGTCGACGAGCCAGATGGCGCGAGTATGAGCGTATCTAGCCAGGTGAGTGAGCAACTGAGGAGGGCTTTGGAAGACGCGATTTCCCAGTATCGGTTCGCACCCGACTCTAGGCCGCGACTGCCACGTTTTCCCACACATAGGCGTAACTTAGCGCTTATGGGAGCCCTGAACCCTTTGCTAGTCCCGTATTTACAGGTTAGCGAAGGCTTAGTCGATACCCATTCGATCTTGTACTGCGGCGCCATCGCGGCGTGTCGCGTTGCACGTGTTAAGTTCCCGGACACTAGCCGCGCACCGCGACCCGCCGGGGGTGTGCCCGCGTGGCAAATGCGGATCCAGCGGCGTATCGACTCGTTCAGGACTCTCATAGCAAAGCTAATCTGTTTCAGCCGGGGGAATAACCGCCCCCGAGTCATGCGTTTCGTGACACAGGCCTTTGCCGGGACTGGTATCAGACCCCAGCACTATTTGGCCAGTGTCACGGAACGCATAGACTATCTGAAACAGAAAGTCTATGCGTGGGCAAACCGCATTCGTCGTTACAGAGAGCGTGTGGACCGATATTGGCTAAATCGCCTCTTCCAAAGTGACCAAAGGAAAGTGTACCGAGGCTGGGAGAGAACCGACCAACGTGTGAGCGACGGGCAGTTGCCGGATGCTAGCGCCATGAATGACTTTTGGCGTGGCATCTGGTCGGTGCCCGTCGAACACACGGAGGGTGACTGGATGCGTGTGGTTGAGCGGGAATGCGAGACTATCGAACCTATGGGATCTGTTTTAATAGATCCCGTAGACGTTAGTTGTGCGATCCGTACGGCTCAGAACTGGAAAAGTCCTGGGCCGGACGGGCTGCACAACTTTTGGATAAAATGGTTTCGATGCTCGCATGACCGCTTAGCCACACAATTCCAGGAAGCCCTTGAGGTTGGTTCTCTACCTAGCTTTTTCACCACCGGTGTCACCTTCCTGCTCCATAAGTCCGGTAGTACCACGGAAGCAAAGAACTATCGACCAATTACATGCTTGCCTACCATCTACAAGCTCCTCACATCCATTCTGAGCATCAAAATTAATGCGCACGTCGTTGCGCAAAACGTTTTGGCTTTCGCTCAGAATGGATGTAGGGTTGGGTCCCGTGGTACTAAGGAGCTCCTCCTCATAGACATGACCATAAGCCAGCAAGTCCGGCGGAACAAGGGAGCCCTCTCTGCCGCCTGGATTGACTATAAGAAGGCCTATGACTCTGTGCCTCATTCGTGGCTCGAGAGGATTTTAGAGTTGTATAAAATCGATACAACTCTAAAATCATTCTTAGTGTCATGCATGGGGCAATGGGCCACGGTCCTTCGTCAACCTGGCGGTGGAGACGGCTCCGCTGGCCCGCAAGACTTGATTAAGATTGAGCGGGGAATATTCCAGGGTGACAGTCTGAGTCCATTGTGGTTCTGCCTGGCCCTGAATCCTCTCAGCACTTTGCTGAGGAATTCAGAGCTAGGCTATCGGCTTCGCAGACAGGGTGAAGTTATCTCTCACCTGCTGTACATGGATGATCTCAAGCTGTTTGCACCGAAATACCAAGACCTGGTGGAGCTGCTAAAAACCACTGAAGTTTTTAGTAGGGCTATCAGGATGGAGTTCGGTGTAGATAAGTGTGCGGTCATGCATGTACAGCGTGGGAAAGTTGTGGATTCTCCGAATCTACAACTTTCTGAGACGATGACTATCAGGTCTCTCTCCGAAGCGGAGACCTACAAGTACCTCGGTATGTCAGAGTCGTTGGGTATATCGGCAGTGGACATCAAGAAATCGGTGAAGGAGCGCTTTTTTTGTCGTCTGACAAAAGTACTAAATAGTCTTTTGTCCGGCGGCAACAAGGTGCGCGCCTTCAATGGTTGGGTGATGCCGCTGCTGATGTACTCCTTTGGCATACTGAGGTGGACTCAGACTGAGCTGGACGCCCTGGATAGGAGGGTCCGTCGACTGCTCACTTTGCATCGCATGCTACACCCGCGCTCGTCTGTCATGAGACTGTACATTCCGCGGAAGTGTGGTGGCCGAGGCTTTTTAAATGCCAAAGACCTCCACAACCGCGAAGTATACAGTCTCCGGGACTATTTCCGAAACAGCGGGCGTGGAATGCATTGCGATGTGGTGGCAGCTGACAGAGGCCTCACCCCGCTCTCTCTGGCGAAGGAGAACTGGCGCAGGCCATCGGTGCTCAGCACCGATGATCGCAAGGCGGTATGGAGGAGCAAGGAGCTGCACGGGCGGTTCTATCGGGCCCTAACAGGACCCGATGTGGACCTGCTCGCGTCGGTGGCCTGGCTGCGCTTCGGTGACCTCTTTGGGGAAACCGAAGGTTTTGCCTGTGCAATTGCGGACGAAGTTGTCTTGACGAACAACTACCGGAAGTATATCCTGAAGGACGGTACGGTCGACATTTGTCGGGCATGCCACCGTCCCGGAGAGTCACTCAGGCATATTACTTCCGGTTGTTCTCATCTTGCCAACGGCGAGTACTTACACAGGCATAACCAAGTAGCCAGGATTATCCATCAGCAACTTGCTCTTCGATACGGCCTTGTCGAGTCTGAGGTGCCGTACTATAAGTACGCACCGGCACCAGTTCTCGAAAATGGTCGTGCGTTGCTTTATTGGGACCGCTCTATCATCACGGACAGGACTATTGTCGCCAATAGGCCTGATATCGTGGTGGTCGACCGGTCCCAGCGCCGGGCAGTGCTCGTCGACGTCACCATCCCACATGACGAGAACCTCGTGAAGGCCGAGAAGGACAAGCTCAGCAAGTACCTTGACTTGGCTCACGAGGTCACCGCCATGTGGGATGTGGACTCTACGATCATTGTCCCGATAGTCGTTTCGGTAAACGGCTTAATAGCGAAGAGTCTCGACCACCATCTTAAGAGGCTCTCGCTAGACGGTTGGGTCAAGGGTCAGATACAGAAGGCGGTCGTCCTGGACACAGCGCGCATTGTCAGGAGGTTCCTCTCTCTGTAGACCCAACCACCGGTAGCTTGGGCCTCGCCCCGCTGCCGGCGGTACTCTAGGTTTAGGTTTTTTTATAGTATTTTGTTTTTTATTATTTAAATATTGTAAAAAAACTTAAATTTAAGACAATAAATAAATATGTGTATAATAATAAGTATTCACCCTAAGCCGTCCACACCAATGTTGCCCCTCCGGTGCCAACTTACGGTAGCCTTTATGGGGGGCCCATTTAGTGGACGGCAAGTCACCACCCGCTACGAAATTTTGAAATGGGGCATGTTTAGCGGGTGCCGTACCTCATTCCATAGTCTAATTTTACAAAACATTTAAAATTTCACCAAAATAGCCCAGTAACAATATTTCAAGTCATTTTATATGCCATAGTTTCCATTTCACGCCATTTCATCTTTTTTATACCTACTACTGTTTTTATATTTCATAATAAAATTGTAAAAGGGGCCTCTCAATGTTGGCTTAGGCTCCATTGATGCCTAATAAAGGACCAGGCTAAGCCTGTGATTTCAGTTGAATAAGTATTAAAATTTTACTGCACTTGTGTAATCAGATTTGGAAAACCGGCAAATGGCCTAAGGACTGGAAAGAGTCACTTCTGATACCTCTGCACAAAAAGGGCTCCACGAAATCCTGTGAGAACTACAGGACAGTGGCGCTTATATCACACGCTAGCAAGGTAATGCTCTATATAATTAATGGGCGGTTGCAATCATATCTGCACCGACAAATACCAAGTGAACAGGCTGGTTTTGTCAAAGGCCGGGGCACTAGAGAGCAAATAGTCAATATGAGGCAGTTGATAGAGAAAAGCCGGGAATTTAATGTTCCCATGTTCATGTGCTTTATTGACTATTCGAAAGCGTTTGATTGTGTGAGATGGGAACCACTATGGGCAATCCTTCAGGAAATGGGAGTACCTCCGCACTTAGTTCAACTGATCGCGAGCTTATATGATGATGGAGAGTCCATGGTTAGGGTGAATGATGTGGTGTCGGCGCCTTTTAAGCCAGAAAAAGGAGTTCGTCAAGGATGCATTTTATCTCCCCCTCTTTTCAATATTTATGGCGAGTACATTATGAGGAGAGCCTTAGAGGGGTGGGAGGGAGGCATCGCGGTCGGTGGCAATAAAATCAGCAACCTACGATATGCAGATGACACCACGTTGTTCGCGTCCTCCGAGCGCGAGCTTGCAGAACTGTTCAGCCGGGTAGAGCGAGAAAGCGAAATGGTCGGACTTTCGGTCAACAAATCGAAAACCAAAGTAATGATCATTGACCGAGCTGGACAGAGCGCACGCACAGGAGAACTGGCTGATCTGGAATGTGTGAAGGAGTTTGTGTACCTGGGCTCAATGATCAGCGATCAGGGAGGCTGCGAGAAAGAAATTCGGAGACGTACACAGATGGGGAAAGCCGCTATGGGCAAGATGACGAAGATCTGGCGAAACAGGAATATCTCCAACGCAACCAAAATGAGACTTGTAAAAACGCTGGTATTCTCGATATTCTTGTATGGCTCCGAATCATGGTCAATTCGCGCGGCAGACCGCAAAAATATCGAATCTTTTGAAATGTGGTGTTGGAGGAGAATGTTACGCATACCGTGGACAGCGAAACGCACCAATAAGTTCGTTCTTGAGCAGTTAAAGATTAAGACTAGACTTTCCACCATTTGTTATCAACGAGTCTTAACTTACTTTGGTCACATCGCCCGTAGGCAGCCCGATAATTTTGAGAAACTGGTTGTAGTTGGGAAAGTAGATGGCAAAAGACCACGTGGACGCTCACCTACCCGTTGGTCTGATCAGATTAAGTTGATAACCGGGCTTCCAGTTTCCACTGCTCTGAAGAAAGCCGAAGATAGGGCGGAGTGGAAGCAACTCGTCACTGATTCCGTCAAGGCATTTCAAGACGGGCACGACCTTCAGCAATGAAGAGGACGAATAAGAAGAAGCTTCAATAATAAATTGGCTGTAAACATGGAAAATTGGAGAAAGTGTTTTAAAGATTTTAAAAAACCCTGTTGGTTTATAATCACTGTTCATGGATGTCTAGTAACAACGCAATAGGAAATTCCTACTTAGCATAACGCACTATGGAGAAAAAAATTACAGAGAAGTAAGTAATACGAAGAAAACAATTTAAACATCGTATTTTTTATCCTCTATCCCATTCTAAATACCATAAAACCAAAACCCTTAAATAGCTATCAAGTACATCATTTCCTTCTATTGTAACAATCCATTTCCGCAACAATTCGTCTCGACAATCCAACTTCTTTCAGTCGTCATCCCGAAATACTGAATTCAAGGACTGTCTAACCGACTTCGAGAATCGCGCCTTCCATTTCCGCAATTTAAAAAAAAACCTGAGGCTTGTGGATTACGTTGTAAACTGCCGAACTGACCTTGTCGGGTCGTTGGCTCGATCTAGGCCTTGACGTCAGTGTAGATTACACGAATGTGTGCTAGCAACAGGGGCGCACCGAAAATGCTCACTCGGACCATGTTAGGAGCGACTAGCGACGGTAAGATGTTTGTTACGAGAGGAAAATATATGATGTACGGTTGGATGCTACATAGATAGATGCTAAATAAATCCGAAAGTGTGTTTGTTGGTTTGTTACTCTTTCACGCAGCAACAGAGTAATGCCGGTTGCAGACCAAGAGCTAAGCTAAGTTAGTTTAGCTTAGCTCGCATAGCTGACGCAGTTTTTCATCGATCATGCATAGCTCGCAGTCTGCACAGATCTATGGAAAACTGTTTTAGCTATGCGAGCTAACCTCGAACTAACTTAGTTTTGTTTTCTAGCTCTTGCTCTGCCACTCGCATTATGCGAGTGGCAGAGCAAGAGCTAAGTTAGTTCGGGGTTAGCTCGCGTAGCTGAAACAGTTTTCCATAGATATGTGCAGACTGCGGACTATGCACGATCTATGGCAGAAAACTGCGTCAGCTATGCAAGCTAAGCTAAACTAACTTAGCTTAACTTTTGGTCTGCACCCGGCATTACTGGACATCTTGATTTTTGGCATGAATGTAATTGAGAGGTCGGAAAATAACTTTTTTTCTAACCAGCGCTAAAATTAAAATACCACGCGGTCAACGCCACTGGCAAAAACTAGTAGGACGATATAGAAAATAGCATTTTACATTTTTATAGAGTTGGAGATTAATATCTAATCTATAATAACGTAACGAAAATATACATAGGCATATACCGTTTTTAAGACGTTGTTTCGCCGTTTTTTTTGTAAAGCTACTTGCGTCGTCAATATCGATATATTCTAAGTTTGTATCTTAGGATCTTTGGATTCAGACACAAGAATATCATGCGTAAAATTATTTACTTATTTGAATAAAGTAGTCCTATGAACAATTAGCAAAATTTAACTATTTTAGCTAACGGCTCAACTTGAGTCTGGAGGCGGTATCTGACTGGGGTGATGCAAACCTGGTCAAGTTTAATGCCACGAAAACTCAAAGCTGTTTGTTTTCGGCCAAAAAGAGGCCCTTCCAACTGTCTCCTGCTTTCCGTGGTGTGTCCGTTCCGGTAACTAACAGTCTGGAACTATTAGGCGTTACGCTATCATCGACTCTCAACTTTGGGTCTTATATAGAGTCAAAAGCCCAATTAGCCTCAAAAAAACTTGGTGTTCTCTCTAAGGTGAGACGGTATTTCACACCTGAGCAACTGCTTAGTCTTTATAAAGCGCAAGTCAGGTCTTGCATGGAATACTGCTCTCACCTTTGGGATGGCTCTGCCAAATACCAGTTGGAGGCTTTGGAGTCCATTGAAAGGCGAGCCAGGAGGCTGATAGGCAACGAAACCTTGACTGAGTCGAAGCTGCAAAGTCTCGAGCATCGACGTAGGGTGGCGTGTCTGTCTGCCTACTATCGGATACACTTCGGTGAGTGCGCCCAGGAGTTGCACGATCTGGTCCCACCTGCCCCTTTCTTCTATCGTACGGCTAGACAGACGCGACCAAAGCGCCACCCTTTTATGGTAGACATCCCACGCGTTAGAACAAAGCGTTTTGAGTCCACATTCCTCATACGAACTGCCAGAATGTGGAACGCTTTGCCTAAGTCTGTCTTTCCGTTAAAGTATAATATAGGTGTCTTCAAATCTCGAGTAAATAGGTATCTTCTAGGTAAGGGTTCTACATCCTAGACCGCATAACTGCTTTACATCAGGCAGTGTGTAGTCAAACGCAAACCTATTTGAAATAAAAAATAAAATTACTTACGCACAAAGACAAACACTTGCTACATACCGAATAACCATATATGATTAATAGTCTGCATATTTTGTTATTTTGAAGTAGGGCAAATGTACCTACCGGTTGTGGACCCTGTCACGGTTTTGATCATTTGATCTCAAAATTATTGCATTTTAAATAGATTATAAACAATGTAACACCATAAATATTGTATGTGTGATTGTCAAAGATTGAAAAATCTTACAATATTATTTTGGTTATAATTGTCTACACAATCATCAAAATTCAAAGTATCCAAAAATTACACTAAAATGGCTACCACCAGTCCATCTGCCATAACTAAAACAATAGAATCAGCGATTAAATTATAATAGGCGTTACGATAACGATAACAATAACAGTTTTAGCATGTTTCACTATGGAAACTAGCGTGGTTTTCGCACATTTTGATTAAGTAAAGGCGGAGACGAGCCCGCGTGCTAGTACCCCAACCTTGAGAAAGATCGCCAAATGCGATTGAAACTATAGTGGCAATTTTCTACTAAAATAAAGCGTGAGTTACACTTGTGTTTTACTTAGTAAAAAAGTTTTAGCATTCTAAAACGAAATATAGGTACCTAATTATAAATTGAACGTAGCAATCAAACCGCTAAATGCCACGATCGATCACAGGTTGACGGATCGTCTTGTTTGACTTGATAAGGCTGGAGGCGGGCTATTTGGCCTGATAAAGGTGGTTGACTTTATGTTTCATAGTTTGGACACTCGTCTGCCTGCGTGCTGTAGTGAAATCATCGCAACGTGTGGAGGCAGTGTGGAGGTGTGAACGAATTGATATCGAGTCACTGTTTGATTTGTACATCAGCTGATTAGCTACTAGGCTAGTATCAGCCAGTCTACAGTCAATGAAAGACCGAATCTCGAAGGACCATTGGGCCATATTCACAACCCTGCTTATGTCTAGGAGCTCAATTTTTAAAATTCTGTACAGGATTATTGATAATCAATTAGCATCCTTTTAGGGGCTTACTTTATACATCAAAACTAACAAATTATGACAAAACAAAAGAAAACTCTTATGACGAAGAAAAACCTTTTGTCGAAGGTGAACGATATTTTTCTACGAAACAGCATTTTTGAGATTTGATAAAAGTCGCTGAACTAAAGTTGTAAGTTATTATGTACAGAATAAGCCCCTAAAATACTAATAATCTATACAGGGTTACAGGGTAAGTCGACCTATTCCCGTTAAGGGTGTGTAGTTTACTTTGTTTCTGACTAATTTGACTATGAAATACACTATCATAAATTAAAAAAAAAACAGATATTTGAAATTGGTATTTATAAAATTCCCAATTTTCGTCCATCAGCTCAGATATTTTGAAACGTGTAAGTCGTATTATTATTTTTATTTGATTTTTACATGTAAAATAATGTTTTATGACCTCACTACCTAATATTGTCCGTAAAATTAACCTTTTATAAAAAGTATTTGAATTAAAAACTATAATAGACATGCCTAAAGTAAAGCAAATCAGCCATACCGACCTAACCTCCAGCTTGGATAGTCGGTTGAAAATATCAGTCGAGGAAGATAAAGTCTGCAACAGACCATTACATGGATGAATGGATGGATGTTTGTTACTCTTTTACGCAAAAACTACTGAACGGATTGAGATGAAACTTTGCAATAATATAGCTTATGTATCAGAATAACACATAGGCTATAAATTATAATGATATCGCGTAAATGTTCCGCGATATAACGATAAGTGTTAAGTAAGTAGGAAAAATTATGCTATCTGCGAGCAAGAAGAAATGTCAAAAAAAACAACTGTAGAATCGAACAACCGTAAAATGTGTTTATTTTTTTTTATTTTTTTCCACCTCTTTTATTAAGGGTGGTAAGGTAGGGCCTCGGGTTTGAAAGACGGAAAGTGACCTAGTCTACTTTTTTACCGGATAAATAAAGGGTTCTCATGGGATAGCACAAAAATCTAAATATCATGCGGGCGAAGCCGCGGGTATAAACTAATCTACTATAAAAGACATGCCTAAAGTGCAAATCAGCCATACCGACTTAACCTCCAGCTTTGAAAGTCGGTTGAAAATACCAGTCGAGGAAGATACAGCCTGCAACAGACCATTACATAAAGTCTCTATGGGCGATCTGTCAGTTGGCAGGCTCCCCAAGTCGCTGGAGATTGGATGCCGACGGCGTCCTGCCACTTTCTTGTAGCATTTTTGGCATTATAAATAAAAATAGTACCTAGTACTGCCTCGGTGGCTCAGTGGTTAGTGAACCTGACTTCTGGATCAAAGAGGCGTGGGTTCGATCCCCACCCAGGGCAAGCATTTATGTGATGAACATTGGTGTTTGCTCTGTGTCTGGGTGTTATTTAGGTACAATCTATTATAAGTATGTACTTAAAAATATTTATTTTGTATTTTATTTATTTACAAAAAAAATACAAATCTTAATATATATAAATCTCGTGTCACAATGTTTGTCCTCAATGGACTCCTAAACCACTTAACCGATTATAATAAAATTCGCACACCATGTGCAGTTCGATCCAACTTGAGAGATAGGATAGTTTAAATCTCAAATTATAGTCGCAATTTTAATTTATTTAGCCACAGCAACGCGTGGCCGCTTTAGCTTTAGCTAGTACATTATAATTTTTACAGTATTACAGTACAACTTGTAAATATGTAGTATATAATCAGTCTCTGGCAGCCATATCACAAGCTTTGCTTAGTTTGGGGTCAGAGACCGTGTGTAAGATGTCCCCTAATATTTAATTTAATTTTATTTAGTGTTGTTATAATAGGCGTTATTATACCTACTTGCCTTGTTTTATGCACAACGCAAGTTTTTGTGATTTATTTTACACTATGTAGTTGACTTTGTTTTATACTATGTAGTGATATTATATAATACTAGCTTTGGCCCGCGGCTTCGCCCGCGTGGTATTTTAAATTTTGCGCCATCCCATGGGAGCATTTTATTTTTCGTGGATAAAATGTAGCCTGTCACTCTCTTCAAATAAACTGGTACCTTCTAGGTAAGCGTGCTATACCCTAGACCACATCTATTCTTATGATCATGCGGGATTTAATCAAACACGAATATACCTAGAATGAAAAAAAAACCGGTTGCACTCCGGGAGTGCAGACAGAAGTGAAAACTTGAACATACAAAGTACTATAATTTATGAGGTAAAATACAAAATCACACGCACACTCGCGCAAGTGCCTTGCGCCGCTTAAACGAATCACCAGCCCCCCTACGCCTAAAGCAATAGCAATCGTTTATGACTTAATTTTAGTCATTAGGCACCGCCTATGTGACGTTAGACATCAAAGTTGTTCATTCAACGATTGCTTTCGCAATCCGCGCAAAGCAATTGAAAGCTAAAATGACGTCATAAACGATTGCTATTACGATTGCTATTGCTTAGGCGGTAGGGGGGCTGGAGCAGGCATACATTTTCGCTGCGCGGTAGAAAGAGAGGGAGAAAGTAATTCCTCTCCTACGCCGCACCGGCGGTCTACTCTGCCTCCGTCTTACGAATTTTCGATCAGGCCACGTGTCTAGCATGACGCGCGTTTAACATTTTAACCCATTCCAAAAAGTGCACAACTCCGCTAAAGTAGTTTTCACTTCAAAAAAACAATAAACAACAATAAATATCATTTGCATAAGACTAGTCTCGACCACCATCTTAAGAGGCTCTCGCTAGCCCGTTGGGTCAGATGCAGAAATCAGTCATCCTGGACACGGCGCGTATTGTCAGAAGGTTTCTATCTCTGTAGCCTAACCACCCTAGTTTTTAAGTTTTTTATGATATATTTTTTAAGTCGTACATTGTAAGAAAACTCTAAAATTAAGATGTTAAATAAATACCTGAACATTTGCATAACATCGTTAGGCATACATTTTTTTCATAACATCAGTTAACAACACGAGCTTTAAAGACTAATATAACAGAAGCCGTGAGCTACCCCTAAACCGACCCCCAAATTACTCACTAATTAAATGAACTAGGTCGCCGGCCGCCGGCTGGTAACATAGGCTTCCTAGTCTGACGAATCGGCTTCTCAGGGGATTAGGCCATTTTCGGCTTTCCAGCTACTAGTAGGTAATGCCTAATAACGGTCCGGTATGTCAGTTAGTAACTAGCATTGTTAGTCTAATTTATAGTTTAAATAGCTATACCCCAGCCTTCTCAGAGGATCCTCAATAGTTTGCTAGATAAAAAGTAGCCCATGATACTTCCCTAACTTTGAACTACGAGTACATATAGGTATTAATGCCAAAAATCAAATGGATCCATTGCTCTGTTGCTGCGTATAACAGAGTAATGGATCGACTTATTAATAAATTATTTTTGCAAAAAATGGCATCCATCCATCCATCAGCCGAAGGACGTCTACTGCTGGACATAGGCCTCCCCTATGGATCTCCAAAAGACCGGTTGGAAGCGGCTTGGATCCAGCACGATCCTGCGGTCTTAATGAGGTCATCCGTCCACCTTGTAGGTGGACGTCCTACGCTGCGCTTGCCGGTGGTACGTGGTCTCCACTCAAGAACTTTTCGATCCCATCAGTCATCAGCCCTATGCCCTGCCCATTGCCATTTCAACTTGCCAATCCGTTGGGCTATGTCGGTAACTTTGGTTCGTCTACGGATGTCCTCATTTCTGATTCGATCTCGCAGAGAGACTCCGAGCATAGCCCTCTCCATAGCTCGTTGGGCTACTTGGGGCTTACTAATAAGGCCCATAGTGAGAGACCACGTTTCTGTGCCATAAGTCATCACTGGCAACACACACTGGTCGAAAACTTTCGACTTGAGGCACTGAGGTATGTCGGTGCCCAGCCGAGTTGAATTCGGCGATTGGCCTCTTTGTTGAAGTGAAAAAGGCATGACCGACTTCAACCATGTACAGAATTCGCGAATAGTACGCACGGATCGATGTAGCAGTTTCACATTATTGTTGATTTATCAAAAATGGCTTACCGATTTCGATAAAATTTAAATGGGACTTAGTTCGAAGTATACTCTTACCAATAAAAAAATATATATTGAAATCGGACTACTACCAAAGAAGATATAATAATACTACACGTAAGAAGTTATGCGTGGTTAGCAATAAAAAAAATCATCGCGTCGAATCGAGTACCTCCCTTCGTTTCGTCGGTCACAAAGAGTAACAAACAAATCAACAAACACACGTCCGGATATTTATAATATTAATCAAGAAGTAAGGATTAAAAATATTACTAATCTTTATTAGATAAATACCCTTCCAATCAAAAAGCAACGTCAACGACAACAAAACAATACAAATGATAGTCTTGTATACCAGGATTTGTCAAAATTGAACAAAATTCCGAACATAAATATGTAAGACGCTTTACTCGATCGGTCAATTATATAAATTATACATGTCGACAGAAACCAGAATATGTACTAGCACGCTGTTTAATGATTTATAATATAAGTAATATCCGCTCAAAGTATTATACTTTTGCAAAAAGCGCCAAAGGAGATGTCCACAAGTGGTATATTATTCAGAGAAAAATCTAACCAAGATGATATATACATCATTTGAAAGCTTGTTTTATGGGCTTCTCAAAAATATCTAATTTTGATATTTTCATCCCTGCATTTTTTTTTAAATGTGAGAAATAAATTGTATGAAAAATAATGATAGAGCTTTTTATTTTTTCTAGTTTAACAATAATAAAGTGCTTCTATCGTTATTTTACTTGCATTTGTAGCTGATTCTTCCACATTCATCAAATAATTTGCAAAAATTAAAATGTTTAACCTTCCAGTGTGACCAGTTAGTAGGTTCAATGTGACAAAAAGATACTTAAAAAGTGTGTCTAGATGGTAAAAATGCTTTATTTTAACAATTTGGAGATTACTTACTCAGGGTTGATAGAGATAAAATACCTATTGTGCTAAATATATTTATTTATCCTAATAAATTCAAAATTATTTTTTAAAAATGCAGGGCTCTTTTTTGTTTTTAACTGATGTAATAGACTCAGAAAAATATGAACTTTCTCGAAATGTAACAAGTGTTGTGGTTAGATTTTTTGATTATTATTATACCAGCCTCCATACATTTTGTGGACATGTCCTTTGTCACGTGAATGAGTTTTTTTTAAACAGATACAAATTATAATTATTATTAAAATATGTACATAACTGCCCAATAACTATATAATTTTACGACCAAACTATATTAAACCAGTCGTTATGATAACAATGTATATTAATCGTCAGCAACGTATGTGTTAATCCTTGTAAATGTGGCACTTAAATACATATCTGGTACTTAATATGACATTTGATTGTTATAATTAGGTATTTTATGTTAAACGAGTAGCCCAAAAATTCCCATTTAATTATATCCGTAGGTTTATATGACAGGTTTACACCTTATATCGTAGCTTAGTAAGTAGTGATATACTCTATATTCTAGAGTAGGTACATAAAGAAAATTCATAATTATGAACAGACCAAAGTTACCGACATAGCCCAGCGGATTAGCAAATTAAAGTGAAGCAGGGCACATAGTTCGAAGAACGGATAGCCGATGGGGCCGTAAAATTCTCAAATGGAGACCGCGGACCAGCAAGCGCAGCGTAGGACGTCCACTGACTAGGGACGGACGATATAATAAAGTTCGAATGAACGCGCTGCATGCAGGCCGCTTCCAACACCGGCCTTATTAGAAATCCATAGGGGAGGCCTATGTCCAGCAGTGAACGTGCTAGGGCTGTATATACAGTGTATTCAAAATCTTTCAAAGTACGTCGCCCGAGCCAAAAATATATTTTGCGCCCGAGTGGTACACTCTACTTTTCATTACCTCTATGAAAAAATAAAAAGCGCCCCATATTTTATTCGAATATTATTATTTAATAAAACGTAGAGTAACAACTAAAATGTAATAAAATGGTATCTAATTATAAAAAAAATGAAAACTTATATTTACATTTTTTTCATTCATTTTCTTAGCGCTGAACACTAACATTACAAATACTTCCAAATTCAAAAAGTGCGCGGCAAAGATCATTCCGTCGCACTTGTTTGTCCAAATTCAAAAAGTGCGCGGCAAAGATAATTCCGGCGCACTTATAAATTTCCTTATAGAAAACACCACCTTTGGGCGCACTTAAAGGCGAACCAAGTAGTCCTTTTCGAATAGATGTGATGAAAAATATTTTCTAAGCACGTCATAAAAGCGCAAAAAAGACAATTGCAAGCCACACGGCTAACACAGAGGAGTGGTTTCAATCCCTGCGTCTCAAGTACAAAGATTAAGTACTCACGAAGAATATTACGGTACAGTAAAGTGTAATAGCGTATTGTGCGAGTAAACACCTGAAATCGAAACCCCGCGATGACACCATCATTTGTTTGCGGGACCCGCGCAAGGCCGTGTCACGGGCCACAATGCCAGTCGAGGAAACAGTTTCACTTTCACAGATAGGTATATTATACCTAAACCGCGGTGTGGGCGACGCCGTGTATGGAGTTTTAGTAACCTTATAGTATCATTTTATAAGATCTGTAGTGTAACGAGCTCTTGTTGCATATTGAGGTAGGATATATACGAATGTGCGATATATATGACTTTTGACTGCTTCGGTGGCACAGTTGTAAGTGACCCTGACTTCTGGGTCAAAGAGGCGTGGGGTCGATTCCCACCCAAGACAAGCATTTATGTACTAAACATAGGTGTTTGTTCTGTATGTTATTTAGGTACTATCTATATAATTATGTATTTAAAATATGTATAAGTAGTATATCAGTCTCTGGTAGGTATATCACAAACTTTGCTTCGTTTTGGGTCAGAGACCGTGATAGAAATGTCCCCTAATATTTATTTAGTCATAATAATATTTTAATGTTTTCTTGGTTTGGAATTTATCCACGGATCTATCCTTCAGACTAGAATTTTCACTAGGTTTTATGTTCCAAGTTTATAAGGGTATTGCTGCGTTTCGCCCCGCAAGCGGTTCGGCCCGCGGGGCGAATCGCCTATTAATGTGTAAGCCACAAAAGAGATTCACAAGACAGATTAGGTTGTGTATGGCTTAACACTTTTATTAAAAGAGGTCTCAATAACATCAAATGAAAATGACAAGAGGGCCTAGACAATTTCACGGGCCACAATACCAGCCTCAAGGAAAAAAATTCACTTTCACAGATAGTTATATTATACCTAAACTGCGATGTGGGCGACGACGTATATGGAGTTTTAGTAACCTTAAACTGTAATTTTCATTCAGCAGTTTTTCATTTAGTATAGATCTTCGGTGATAGTTTTTTGCATTTTGAGTTAGGCGAAAGTGTTTTAGAATTTATATATCTCTATGTCTATGTACCTACGATTTTCATATCAATTTTTTTTGTTCGGAATTATTTACGGAATTTCTTGAGATTTTTGAAGAGAAGAAGAATATCGTAAGCAAACCTGCTTAATAGGCGTACCTAAGTCTCTATCTATTCTCCAAGTTACATTTGTGAAGTCTGCTAAATCACCAAAGACTTAAATAAAATAAATAAATATTGGGGAACATCTTACACACTGTCTATGACACATAACTAAGCAAAGCATGTGATATGGCTGCCAGAGACTGATATACTACATACACTTATTTTAAATAAATACTTATATAAATAGTACCAGACACAGAGCAAACACCTTTGTTCATCACATAAATGCTTGCCCTGGGTGGGGATCGAATCCACGCTTCTTTGATCCAGAAGTCAGGCAGTCAAAAACTTAAGAGACAGTAAACTTACGAGTATTATGGACTAATACTTCTAGCAAAAGAGGTCCGGATAATAGAGAGTTAAAATTATAAGATCCTAGGATTTTCACACCTCTACGAGTAACTTTTCAGTGAAAGAAAATATCGTAAGCAATGATTTCCTTTGAAATAATTTCCAATGAATTATTTCATCCGCATAACCAAATCAGAGGCCATCAAACGGCTCAAAAAATCACTGACATCAGGATTACCAGCCAACCTATACAATATTTCTATGTATATTTCATTGAAACATGATTTTTACTAAAATAACACTACACACAATTTTAGAAAAACCTACCACAGTATTCCAACCGGGACCTTAGGATTAGAAATCTGCTACTCCAAACTAATCTTACCCAAGTGTCTCATGACGGTAAAATAATTCCAATTGAAAAGAAAACAAGCTCCGATAAGATCTAGCCAGCTTCTTTCACATTATTAACATTAACACTCATTAGGGGGAAAGCGTAGACTTTCCAGAGAAGGGGGGCAGCGTTCGAAGCCATGGCTAATGGGGAAGTTAACGAGACTGTGATAAGAGGCTACAATTACACAACTTTATCTAGAAAACGTTATCATTTTCAACTTTTTACCCTTACATATGATGTCAACAATTGGACATAGATTTCACTTATAGAGTCCACATTTTATTAAAGCAAGCAAGTTCGTATAGGCCGGGTGGCTAGCTCTGGTGTCAGAGTTTTTAAACCGCCTGAAGGCCTCTTACATGGCTAAACGTTTAAAACAACCGGGACCTACCATTTAACGTGTCATCCGAACCACGATAGCGCTTAGTTGTAAATGCCACCGACGGTCATCCATCCGAAGATTGACCGTGCTGAACATAGCTTAACTTCGATGATTTCTAACGGAAACCTAGTCAAACTGCGCTATGAGCAAATCTTATTGGAACTGGAAGATGATGACGGCGGCTTACTATCCATAATAATATATTTTTGGTATGTGTTTATTTAAAATAGTTAAAAGTTTAATTCAAATATCAATCACTTTAATTCAAGAAAACTTCACGGCAAATAAAAATTTTTGAATACTCCAATAAAATTTAAAAAATTTATTGGAGTATTCAAAATGTTTGTACATCGTTTATTTTGTCGTGTAAAGTATAGATTATTTTCAAATCTGCCTATTGAGGAAGACTTTGTTTCAGCCGCTGCGTACAATAAAGCTTTACAAAATATATGGGATCGCATTTTTATCTTACGTATTACTCCCCTTTGGAAAAGACCAGGTAAGAAAACATAGTTTTCGAAGTATCCGTCAACTTGCCCATACATCATATCTTATCTTATATCTTTCTATCAAAAACCGTAGCGAATCGAATAGGTGTAAAAAGATAAACAATCATAGTCGAGAAAGTGTCTAATAAGCGTTTTGGCAACGCTTTTACTACTCGTGACTTAGTCGCAATGCATCTATTACACAGAGGGCACATTCCGGGCACACTTTAGCCAAATTGGCACGACATCAGCCGGCTGTCTCCATCTCCAACATCACCTTTTACATATTTATAAGTACCAGCAAAACAACCCCGAATTCGAGGGGAAATGCAAACGTCTAACATTACACGGAATAAGTAATTCATTTTGCGAAATGAATGAAATGAAAAATCATGATAATTATTCGCAGATTCGTAATAGACATAACGTGAAATAATGATGAATTCCTACTTCCAAAATATAAAGGTTCATACAACTTCATCACAAATCACAACCTGTTTCAAAAAGAAATCTGTTTCCGAGAAATGAAGACATAAAAGCCGCGTATAAAAGACTTCTGAGCAAGTGATCAAATTCCAAATTGTTGAAGACGAACAAAAAATAGAAACAGATTTATGGAGTCGAGAGCTGTATTGCAAAAACAAGATTAAAATAGCTAAAAACTAAGTAATTGAACGTTCTGTGGACTAGGAAATAAATAAAAAATCTTAACACGTTCATATTGACAGAGCTGCCCAAATAATGACCTCAGAGTGTCGTTGTCCTATTACGGACGCAAAAACTATGTACTCTGGCTATAAATAAAGTCTACGAATTCTTTGTAAGGACAAGGAAAATTCGACAAGCCAGGTTAAAATAATGATAGTCAACAAAAAGACCAAATTTCTCGGTTGAAAACACAATAGAATTTGCTCCATCGTTCACATTGAGAAAATATAATTTTTCATGTCAAAATAACAATTGACTTTTGCCAAAGAGCCAGCGCTGGGGATGAATGGCGTGCCTTGGGGCAAACGTGAACTTAATTACTATAAAGAACAGAGCATCTTTGAAATAAAAATAATAAATCAAATAAAAGAAAAACAATAGGATCAAGGAAACAATTTAAAAACATAATACAGAATTTACAATCTCGTCTCGTCTAGAATGACTATTGATGGTATGAAGATTCATATAAATACAAACAAGAATGCAAGTTTCGTAGACGTACCTCAAAAAATCAAGGTACAAAGGTAATCCATTAGTCTACTAAAAATAAAAGAAACTACAACGGCCAATACACTATAAAGATATTCCAACAACTTTTTAAATCGAAAACCTGATACGTTGCAAGCCGGTTCGTCTCAAAAATCTAGCTCTAAAAGATCATTGGCTCCATTATCTAACTAAAAAGCCATAAAAGAACTAATTTATTCTGAGGTACTAGCAGAATATAAATTACAAACAGTAAAAACTGTAGTACCTACTTAGACACGTTAAATAGTTATAAAAGTATAGAATTAGCAATGAATTAGCAATTTGCAGGCTAACAGGCCGCTAAATAATAATGACTTGATTTCTTATCTTTTAATAAGTACTCAAGTAATTGTAGAGAACTAATAAGTGCCATTAAAACGAAATAGGTCTATAAATGAAAAGCACCCATTTCGAAAGCCTCATTTTCTCTTCAAGTCTAATTTGTTAATTGTTACGGCTTGTTAAAATAAGTACCTACTTAGCTCATGTTTAATCGAAGAAAAACCAAACAGCGGAATAACAAGGTAAAAGCTGTTAAGAGACTCTCGACGACGGGACGATAAAGTATAAACAAAGACACGGTGATACTTAATACGCCCACAAAACATTCTCGTTCTGTGCAGGATCAAAAGCTCGCGCAAGAATCTTCTTTGTATCGCAGACTATTGACTCGATCTAATAGAAGCAATATTTAACGCTAGTGTATTAGAACTGACGGCCTCGATAGGTCACTGGCTCATGATGTCACTAAAGAAATATAAGCGAGCGAAAAATTCCGCTTGACGACTGTATAAACCGTGGCAGTAGATCTACACACGCGCAATGGATTAGACGATTTAGGACGCACGAATCATACTTGCAAATTGAAATAATATTACATAGACGTACAGTTTTGGAATGCATACCAAGTTTGGTGTTACGATCATTTAGCATCAAGTGTGATTTTCACCGAAGCCTGCGTAAAAAAAAATCTTGATAATTGAAGTTTGATGTCCTAGATGAGATTCAAACAGGATCGGAAAAGATCGCATAAAAGTTTCAACTAAACGCGAGTACAGGTATGGTATAAAATAATCACAATTACTTGAAATCATTAACTCTAGCTTGATAAGCTTAAGATTCAAAAAACAAAGAAGCCGGTTCGGGTTCTGTAATAAGGGCAAAAATTCGCGCAAAATGCTAATAATAGAAAAGCAGCCCATACTGTTTGTCACACATACTGCTTCGCCAAGTTTCGGGGGCCGGTCATAAAAAAACTAGCTGGTATTGCGCACGAGTCTGCTATATTAGGGCCAGTTCACTTCCTGGGCCAATCGGAATCGTTAATAGACATATAGGTAGGTATACAAACCTTTGTTGTAGAATAAAGACTGATTGGCATTGAATTAATAGCAGTTTTCGGTAAAAAAAACAATAGTTAAGTCGTCATTGTATTGTATCTATTAGCAAAGACAATTAGACACGGCTATCCAAAGTTAACAGGTTAATTGATGATAAAGCTATTTTATATAGCAACCTAGATTTTTAATTTGGGATCATTTAGAAAAAAGAGCTTTCTAGAAAATTTGTAACATTTATAAAATAATATATGCGAAAAACCTAATGTTGTTTTTAAAGTTTCGCGATTTGAACACATTATTATTATATACCACGGGACTAATCGCGCACTAAAATTACGAGATAAATAAATACCTCCTCATCCCGACGTTTCGGCCGAGTTGCATCGACCGTGACCCATCAGTCTACCCGTGACCACGGTCGATGCAACTCGGCGAAACGTCGGGTTGAGGAGGTATTTATTTATCTCGTAATTTTAGTGCGCGATTAGTCCCGTTGTATAGGTATAATAATAACGAAAAACCTAAGTTAAAAACTTATTAATAGATACCTAATAAGTTCTTAAGTATCACATAAAGTGATGGTGCGCATTTAAATATTACCGTCTTACCACAAAAGATATAAACACGCCTTAAACACTGTTTAGCCGTGCAAGTTGTACTGTTAAACATTATCTAAAGCGTACGTAAAACTTTTGTGGTAAGACGGCATTAGTGGATGATTACATGACTAAAACAGATGGCAAAGCAAAATAAGATTATCTGTCTTAAGCTGAACCAAGCAACGAGTAGAAATGCAGATGACTATAAGGAAATAATTACTTATAAATAGTTAATTTCTGATGTTGATTAGCGATAAAGTAAATTATGAACAATGGTAATTTTGAGCTATCTAAGAAAACCACTAACAAGAATCACCTGTCCCAAGCATTATGTAGAGAATAATTGTTATTTTTTTCGGAAAACATGCGTTTCAGGCTATTCCGGAGTTGACGGTGGTAAAAGCGTTTTGTGATTAAATATACACGTGTATTCAAATGTATCTGTAATTTAATCGAGCACACACCTAACCTAAATAGTATTCATACAATTCGTCCAGGAAAACATCTGCAGCACTTCTTATCAATCGAACGTGACGTAAACAAGGTAATTAGTGTAAAACACATTAATTACGATATTAAAATGTATATTAGCAAATGTAACTTGTAACTAGCGCGCGTATTTAACAATGTTATAATGACATCGCGGAACAATGGGTGGTACAATTATAATTTGAAGATCGTATATGGCCGTGTGTCATGTCAAACACGATTGGTAAGCTAAAATTGGAAGTGTGAATTGTAAATTTGGATAATGAGCTCTAATTTTCATTGGATAACGTGTTGGAAGACGGCGTAGCATTTTAAAAGCTGCGTAGTAAAGATAACGTAAACATAGTTCTGTAGAATTTTGGTGCCATCAACATATCTATGATATTGTGAAAATCGTGGGTCGAACTTGGACACAATTAGCACAGGGCCGAGACAAATGGCACCGTAAGAGAAAGGCCTATACCCAGCAGCGGGATAGAGAAGGCTGAGGATGATGATGACCAGTTTAGAGACAATTATGTTCCTAGAAATAAAATTAATGTGCAAAATTTATTTCCGAAACATAGATGCAATGCAATAATATTTATCACAAACAATAACTTCTACAAGATTAGCATAATATGATCTAGATGACTGGCCATAATGGCATTTTCTGTTTTGTATTTAGCACATATATGTATGCACCTCTGAGAAAAGCAAACAATACAAAATACGTAATTTTACCAACTAGATCTCTCATCAAACAAACCAGTAGGTACCTAAGAACAATAAAATGTTCTCTTTGCTATAAACATTTCGCAGGATTTGAACCTGCATCTTTTTAGGATTCCGGCCCAGAAGCTTTATCCAAATTAAGCTACATCTAATCGCTTAATTGCGAACCCGCCAAATTTGTAAAGTGTTTATATTTCACCTTTAACTTTCACAGGGCTAGCCACCCGGCCTATACGAACTTACAGACTTATTAACTTTTACAGCGTTGGTTTTTTACCTAAGAACATTTAATAATACTACCCAGTACCCTAAATATATAATTTCATTTAATGTCGACGTCAGCTCTCCACCTTGTATATATATAGAGTAAAATCTTCATAGAGATTTCGACTCAACAACCAACACAGAAGCAGTACAAAAGCGTAGAGAAGATATATATAATATATAGGTAGGTATAAAGAAATAAGTAAAAAACACGGAGAAGACGTATAAGAAGTAATCACAGACTCTCTCTCCTATCTCCTTGTTTTACATAATTTCATCAGTACACGTAATCTGACAAACATATTTGTTTTGATATATTTCGATATGCGTCCCCTCTAGCCAAATACCAAAGGTTTATAGTCACTATGCCTGTTGTGGAAGATATTTTTCAATTTCATTAGGATAGTACCTATCTCGAACTACTAAAATCTGATTTTAGAGAACATATTGTAATTAATGATTTAATGGTCGCGAAAAAATATACAGGGTTATTTCTAATCAATTATCATCCATTTAGGGGCTTATTCTGTACATCAAAACTAACAACTTTTGTTCTGCGACTTTAGCCAAAACTCAAAAAAATAGCTGTTCTATACACGTGGTCGCAATGAACGATATTTTTCTAAGGAACAATATTTTTTTTTGAGTTTTGACAAAAGTCGCAGAACAAAAGTTCTTAGTATTGATGTAAAGAAAAAGCTCTGTCTGTATTCTTACCTTTCAATTCATAATTTTTGATTATTGTAAAAATCGCGGTTAGAACAGGATAAGATTAAAATTGGACCGATATGAGTAGCGCACAAAAAGAGAGACCTATCTTTATCAGAGGCTAACAAAAGACTGAAAAAAAGATGAGTAAACCTGTTAAGTTTGCAAAGACTCGTTGAGATTTATACGACGAAATAAAATCAAATATCACGCCCTGACCGAACACATTCTCTTTCACTTTGGGGTAATCATTATTTGTCCAGAGACCATTATAGTCTATTACCCCAAACATTATCCATAACGAGTATAGTGCATACCGACCTTAAGCCTACCCTTTTGAACAATATTACCCCTCGAAGCAGCTTCCCTATCGGGCAAATTTCGAAACTTTCCCGGAAATATCCCAGAATCCCGAAACAGAAACTTATAGGTGGAAGTTTTTCCGGGAGAACAGATGGTGTGCAAACACTCCATAAACATATTAATAACTTGTTTTGTATTGAGGGGTGTACTTTGTTATCTTTAACAAGCAAAACAAAACAGACAAGACAAGATTTCGGATAAAACAAGGCAAGATAATAAAAGAACCGCACTTTTCAAGAAATTTTAATAGATAAACTTACTTTTTGTAATTCAAATGAAGATTGTAGATATGAAAGTTAAGAATGTTACCTACATTTCGTTAATGTATTGTATTAGTAAAAAACGAACATCAAGAGGTATGTAACTTTAGTTCGGAAATTGAACAATATATATGTATAGAATAATATTATAAAAGTGCTCGAAATCGATAAGGAAATAAATTGACCACTAAACAGAATTAAGCAATGAAAACTATAATATTCTTCCTACCTAGTAAAACTCTAAGCAGTTTTACCTGTTAGGTACTCATAATACCCTCAAAATGTAAATGTCAACTTGTCTACACAAGATCTTTATAAGATACAAATCGGAGAGATATTTTTAGACAAAATCGATCGATCTTTTGATTAATTATGTAGAATCGTGTACCAATTCTACGTAATATCTGGTTATGTCATAAATAAGCCCTCTTATACCGAAGGTATTAATAAAGTTAGATGGTTGACTACAACTTTAGAGGCCACTGGATTCAAGGCAGATTACGTAACTACATTGAAATCACTGAATACTATTTCAGAATGTCCATTGTTTTGAGCTGTGTACAATGTAGGTTAACCCACATTCAACTTGACTTTGTGAATTCCGTTAAGCATTGATTTGTTAGTAAATAGATGGAAATAGGAAAATTATTATTCAGGAAGAGTTTGGGAACGGCACACGTTAAAGTGCACCTAGGTAGAGGATAGTAGTGGAGCTACATATATTTCAGCAATATTGTGAAACATTCTTGGAAATTATTGATTTTATTATGACGACCAAATTATTATCAGAGTGATCTTATTCTAATGCTGTTAAATTGATTACTAATTTATCGAATTGCTGAAAATATTTAACAAAGTACATACATATATGGAAAAGTAAATAAGTTCGTAAAGGCCGGGTGGCTAGCCCTGGTGTCAGAGTTTTTAGGCCGCCTGAAGGCCTCTGACATGGCTAAACGGTTAAAACAATAATAAAATTTAATACATAGGTATATGGAGAAAGATATTGATATGATTGCAGCATTATTGGATGTTTGTTGTCAAGTAGCATCAAATTCAATTGAAGATAATGTATTTTGTTTGATAGATAATTTGCATTAGTATTTCTGAGCTTCATAATGTTGATTTACTATGAAATATGTGGGATATAATTGACAGCATCTAGAACTGCTAGGTGTCTGTTTTTAAGAACACACTGTACCCATGTCTTTAGGAACGAACAGTTCTTCCGAACTGAAACAAAAAAATCAAGACAAACAATTTTGATTAGTGTAATAATATTGGACATAGGCCTCCCCTAATGATTTCCAATAAGACCGGTTGATAGCGGTTTGCATCCAGCGCGATCCTGCGGTCCTAATAAGGTCATCCGTCCACCTTGTGGGTGGACGTCCTACGCTGCGCTTGCCAGCAGTGGACGTTCTATGGCTGATATGATGATGATGATGATGATGAATAATATTGACAATCCTTGTAAGGTTGTATTTAATATTAAATTATAGAAGAGCATCAATGTCATTCATGTTAGCATTAACTGACACGAATCAGCTATTGACATAACATAGTTGGTGTAACGTTATGAGTATTTTACTGAAGATAGTGAAGGAGATAGATAGACAAGAATACGTTATTAACATGTGAGAATAGGATGACCCCCGATTTCAATAAACAAATTTACTTATTTACAAACAAATTAACTTACTTACTTACAAGCTCGATGGGTCGAAGACGTCGGCAGATTGCTTGGATGAGATTAACCCAATATGGAGACAAACCCAAGAGAACAATGGCACATTAGAGAGGAGGCCTATATCCAGCAGTAGGTCGACGCAGGCTGACGATGATGATCAACAAGTGTAAGCTTCATAGAGGAGAGTACATAAAGTCAAATCATTGTTAGTAAACTCATACGTAAGTATAGAAATATACAAAGTTTGAAAGCATAGATGATAAGAAAGTACTAACAGCATACCTCTAAGACGTCAGAAACGTACAAATAAATCTAAGTACTTAATAGCTACACTATACCTAAGTAAGGATATAACTCGACCGCAAAACCAAAACAAAAACAACGAAGCCGTCGAAAATTCCAATTGTTCCACATGAGCTGAGTAGATTTGTTTCATCACAGACTATTATTTTGAGTGAGAAACGTGTCATGATTCATTCATTTCGCTAGGTTCCATGACACTTGCAAACGTTAACGACCGCTTATTATCAGAGATAGGCATTCGTAACAGGTGTTCTGAACATGCGATAATAACTGCTGATATAATGGAAGTTGTCGACGAATTTGATAATACGAAAGCTGAAAGTATATTGTTGCCAAAATGCTGGAGCATCGAAACAGCAAAAGATGCAATCAACGTCTTACTGGATTCGCGATTGTCTTTATTGGGATTGAAGACGCCTAATAGGCTGATGTAATCCATAAAGCTGCAGTAATTACTGAATGTTAGAACACGGTATCAGCTAAATCAGCGATTGTGAACTTACATTTCAACATAAGAATGTAGGACGATCTGACAGCAAATAAAAAGATGTGGCAACAATTACTTTAAGGGAAATCTCCCTTGCAAAGATAGGTGGCTTGCTATGAAAAGTCAATCGAGTTCAGGATTGGGGTCATAATAAGTCTCTCGTTCGCAGTTAAAATTAGCGGAAGAGGAAGATTTTACATCTATCATCAAATCAGTACGAACAGTACAAAGAGTTCACAGCGTAGTTTGACTAGATGATTTTTAGCAATCACTGAAGTGGGCTTGATGACTGAAAAAATAAAACTAGTCCGCCAGATAGATTATTAGAAAATATTTAGACACGTTTTTTTTCTTTCGTCAATTAAACAACAATTGATGAAGATATGGCCCATCAAAGTATCGAGTGACGTCACAAGGCACATATAAAGGCTTTTGTCATAGAAGTGACGTAACGATACCCACTCCCAAACTTTGAAAAAGTTTATCTTTGTCATTTGTTGTTTGATTGACAGAACAAAAAATACAATATTTTTTGATAATTTACGAGTATATCACGGACTAATTATAATAATCATGCCTATTGTGGGGTCATCGGGCTATGTCAGGCGGCTTCAAAACTGACTGGGTTGCTAGCAGTAACATTAGTGCAAACTCGTCCTGACTTACTTATCATCAAATCAATGTGTCACACGTCAAGCCATTTCACAGCATCAAGTAACAATCGATCTCAACACAGACACTTATCCAATCTTCACTTGATACAACGAAATTAGCAGACCATCAAAGGAAATGACCAAAACGAGCCGAAGAAAATTATACGCTGGAACAAAACCAGTCTCGATGGTTTAATAGAAGCCAATTGGTCGTGATTCACGTAGTACATTAGCTGTTGAAAGATGACTTGTTTCGTCTGCCGTCTGGAGCGAGGCGAACATGACTGGACGAAAAAATATTTGATGCGAGTCAATGAGGAAAATCTGTAAAGGTGTTGTATATTCTATCCATAGAAATAGTTAATAGGGTTTCTATATACTCATTACACACTCACAGACTTAAGGTTTTTCAACGAATAAACTAGTAACGTATACCAAAACAAAAGCTTCTAAGGTATGCATGCAGTGCTCGCTTTCTATGTCATTAGGTCATTAGTTAACTACTAAATAGTAAATTGATTTTTCGTTTTTGCCTAACATCATATTGATAGATATTATTGTAGCGCTAATAGCATAGCTTAACTTGCCGTTTCTTATCGATCTGCAACTGCCAGTATTTGGAGAGGTGGTCAAGTGGCATTATTGAAATGAGTGCTACCTTGCTACGGACAACACATCGCTTTAACCATTTAGCAACGTCAGAGGCCTTCAGGTTCCTAAGGTACCTTAATATCTCACCCACAAGGGCTAGTCGTAGTCACCAAGCCTTTATGAACTTTCTTATTATTATTAAACTACTATCTAAAGTTTACATGGTAGTCTTATTTTACTGTTTAGATTCTAAACAGTTCCCTAAAATAAGACAGTTGCAAGTAACTCAGAGACTAGAGAGACGTACCTCAAATAGCAAAGGTCGTCTTGTAATGTACTTCAAATCTTGTGTAAGATCACAAAGGACGACTAAAATTGACAAAAACCTCAAACCTTGAAGTGCGTAGAATGATTATATCAGTCACGAATAACCATTTAGCACGTTATGTCACTACAAAAAGCATTCATAAAAACCGCGTGTGGTGTATATTAATTTAGTAAACGGCACCCGATAGCCAGTCAATTTAATGCCAACTTAACAGCCACATTGATCAAAGTGGAAGTCATGGGATCTTGTATAATGGAAATCAGGTGACGACAGGGAGAACACAACAATATAAGAACTAAGCTGGTAGTACAAATAAGAGATCATCCTTGTCAATGTTAACAAGTTCCAATAACATTTGGGTGAGGTTAGCCCGAGATGAGAAAAAAGAGGAAGATCTTTTATTAATCTTCCTAAAAGAAAGCAGGGTTGAAAAGAGAATATGGCTTATGTGCTGTGGTGGAATGAAATAAGATGCTAAAGATGATGATAATTGTTTCATCAACACATGTGATGAGAGTGAGATTGATAAAAATGGTTTTTAAGCTCACGACATTCAAATTTGAATGGTTCCTAACCAAACTAACATTGGCGGGAATCAAGAAACAATAACGACATAATTGGACTGAATAAATGAACTAAATATATAGGTTACATACCTAATCGCTATTTTAGTCATAAATAGAGCGATCAAAGTAATACATTTTAAAGGACTATACCCAAAAGTCTTTGAAAGTAAATCTAGAGAAATAGCTCTTTAGAAACTATACGAGCCGTCGGTGAGTGGCGACACCGCGAACCCTGATTCCCTGGGGCTAAATGAGACCCCTGACTCCTCTCTTGCCTTAACTGGCCGGCTTGGAGTGGAAACCGCAAGAGCTAAGAACCTAAGCTCCAGGGTGGAAGTGTTAAAGGGCATAACGCCGCGAGTAGCGTCTAGTGAAAGCGCAGCACACCTCTCGACACCCTAAGCCATCCACACCAATGTTGCCCCTCCGGCGCCAAATTACGGTTGCCTTTATGGGGGGCCCATTTAGTGGATGGCAAGTCACCACCCGCCTAAATATTTTGAAATGAGGCATCACTTGGCGGGTGCCGCACCTCATTCCATAGACCAGACTATAATCATGTAATAATTCATTATAATAGCCTAAGAAGTACCTATTCCCCGTCTTTACAATAGTTTCCCTCTTCCTATCACCCAAAAACTGTATCTTTTTATTTAATTATTGTAAAAGGGCCTCTTGGTGTTGGTTTCGGCCCCATCAATGCCCTTCAAAGATCCGGGGCAACCCGTGTATTGTAAAACAAATAAAAGTATATCCTAAAATTAAAATAATTTTAGGCTTTCAATCTAGATATATTTTCCAAAGTAACTTACTCAACTAAGTAGAAATAAACAACGTTCAAAAGGCTTTGTACGGTATTTAATATGGAGGGAGGTATTTAAAGCTATTTATTTTCGAGGAAAACCATTTCCGCAATCCTTCCTAATAGGAATCTAAAAATATCAACAATGGCTTCAAGATTCAAAAGCGCATTGTATGAAAGTCTTTTGATTTGGGATTCGCAGTCATCAGGTAACAATAGTGGACAAATCAAAGACGTCTATAATGGGATGGCCACGTGGGGACATTCACCTGGGTTGGTATATCTGCGCTCAGATAGATATAGATCTATTTTGCAATATTCGATAAAATGCGGCCCGTTTAGCTGCCTAAGAAGGAAGGTAATGTTTTTGGCAACTACCTTGCAGTATGCTTAATCAATAATCAATAGTCAAACTTATTAATAACGCCAAGTTACAAGTCAAAATATGTACACTTCAAATATGTGTCATAATTACAAAATATAAAAGTTACAAATTATAATTTCATAATATTATTGTAAATAATAATGTTACAGAGGCAACAATAATCCACGTATATAATCTTAGATAAATTGTAATTCTAGTTTAAAATAATTACTTCTGGTAATTTCATGAATTCAGATATGTCATAAAATAAATGTTGTAGAAGCCATGTCTTTAATCTGTTTTTAAATACATTGACGGAAGATGCGCCACGCACGGGAGCAGGTAATCTGTTATAGACAGCAGGGCCACAAATATATACCGATTTCTCGACCTGACTAGCCTGTGCCTCGGGGTTGCGAGCAGATCTTTCCTACGATTACTTCTCAGATTCAGTCTGGAGTACTCGCCTCGTGATTTAAACAAATTAAAATTTTTATGTGTGAACAAGGCAATTTGTGTGAACAAGGCAATTATATTGTTTACGAAGGTGTCCTAGCCACAAAAGCGTGCGTATCTCAAATACGAGTAGGTGCACAAATGAAATGGAACCACTTCATTTGTGCACCTACGAGTATATTACCCATTTGCCACTATAGGGTGAATCAAACTTGTATACAAGAGGCGAGTGATTGCGCCGTAGCAATTTATTGATATAATGGCGCAATGAGATGAGATTTACGCAGCTTAGATGCAAGCTGCAGCTTCACAGACACCATTAAGTTTGATTCAGCTTATCCCGCCTTACAATTCTGGACATACCTAATTCTAGAGTGTCCTCTAATTTAACCTAACTTCATTCGAAGATGTAAAATGACTTTACGCTGCTGGTGTACTAATATTGGTGAGATTTTCTTAAAATTCGGGGGTCTTTTGAGGCCAGTCAGCGGAAAAAACTTTTCATTTGCAGAGAATTGGGCGATTTAATAACGCGTTAAAATCATTCGAACATACAACAGATCTTATGATACAATTTTCAATAACCGCTGGGCGGTCCTTAGTAGAGCTCGGTAATTCTTCAGTGGGGATTTATTCCACACTTAAAATGGAATTTTGGCTGGGTTAGATTCGGAGAGAAAGAGTGACGGACAATTGGCAACGCTAAGCAATTTCATCGAAAAGTATAACCATGTTCTCTGATTCGTACTTATTTCACTACGCTAAAAATAAAGTTAGAGATAAGACACATGTTCCATTGAAAGTTCTAGACCATTGTAGTTTGACAGCGTTCTAAATCAACTTGTTTCAGTAACTACATCTCTGGCCAGACATAACGTCTAGCATCCCAGATGCCGTCGGATGCCGTTAGAGAATTTACCTCGAGAATGTTCCGACATCGTTGCCGATGCTAATAACCTGTCTCGCAGACACGTGACTACGTAATTAGCGCTGCACGTTCAGTATTACCTTTCTGTGAAGCTGAGAAAGTGAATATGGTAGATTTTCTAGGAACATCGGGCGACCCGCGCTGTTGCTAAAGTGTTTAACTCCTAAAACGACTAAATCATCAAACATATCGGGAGGCAATTGATGACAGGCAGGACTGAAAAGAATGGCGAAAAAGAGGAAAGGAGAAAAGGAGGCCTTTACTCAGCAATAGGCGGAACAGGCTGAAAAGATAGTTATAAAATGACTAAAATATTATTTTCTTAAAAAATAATATATATTTATTAAGTTACACTTTACACTTGTAAATTTTACTTACTTGCGTAATAAACTTACGCTAAGTTTGCAGATTTCTAAGTCGCTTATCGTAATTTCTCAATGCAGCCGCAAGTTACATAATTTTTACGAAAGCAACTTGCATCTTGTAAATGCGGCCTTACTAAATATATCACGTTTAAATTGGGCGTTGTTGACGCAAAGTAAAAGTGCAGCATAAAAATGCGGCGAAAACGAACCTCACGCCAATAACTTAAGCCATTCTTATTCCGAGTATCTACTCGTATTCCCGCATTGTATAAGTTGTTCTAGATGTCCTGCGCTGCGCTTGCCATTATCTTACGATCTCGATAGAGACAATACCTGCCCTATTAGCACATCTATCAACTATAAACTCTGCCTACCTACTTCCACCTCCACAAATAGATAATTCAATAAAAAATCTATATTGCGAACTGTTAGGCACTTACTAATTTCAATTTTTTTTGAGTCAAGTAATAAAAATACAAATTAAATACCTCTATTTTTCTAAAGTCGGTCAAAAAACGTAAGCACAATTTCCCCCGTCAGTCAGTACAAAACTTGTCAAGCTCAGTGGTGTTCTTTGCCGTCGTATCTAATCAGCGTTTAAAATTGCTGAGGGTGAAATCCAAAAACATTTTTGTATGGTTTTTTCCTTATTATACTTGTTTACGTATATTAAGAACGCGACGCTGATTTCCAGCAAGTTGTGGGATTTTTTGGGACAAATTTCTCCATAACAATACGCTAAGTAAGTAATTTCGTATATGCCAGAGTGTCAGAGAGAGAGAGAGGTGTCAGAATTTTTAAGCCGCCTGAAAGCCTCTGACATGGCTAAACGGTTATAACAACCGGGGCTTACAATTTAACATGTCATTCGAGCTACGGTAGCGCTCAGTTGTAAATGCCACCCGCGGTCACCCACCCGAAAACTGACTGTGCTGAACGTTGCTTAACTTCGATGATCGCTAACGTACACCTAGTCAAACAATGCTATGAGCGCTACTATAATAGGTACGCTTAAGAACAGTGGCACCAATAATAAAATTAGAGACAGTGGACTAGATATTGCTCGTTTAGGTCCTGGTAACTGAGTTACTATATTGAAATTTCTAGTACGGACAGATTGGCGGTGGGGTTCCTTGCTCCATTTTGTACTTTTATCTTTTCCTAAATAAAAGGCGCTGTTGTTACTTGAAGCTTCTCGGTCACTGAGCTCCTCTTCGCTGTCTGAATTCTGTATGTCGTCTGGTGAAGGATCCGTTGGTTCGATATCACTTCCAGCTTCACTGTCTGAAGACATTGATTGTCTGTCGTCATCAAGCACTTCGTGAAGAAGCGAGTATGTAAAAATAGCGTAAATCTTTTTTCAAAAGGTTAGAATTAGATAAAACGGATAACTTAGTAGTTACAGATGATTTTGCAAAGCTTCAGTTTTAGCTTTCAAAGGAACGACGGACATTCAATGGCGGCTTTTCTTTGTTTTAGCGAACTAATAAACGCTTCAGAGACATAATTAGTTTAGCATCTTATCTCATTATCTTGAATCTACCACATCAGTGAATTTATCTATAGCTAAACTGTATTAAGCTGTGGTGGTCTAGAGGTAGTGACACCCGCCTTACAATCGTGAGGTCGTGAGTTCAAATCCCCGGTCCCGTACCAATGAGTTCTTTGGAATTTATGTACGGAATTTCACACCACTGGCTTTTCGGTGAAGGAAAACACCGTGAGGCAACCTGCAAACGTCCGTAGAAGAAATTCGATGGCGTATGTGAATCCACCAACCCGCACTGGGCCAGCGTGGTGGATATGGCCCAACCACGCCTAGTGGGTAGGCCTACGTCCTGCAGTGGACTATTAAAAGGCTGGTACAGTACAGTAAACTGTATTGCTGTCGCTGTTTTATGACATTTATATTTGATGATTGATAGTGTAATTTTATTATATTAAAGTGGACTGTTAAATTCTTTGTACCTAATATTGTATGTCCATGATGGACGAAGCTGTTGAGACATGTAACATTTGTAACAACACAGTTTGACAATAAATGATTCTGATTCTGATACACTAAATTGGCAACATTGGCCACATCCATTCACCCGTCGCAGCGTCCATAGTCTATTCTATTAGGGCGCTTCGTAACTCGCGCGAGCGGACTAGTATAAGTCAACTCATGGAGTACGGCTAGTATGACTGACATTCCAGAACCCCCTCCTTTTCACAAGTAGGTTAAAAATTATCAATTAATGCCACAAGCCCGTGGCCAAACAAAGCGGGCCACATTTGGCACCGGCAAGCGTGCCAAACTTGGCATCGCACAATCATAGTCGAGGAGCAAATATAGAATATTGTTTATTTACTTTGCGTTGGGAAAGAGGTCGGGGAACTGTGACGTCGGCGATTGCATCAGGGCACTGCTTGTATTTACGAAACGAATAAATCTGATGCGTTTGATATAGGGTTTTTAATGTTATTTTATATGCCATAATTAGTCATGTAGCACACGCAATCCCACATTGATACAGATGCAGATCGATGCATCAGCCACAGGACGTCCAATGCTGGACATAAGCCTCCTCTATGAATCACCAATAAAACCGGTTAGCGGCTTGCGTCTTTGCGATCTCGCGGTCTTAATGAGATCATCCTACGCTGCGCTTGCTGGTACGTGGTCTCTACTCGAGGAATTTTTGACCCCATCGGTCATCCGTCCTCCGTGCTATGTGCCCTGCCCACTGCCATTTCAATTTGCCAATACGCAAGCCTATGTCGGAACTTCGATTAATTTCTGATTTGATTTTGCAAAGGAGAGACTCCGAGCATAGCCCTCTCCACAGCTCGTTAGGCTGCTTGAAGCTTATTAATAAGGATAACACGTGAATACCCAAAAACTATAAAATATGAAGCATATTATATTTATCATACAAGTAGTAGTTCTACGAACAGTAGACCTCGTGACCATCTTGCAGTGTCATGGAAAGAGGTGGCATGGCCAACTTCACTCTTTTCAGCCCGACTGGGCAAAAAATCAGGAAGCGTGGAAATGGGAGAGGCCTTTGCCCAGCACTGGGACACGACAAGCTGTATAAAGAGGGCTATTTTCAAATTAGAAAGGACAATTAACGTCCTGTGGCAAATAAAGGATGAGACGGACATGTAGCTACTTCTGAGGTATCTTTTTGAGTATTTCGTGTTCTTATTTTGTCTAATTTAAGCTAATTAGTTCGTAATTTTCCTTTGCAAAGGCACCTTGCCAACTTGTTTTAAGTACGTTGATGCAAATTACGCCTCCCAAATCAAAGTCCAGTCTTCCTCAACTAGCGAATGCCATTTCAAGATTTCAATCTTTTGCATAAACTTTCTTGAGATGCACAAACATACATACTTATATTATAATATACAGTGCATAGTGAAGCAACTTTCAGAGATGTGCCTACACATTCAGAAGTGTACACATTTTTCCGGTTTTTTTTTGTTGGTCCCATAGTAAAAGTTATTCAAAAATGAATAAATCTATCTTTGTAATTTAGCAGAAGGTGCATAATAATCTTCGAGCAAATATCTACGACTGACTAAAAAGCCTGCCCACTCGTAGCTTGGGCAGGGTTTTGGCTTGGACACTTTTTTTGCACGATTGTTACTATAGATATTAGCTCGAAGATAATAATATTATTCTACATATACTTACATTTTGCTTTCACACTCAACGCGTTATGTAATAAATTAGCAACATCAATTTTACCATCGATAATTCCCAAAACATTGGGATTTCCACACTTTTTTCCTTATTTACGTTTTCTTAAAACTGTCTGTCTACTGTCCATGCCATTGCAGTGACGCAACTCACATATTCTCAAGTGACATCATTGTCTATTGCGCGGGCCACTGATCCCCGATGTGATTCAGTTTACGACCGCTACGATGAAGTGCAATCTCGTGATGGCCTAAGAGCCTGGAGATCGAGTTTCACCGATGTGATAACCAGATGAGGCATATTTTTTTATCAATTACTATTTTTTTTACAAACCTCCCTATGATAATTTGGCTATCGAAAAGTGTTCACGGCTTTTTTATTGAATTAAAATATTTTACGAACGGTTTCTTGTAGGCAAGCCTACATGATTAGATTTGTATTAAAATTATCGTTCTTATGATATCAATATTGGTCGGTTATCAGATCAGTATCGTACTTATATTCACATACTTGTACAACCTACCTTCTTGCCAGGTAGCCATGAACAAAAATAAGTAAGAAAACCTACAAAGACGATCTGAACAAGACCATAGGAACGTTCTGGATGTGTAAACCGTCTCCAATCGTTCTTATTAAAAGTGTGCAATAGACATCCTATGACACATTACAGCTAATGCCATTATGATGAAAGAATGTCTGACTTAGGAAAATAAATAAGATAATTAAAAGTTAAATGCTTCGCCCCAGACGTCTACCTGCTTAGGTACGGTTAGGTTAGGGCCTACTGGGAAACCGAAATGCCAAGGCCTGTTGTATCAAAGCAGCCGCGTATAGACGTGTAATTTGATCAGAGATATGGGCCTTATTCTCGCGTATTTCGAGTGATATGACAGGAGAACAGTGTAGACTGCAAACTACTTATTTACATTGTAAATAAATAAACGATTTTGTATTTGTATTGTATGGAAAACTGCGTCAGATATCTATGCGAACTAACCCAAACTAGCTTGTACTCTAGACCTGCAACTCGAAAAATGCTATTTTTAAATGATAACTAAAGAGCGATAGATCTTTACTCAAAAACTTGTGGTACAAAATTTAAAAAAAACCTACATGATAGCACAGATAACTGACAACCCTTGGGGTAGAAAAGTTCTCTGGAAACCGATGAAGCTACTGGCAATCGAAGCGTTAGACGTCCATCCACTAACAGACCGACAGCAGTATCGCGCTGGATGCAAATCGCTTCCAACTAAGTTTATTGGTGATAGGAGAGACCTATGCAGAACCTGAACTCCGGATCTTATCCAAATTCATTATCGATGGCAAAATATATCGAAGGTGCCAGAATAAGATGTCTCGTAGTCAAAATTAACAGAGCACGATATTCTCACAAAGGAGGATCGTAACACGGTTAGAAAACAGTTTTTGCAAGACCTTGTTATTAACTATTATTAGATCGCCCTGATTGTTTACAAACTCTAGATTGTTAGTTTGATTTTAATTATAATAACACGCAATTTCGCCTCGCCGTTTCACAGGGATTGTTTTCGGCTTTTGTTCTGTGTTTTATGGTTATACGAGGTTATCGTAAATAAATATGAAAAACTTTTCCATCAATCCATCAGCCATAGAACGGCCACTGCTGGACATTGCATCTCCAATAAGACCGGTTGGAAGCGACTACCATCCAGCTTAACCGATACGTGATTAGTACCATCAATGGAACTAATCAATGGTACTACTGACAGAAAACCGATCTAACGCGGCGCTTGCCGATTCATGCTCTCCAGTTTGAAACTTTTCGACTTCATTGTTCCTCAGTCATCCGTGCTATGCGCTCTACTTACTGCCATTTAACTTGCCAATATCCTACATATATCGTCGGTTGTTGTCAGTGTCGAGATTTTTGATAATATTCATGTTCCGGGATTTTTTTCCCCTTTAGACTGCCTCGTTGGCTCAGTGGTTAGTGACCCTAACTTCAAAAGGGTCAAAGAGGCGTGGGTTCGATCCCTACCCAGGGCAAGTATTTATGTGATAAACATAGGTGTTTGCTCTGTTTCTGGATGTTATTTAATTACTATCTATGTAAGTATGTATTTAAAGATATGTATATGTAGTATATTAGTCTCTGGCAGCCATATCACAAGCTTTGCTTAGTTTGGGGTCAGAGACCGTGTGTAAGATGTCCCCAAATATTTATTATTATTTATATTTATTTATGTTTTTGGAATCAATCGGTGAAGTAAGAAATATTGCACGCTTTTACGTCTTATTTTGTTCAGAAAAGTTTTGAGTTTATGTATAATTTTCAGCCAAAGTTTTGCGTAAAAATATGACTTTTTAGTTAAAACCTATCGACTATCCTAGCGACTAAAGTGCTGATTACATTAAAAAAATCCTTCAAATCGGATAGGTAATATTTAGAGGTAGATAACAGTTTATTGTTGTTATATGGACAATTTGGCGCTTCACCAAACAATATTACATCAACATTTGTATAGGTAAATTTATTATGGGGTGCCTGGAAGCGACCTCTTCCAGGTGTTGCACTGCCTTAAGAATTTCACTGATTGTAATATTGTCCTTTTTATTTTGTGTGTACAATAAAGAGTTATTTGTTTGTTTGTATTACCGACCTTGATATGAACGCCGTTTCAAATGGCTCAAATAATCAACCTAACTACACAAATCTATAAACTAAACATTGCCATGCATAATTTATTACCAATTTAAAGATATAAATACTGATGTTCCACTATTGATTTATTCTAATAATGTGCTCTATCGGGTTAGAGCAAACTTACGGAAATAGAATACCTTGAAGAGTAGGTAATAATAAATAATTATCTTGCGTGTACGCAGTAAGGTATTCCAACTGTTGAGACGTTATACTTCGTGACTTTTTTTTCAAAAAGTCTTTATTGCACATAATAAGTTACAAGAAAAAGTACAAACACTAGTGTAAATTATATCCTAGCCGTACATAGCGGTTAGTGACCCTAACTTCTGGATCAGAGAGGCGTGGGTTCGATCCCCACCCAATGCAAATATTTATGTGATGAACATAAGTGTTTGCTCTGTGTCTGGGTGTTATTTAGTTACTGTCTATATAACTATGTATTTAAAAATAAGTATATGTAGTATATCAGTCTCTGGCATCCATATCACAAGCTTTGCTTAGTTTGGGGTCAGAGGCCGTTTGTATGATGTCCCAAAATATTATTAAATATTATTACTATATATTAATAGCAATATATTACGAATAGTTTAGCGAGCACGTTGGCTCATATCAAACTTAGTAAACATGTTTGTTATTTTTTTATTATTTAGAAATGCTCTAGGACAGGTTTTCCCAAACTATGGGTCCTGACCCACTACCTACTGGTGGGTCGAAGAAAAAGAAGATAATGAGTGTGGGCCACCCATCATATTAAAACTAAATAAGTACCGAACTAAATTAGACTTATCAAACTCACTGCTATTAACAGTCAGTTGAGCTTAAGTTAATGTCAAAAATATAATGGCAAAACAAAGAAAGCAATTTCTTCCTTCCCATTAGAATAAACTTTTTTGATGTAGGTAGTTAGTTGAAAACTTCGAGCAAATATTGAAGGTTGAAAAGTCTTTTATTCATATATTGGTATCGGTTTAATCCTAGAAGTGGCTTGTAAACTTGTATTGGATGGGTCGTAGCCCAGGCAACTTTGGGAACCACTGCTCTAGGAAGGTCTAGGTCTACTACTAAGTGGATGCAGCCCACTTTCAATTGGCCTTATTATTTTTTAATTAATTTCTGTTTTCTCGCATATGGGCAAGGTCTTTGTCTAATAATAATATTTTGATTTTCCATACATGTTTTAGATATTTTTATTTTAATAGATGTTTATCCTGAGTATTCATTTCCATAATTATGTATCTTATATATCCTACCCTCTAATTTGCAGACTTTTCAGCCCATACATACTCATGGTTCAATATAACCATGCGTTGTCCACTTCAAGCTCCCATAAGCTCTTCTGTTTTTCCTCCATCTAACCTTGTTATATCCACAGTGTATCTTTTTTTATTTTCTTAACTTGTATGTATATTTACATATTATAACTAGTACATCGAGCCACGTGCTGATTAATTGATATAACTATATCATTAGATACAGATATTCAATTACATTTATTTATATATTTGTTTCTATTTATTACTTTTAGCTATCGTTATAACATACTCTAAAAAACTGTTTCTTACCATTAACTTCTTCAAAGTATAATAAGTAGTACATCTATTTTTCGGCCGATTTCTTGTTCCAAATGGAAACGTTCCGAGCCATAGGCAGGACACTCTACCAAAATATGAGGTACGGTTTCCTCCTGATCGGGTTCACAGACGCACGACGGGCTCCCCTTGCATTTGAACCGGAGCAAATATTCGGAGAACCCACCGTGCCCCGTCAGGATCTGTGTCAATATGCAGGACATTTCCAACTTCCTGACTATTCCATGTGCAGAGACTGCGTCGGGCAAAAACAGCTTTGAAAATTTTATTTTGTATCTTTGGTTCCATTATTGGAAATCCATAGGGGAGGCCTATGTCCAACAGTGTACTTCATACGGCTGATGGATGGATGGAAGACTACACAGTCTAGGATGTAGTTGCGCTCGTCATTTTGACAAACTTTTACTATGGGACCAACTCCGTAATAGTTAACAAAAAAATCAGTTGTTCCACCCCAAAATTGTTTGCACCCCAAAATCGCAAAAAATCATCTAATTAATACATACTTTTACTATGGGGATTGGTCCCATAGTGAAATTTGGTCATTAAGGCGAGCACGACTACATCCTAGAGTCCTAGGCTCTAGCTAAACATAAGACTACCTATTAAATAAAGTATTGCTAATATAGTCGCAATCGACCCATTGATTTTATGGAAATCTTATCCACTATATTCGTAGTAAGTCAATATGAACCACTAAAACCGTATTCCTTGCATTTTATGTTTCACATTAATGAGTTTTTGGCCCAATAATACACATTTTTGTAAATACAATATCTTACTTTTATTCGTCGCTAACCAAAACTGACATGACACATTAAAACAAAAAACAAAATAGTTTTCTTCTTAAAATAACTAAATACTCTTTGGTCAATACACCACATTCCTCCCCAACTAATTAACAAAAACCATAACAATAAAATTACTAATAACTAACACCTATAATTAACATCTAGATTCCTAGTCCCCCTAACAGGATACCGGCGTACAAGTTGTCGTTCTGGCGATTCTTGCTCAGTGTCAGAACTAGATATAAGTCCGGAAGAAGACGCATCTAAAAATTCGTCTCCGGAATTCACATCTCTTTCCTCCCCCAATACAATACCACCACTTTCATTTTCAGGAATCCTAAGACTCGCGGAAGAATCCAATATATTCGTTTCTATTCTTGGAGTTGGCTCCGGAATTGAATAATCTCCGAAACAACTGACATCATCCTGATCTTCACAGTCCGCCGACAAACGTCCCTTGTACGCCAATAACTGATCTATATGTTTCTTAACCGTAATATTTAACACTGGTATAAAAACAATAAACATCCTAGAGCCAATACAACTTTGAACGATTCCTCGCTTCCAGGTATGTTTATTACCATTGTTGAAATAATATTTTACCAAAACATTGTCGCCAATAGAAAAAATAATTTTTCTTTGTCCATACTGTTTACTCTGCGCAACCTGTTTATTAAAAACATTATTAGTGGCCAATGCAGACGATGACGAAGGTGCAACTTTAGAGGCTCGCAACAAGTCGAGCCGACACCGCAGAGGTCTCCCTAGCATCAACTGGGCTGGAGAAAATCCCGTAGTTAAATGAACGGAATTCCTATAATCAAACAAAAATTTATTCCACCTCGCCAAAATTACCTTCTGACTATCTGCGCTAGATAAAATAGCTTTTAAACCGTTCTTAACAGTTTTTACGCAGTTTTCTGCCTGCCCATTTGATGCGGGGTGGTAAGGAGCAATTGTCAAATGCTTAATTCCATTCAGACTGCAAAAAGATTCAACTTCATTGGAGCAAAAGTTTGATGCATTGTCAGTAACCAAAGTACGCACTAGCCCGAATCTGCTGAACATCTCGCATAACTTGCTTATAACAGTTTCACTGTCAGTCCTTTGCATTGAAAAGCATTCAACCCACTTAGAGTAAGCGTCGATTGCAATCAAATATTGCTTGCCATACAACATAAACACACGCGCATCTAAATGCACACGGTCCCAGGGACGCTCCGGGTATGGCCATGGTGCAAGTGGCGCGTGTGGAGGATTGCTACGTAAAGTGTTACAAACATTACAAGAACCAACTTTTTCTTCTATGTCCTTGTCGATATTTGGCCACCACATGCGTGATCTTGCTTCCGATTTGGTTCTTACTACTCCAAAATGAGAACGGTGTAGTTCATCTAGCAGTCTTTCTCTAAACAGTGACGGAATCACGACTTTGTGACCGCGCATAATACAACCGTTTTCCACAGAAAGCTCGTGACGGCATAAGAAAAACGGTTTTAAAACCACGTCATCAATTTTAGATGGCCAACCTTCACTGGAAAATTTACACACCTTATTTAAAATCTCATCGTGCTTTGTCTTCTCTTTAACGTCATCTAACGTAATTGGAAGTAAAGTTGTATCTCCAATGAAATTGACATACGATGTATTGTCCGTACGCTCCTGCAAATCGTTCACAATTGGAGAATCAACCGAACGCGATAAGAAATCTGCCACATTTTCTTCACTTTTGACGTATTCAATTTCAAAATTATATGCTGACAGAAACAACGCATATCGCTGCAGCCTATTAGCTGCCAAAACAGGCACACCTTTCTTACCGCCAAAAATAGCCAAAAGAGGCTTGTGGTCGGTACGCAAAATAAAAGGTTTTGACCGCCCATAAAGATAGTGATGAAATTTCTTTACTGCGAAAACGATAGATGTAGCCTCCTTCTGTATCTGCGCGTAATTAACCTCAGCCTTCGAAAGAGAACGAGACGCGTATGCGACAACGCGCTCGCTGCCATCCGGCTGTCGCTGCGCCAACACGGCACCCAGGCCGACCGGGCCAGCGTCACACGTCACAATCGTGGGATATGCGGGGTTGTAATGCGCCAAAACGCGTTCCGACGCCAATTCCTGTTTGATTTTATCAAAAGCTTCTTGTTGTTCTTTATCCCACACCCACTTGATACTTTTCTTCAATAAATTGTGCAACGGGCTCAAAACAGATGAAGTTTGAGGAACAAAACATCTATAATAGTTCACCATTCCCAAAAATGACTTCAGTTCCGTTGTGTTTTTTGGTGAACTACATTTTAAAATCGCTTCCACTTTTTTCATCGACTTATGAAGTCCATCTTTGTCTATTACAAACCCTAGGTATTCTACTGACTTTTTGAACAACTCGCATTTGTCCCGCTTGAGTCGCATACCAGCCTCCTGCAACCTGGCCAGCACTAGCTCCAATCGCAGCAAATGGGTAGCCTTATCAGGGGCCGTTATGAGTACATCATCCAAATAAATACATACTCCATCAATATCCCCGAGTAACTGCTCCATAGTACGTTGAAAAATGAAAGGGGCGTTAGACAATCCAAACACAAGCCTAGTATACCTATATAGACCTTTGTGTGTGTTAATACACGTCAATTTCTTCGATTCATCTAATTCGAGTTGGTTATAGGCTCTTGACAAATCGAGTTTTGTAAACGCCACCCCCCCATGTAGCTTAGCGAATAAATCTTCTATGCGCGGAAGAGTATAGTTATCCAAATACAAGCCTTTGTTTACCGTCACGGAAAAATCCCCGCAAATTCGGACATCTCCATCAGGCCGTAACACCGGTACAATAGGTGTTGCTATATCCGAATGATCAATTTTTTCCAAAATGCCCAACTTCAACATTCTGTCTATTTCCTTCTCAACTAAAGGCTTGACTTCCAAAGCAACTGGACGTGGCTTGAAGAATTTCATCTCAGCGTCTGGTTTCATTTTAAGGCTCACCTTATATTTATTGAACCTGCCTAATTCGTCATTGAACAGTTCAGAATACTTCTCCAATAAACTCTCACATACATCTTTCTCAACGCTCAATTTATTACAGTCCAGACTACAAACATGTAAATTGAACAATTTCATAAAGTCGCGTCCAAGTAGCGGCGATCGCTTCACGTTTGTCGATAAAACAAAAAAATTAATCGGCCTAGTGCGTCCTTCGTATGTTACTGGCAAAGATAAACAACCTTCAGGCAAAATCTTAACACCCGTGTAGAAGTTAAACACTTCATTGCAAGGTTGCAAACAATGATGGCTGCTCTTGAAAAATTGCCTATAAACTATTGCAGGTAAAATAGAGACAGCACTACCACAATCGACTTCGCATGACATTTGCCTATCACCTAACGAGACCTCCCGCAATATCGGCCCATCTTTGTTGGATTCTTCAATATTAAACAAATTATAAATACCTTGTAACTTCTCGTCATCATCCTCCCCTATATAATTGCTATTTTGGACCTTCGCCTTGCACATCTTTTTTAAGTGTCCTTTTTGCTTGCATACCTGGCACGAATAATTAACAAACCGACACGAATCTTTTCCATGTTTTTTATAACCGCATACTTCACATCGTTTAATCACTTTTGCGGTATTCATAGTAGCTTTTCCGCCTGCGGCTTGTATCGCGAAGACGGGATGCGCGGAGACCGCTGACGCCTGCGCGCCGGCCGCGGCTCCACCAGATTGCGCCGACTGCAGCGCCGATCGCGCACAGCGCACACTTTGCGCTAACTCCAATGCTCTTCCGAAAGTTAACGTTTCGATATTTTCAGTAAACAATTTTTCCTTCTCCTTGGCATTTTCTAGTCCCAAAACAAAACGATCTCGGAGGGCTGTTTCCAACTCAGATTTAAATCCACAAAACTGAGCCAAACTGCGCACCCGCGCTGCCCACTCGGCTAAGTCCTCACTGGGTCGCTGCTCTGCCTTATAAAAGTTGAATCTTTCGGCAAAAGTGCTCTTTTTTGGCGAAAAATGTTTATTTAACTTTTCTGTCAACACCGAAAATTCGACACCATCTAGGTCATCCGGAAAAACCAAGTCTCTTGCAACACGATATGTCTCCTCCACTAAGGCAGTGAGTAAAAGCGCTCGTCGTTTTAATCCAGCTTTATCAGTTTCGCTAGTAATGTCGTTTGCAGTACAAAACTGGACGAATCTACTGATGAAAATGTTCCACTCTTGACTTCGGTGGTCGAACGTGAGGTTGCCCCCGAATAAGGCCGAACTACCCATTCTAAGTTCACAGCAACACTTTTTCACACGTTGATTACTATCTCGTCGCCAATTAATGAGTTTTTGGCCCAATAATACACATTTTGTAAATACAATATCTTACTTTTATTCGTCGCTAACCAAAACTGACATGACACATTAAAACAAAAAACAAAATAGTTTTCTTCTTAAAATAACTAAATACTCTTTGGTCAATACACCACACACATAGTGAAAGTACCTTTGCTATGGAACAACCGATTTTTATCACAATTTCAGGATTGAAATGAAAATAAATATTTATTACACTAAAATAGAGTACGGACAGTTGGTCCTCTAGTAAAAGTTGTTAATCTTGACACACTAAAGTCGCCTTTAACACGTAGTTAGAACGTATGTTGCCAGTAACCATGTGTAGCAGACATCACGAAGCAGTTTTGAATTAAAATATAAATAACCACATTACATCTAATTATCGTTTTATTTGCGTCTTAAGGACGAAAGGACAAGAACGGTCGGAAAGACCGAGGCACCGGTGGGTGGAAATAGTTACACAGTTTACGTATAAGTTACTATTACTAAACGATAAAATAGATGATAGAAATGACTTTTTGCCCTACTTTCATAGCGAGCGGATTGAGTATATACTCGTAATGGGTCCGCCCATTAATAAACTATCGTCGTTTCAGCCATTAGACATCCACTGCTGGACATAGGCCTCCCCTAAAGATCTCTAATAGGACCGGTTGGTAGCAGCGACTGTTTACCTCGCAACGTCAATATTCATGTCAGTCATTTTTTAACCGAATTCAAAAAAGGAAGTTCTCAATGAGACTGCATGTATATTACGCGATTACTCCGCCAATAACGAATCGATTTTGATTATTATTTTTTGTTTGGTATATCACACTTCAGAGGTTTAAATTTTATTGAAATCGGCTGATTTGTTATTGAACAAGATTATTTTTTGCAAAAATTAGCATGACCGACTTCACCCGTGTACAGAATTCGCGAATATTTCGCACGGATCGATGTAGCATATTTCACATTATTGTTGATTTATCAAAAATGGCTCAGCCGATTGCGATAAAATTTAAATGGGATCAATTTCGAAGTATACTCTTTCCAATAAAAAAAAGAATAATTGAAAGAACCACTATGAAAAAAGTTATGCGTTATACATAAAATGTATATATATATATTCGCGTCGAATTGTATACCTCCTCCGGTGGTTCGTCGGTCAAAAATCGAGTACCGCGCCCCTTCACTCGGACAAATTTTACGCGGTCGCGCTCGACAGGATCGCGCCAGAGCGGCGGGCGGCAGTGAGTTTTTAATTAATTACTCATAAGGGTACACATTTAAAAAAAACCGGACAAATGCGAGTCAGGCTCGCACATCGAGGGTTCCGTACAAACACGTTGTTAAAATAATTAAAAACCTGTTTTAGCATGTGCTAATGAAGTTTTATTTTATGATAACTTACATGATGCGATATACTGACTTTGAATTTTGAACCCATATTACGTGAATTTTGAGGCCCTATTTTTTTGTTATTTAAATTAAAAGGTATAATTTTCAGATTTATTCCTATATGTGTACTCTGAGACAATGCTTCTCGCCAAATTTCATAGTTCTAGGTCAACGGAAAGTACCCTGTAGGTTTTGATTTTTGTGAGTGCAAAATATGCGGTTTTTTACAACATAAACGGCTCTAACTTTTTTAAACGATAACTGAGAAGTTTTTCTTTTACATACTGCAAGCAATCATAGATATACGTATACAGTTTAAATTTCAACTCGATATCTTTACGCGTTCCCGAGATAAAGAGTCTTGACATACACACAGACGGACAGACGGACAACAAAGTGATCCTATAAGGGTTCCGTTTTTTTTGTTTGAGGTACGGAACCCTAAAAATAACTTCTCGGTCTGTAAAATAGAAAAGTGATGTTGCTGATAATTCTGTAAAATAGAAAAGTGATGTTGCTGATAATTCTGAGCATTCGAATTATTAAAATTTTTTTCGGTTAAGTTTTTTTTTTATAAAGCCGGTTACTTTTCAAAATTTTGTCCGGTTCATAAAATTGTTCAAGATTTTCCTGTATTTATGATATTTTTTAAATTTGAATCAATATCATTCGTGCTCTCACATCGCGCATTCAAAAGTACTCGTTTTCCTGTTTCTCGGCCCGATGCCTCATCTTAACAGCTGAGCGAGGATTGGGTTATCCCCAGCTTGTAGCCAACATTACAGCCGCCAAGATGTTTGAGTCGGCCTATAGGTAGTATAGGTAGGTACTTTAAGGTACCTATCTAAAAATCACATCACAAGATAAATAACATCTGAATACAAATTAGTTTAAATAAAGCACGCTGCTGGTACACCAATAAAATGAATATTTTACCAACTAAGATTATACAATAAAACTGTAATAAAAATCGTCAACCATAAAGAAAGCCATCATAGTTTACCAAATCGACGATGATATCAGTTATAAGACATCAACTCGAAAGGTATGGGATACTTTTCCAATAAGACCTCAGAGAAAATTAATTCGGATAGAGATCTGGAGAGAATCATTTTCTATGCCTAGCACACAAGACACGTTTATAAAGCAAATACTCATATACTGCAAAGTGCATGTTTACGAAACATAATACGAAAAATTAATTCAATTTAACTATAAACGGAAAACGACGACGACGAATTGTTAAAAGTTATATTAGTGGATGTTGATTTTGAAAGTAATTTTATTAATGAAATTAATTGTCTGTATAATAATAATATATAGAAATAAGTGACCACTCTCATCCGAGTATGCGGCGCCCGACAGAGTCCATAGTTCCATACTGAACTTATTATACCAACCCTTTGTAAATAACATCTTGTACTTTATGGGAGCGTAAATAAATTCTATGAAATGAGTGATTTGTTGTGTTCTGTGAGTAATAATTATGTGATTATTGGCGTTACACGTACCTAGTTGTGCTCATTTATAATTGTAGAGTTTCGTCCGAAATTAGGTCCCCACTAGATTGACACAATACATACCTACATATAAACAGAACATGTTGTCGTGTCCCACTGCTGGGCAACATATAAACAGATCTTTAAAAAAAAACAAGTTTTTCAGGTCACTCATTGGTTAGCCCAAAATCTATGTCACTGAGTGGAAGTTTTCAGCTGAGCAATCGTTTTTCGTACATATCACATTTACCGCGACGGATGAAAAACTGTGGGTAGATCTACATTCATTTTCTCTGAGCATAAAAAGGTCTTAATTTGAAGTTCGAGTAAATAAAAGCTCAAAACTGCTTAATAAATTCGATTACCATCAATTCCAGTTGATGTTGAACCGTTCTGTCGCGTTTAGGGGCAGTTACACGACCAATCTTAATTATATCAGTAATAACAAATAAAGAAAGAATTCGAAATTGATGTTTGTAAAAGTATTCAAAAGCAATAACGTGAGATGTATAAATACAATTACAAGAGTAGATTCATTTTTATTGAGAGATAGAAAAGTAATCCAAGTGATCGTAACATTTATACGAAATCACAGAACGTTTTAATACTAAAAGGCTTTTATCCAACAAAAACATTTTCATGTGAAATATAGCCAAGACCACAGTCCGCAATTTCAAAAAGTTGTCAGATCTTATGTAGAGCCAAGCTTCTAACTCTACACGCCTTAATTCAACAAGTTCTTACTCCACAAACTCTACAGCTTAGTCAATATATGTGACTTGGCCGTTTCGTTACAACAATAACTATTTGTATAACAGAATTAGTGAACAGTTAATAATTAATCTTCACTTTACGCCCATGTGCACTAAGCGAGAGAGAGTAGAGTTTGTGAAGTAAGGACTTGTAGAGTTAAGGCGTGTAGAATTAGAAGCTTGGCTCTACATAAGATCTGACAACTTGTTGAAAGTGCGAACTGTAGTCTTGGCTATATTTCATATAAAAATGTTTTTGTTGGATCCACTTCTTTTTGTAGATTATTTATTACAAGGAGTACTTTAATCGATTTTAGGTATAAGTTCGAAGTTTTAGATTTGTTCCTTTGTATATGCGTAATAGTCTACCTTGATGTCAAATATCAAGTTTCTAGGTCATCTGGAAGTGGGTTAGATTTTTTATCTATAAGCCAGTGAGCGAGTCAGTGAATCAGTCAATGAAACACCGGTTTTCAAACGTTAATATATCAATCATTAACTGTTGGAGCAAAATCAAAGAAGTTTTGTATTCTAGGCTAGCTAAACAACTTTAGTAAATAGGCTAAATTTCATATATTTAGGTTAAATCCTTTTCGAGTTATGAAGGGGTCAAAAGTGGCTCGAAATGGTTCGTGTAATATTACATACGTCGCGTCGCCAGTTCCTTTTTCAGTGTCTTGGCTGGTCACGCTACCGCGTGTCTAGATTTATTTATTTTATACCGCTTACCGTGTCTAGGCCTCCACCCTCCTTCAACAATATCAATTTCGTCAAATCGTCACCCACGAGGTCCTATTAGATTAGTCTACGTAGTCAGCACAGGTACAGTCTAAATTGACAGTAAAGTTACAGTCTTATTAGACACTAAAGTTACGGTCTAAGAAGACATTAGAATTACAGTCTAAGTAGACAGAACACTTCACTCATGTATCTCTGTGCTAATATCAGTACGACATGAGTGACACAGTAGACAAATTAGATAATACATAGACACAAACTTACAACGAATATGACTAGTTAGCAATGAATGGTCACACTGTATAATCTAATTCCTTCACAGCCGTACCCAGACCGAATTCTTGTATTTTATTTATTGTAATGTTTTCTAAAACGTCTAATGCACATGTTTAGAAACCTCAAAAATTAAGGACATCACAAAAACTTCACAAAATCCGTAAAACCAGCCAATTAGATTACAATTCCACCAACAAAAAAAATGAATTTGAGTATCAATCTTTATGAATTTGAACTAACAAAGCCGTAACCAATACTTCTAATATCTAACGGTTAAAATATTCATAGTTCTATAGACTTACAGCCTTGTATGATACCTATACCGGCCATTTCAATAGTCCACTGCAGGACGTAGGCCTACCCACGAAGGGTAATTGAGCCATATCCGCCAGGCTGGCCCAGTGCGGGTTGGTGGATTAATATACGCAATTTCTTTTACGGACGTATGCAGGTTGCCTCACGACGTTTTCCTTCACCGAAAAGCCAGTGGTGTGAAATTCCGTACATAAATTCCAAAGAACTCATAGGTACGGGACTGGAATTTGAACCCACAACCTCACGATTGTAAGGCGGGTGTCATTACCTCTAGACCACCACGGCTTATATGATACCTATTCCTTTACTATTACACAAAAGTAGCGTCCCCGTGCTAACAAGACAATTTCGTATTTGGCCGTAAATTTTCTGAGATTCTTCATAAAATAGACAAACATTGTCTCGCGAAGTGTACGGACCTCAAATATTACCAAATAGGGACTAATTTAGCTCTAATTTTCATATGTTTTGAAGACAAGTGCGGTTAAGTAATTGTCTTCTCTTTGTAGTATTTTGTACTGTAGTATATATACGTTATAAACTGCTTGCTCTTCTTTTAGGGCTACATCTTTTTTGTGTCATAGAGCTATGACAAAAATGAGGATTATTCACCTTTGTGTTTTAATGAACATTACTATTGAAAGAAACATACATGTTTTCCTATCCTACTGTATAATAAAATGCGAAAGTTTGTATGTATGGATGTTCATTACTCTTTCACCCAGCAACAAAGCAAGGATTGATGAGATTAGTAGAAAAATGTACAAGTAGAAAGTTGAAAATCATAAATGTAGCTCAAAGGTAAAGTAAAATAGTCTACTTTAATCCCGTAAAAAATAAAGTTTCCTATGGGATAGCAATTAATCACAATACGCGGGCGAAATAATTTTCTTACAAGAATATTTCTGCATTAAAAGAATATATATAGGTGGATATATATAGCCATGGTGGTCAAGAGGTAGTGACACCCGCCTTACAATCGTGAGGTCGTGGGTTCAAATCCCCGGTCCCGTACTAATGAGTTCTTTGGAATTTATGTACGGAATTTCACACCACTGGCTTTTCGGTGAAGGAAATCACCGTGAGGCAACCTGCATACGTCCGTAGAAGAAATTCGATGGCGTATGTGAATCCACCAACCCGCACTGGGCCAGCGTGGTGGATATGGCCCAATCACCCTTCGTGGGAAGGCCTACGTAATGCAGTGGACTATTAAAAAGGCTGGTACAGTACAGTACAGTATATAGGTGGATACGAGTACCTTGTGAACTAAGTGGAATTAGATAAACGATACAAGAATTGCATTAAATATATAATTAAATAACATCAATACGAAATAACGCGTTAGAACGCCGAGCGATACTAATATTGTAAATAAACAAACATAATTAAATATGCTATTAAGTAAACATTAAAGCCATCTCACTAACTGAGGCAACTAATATCAATAGATACATTACCTAACGTACCGTAAAATGGGGATACTTTGATCAATTTTTAACTTTAAATGACTGTAGCATTCTCATTTTTAGCGAGATTATTATTATTTAAAAGTATAATAATCGGTTTTTTGTGTAGATTTGAATAAGCTAATTTTAACATGCTAAATTTTAATAAATTAAGAAAAATAAATTAAAAAGTAAGCGATCAAAGTTAAACCGTGAGTGGGGATACTTTGATCACCCCTGTTTTTACTATGGAATTCAAAAGTAGACCCGAAACGATACTACGGAAAAAAATAATCAAAAATATCGACCGGTAATTTTTCATTTTATAAGCATTTTTATGCTTTAGGGTAACTTTGATCATATAAATAAAACAGATTTTACTCTAATCAGTGTTTATTTTACGACTTAGGAACATAATTTGTTTTTACTTAGAAATAAGCAATAGTTTAGCTATCAAATCACAGAAAATTGTATTATAATCAGTTCTTTTCTTATTTTTAAATTAAAATATTAAGTACAATGTCTACTGACTAAAGAACAATCAACATTCCCTATTATTTGGGCAGTATTTCGACACCTGATTGGCGCTTATTATGAAACTTGATAAATTTATAAAAAAAACAATAAGAAATATGATATCATCACTTTAATTCTAGAATGTCTACATCAAACGAGAATTCAGCTTTAGAGGTTGGTTCTTCCTCATTTAAAGACTTTGGTTTTGGAAGAAATGAAATTATATCACAGTTTCCTTTTTATTTACTGTTCAGAGTTCCAAAGGGAATATCATATTCTCTGGATGCAGCCTGTAAAGACATAGCTCCTGTCACTACTCTTGACAAAGCTTCATTTAATAATTCGTCACTGTAGTTTATATATCTTCTCGTTCCGGTTTTTTTTTTGTAATCTCGTGGCATGATGTTTCTGAAGCAATAGATTAATAATAATTAATATAAATATAAATTAATAATAAATAATAATATAAATTAATATAATGTAAGCCGTGGTGGCTTAGAGGTAGTGACACCCGCCTTACAATCGTGAGGTCGTGGGTTCGAATCCCCGGTCCCGTACCAATGAGTTCTTTGGAATTTATGTACGGAATTTCACACCACTGGCTTTTCGGTGAAGGAAAACATCGTGAGGCAACCTGCGTACGTCCTTAGAAGAAATTCGATGGCGTATGTGAATCCACCAACCCGCACTGGGCCAGCGTGGTGGATATGGCCCAATCACCCTTCGTGGGTAGGCCTACGTCCTGCAGTGGAATATTAAAAAAAGGCTGGTACAGTACAGTACAGTACAGATTAATAATAATATATAAAGAATCATAAGAATCGGATAAAAGTAGTTAACCACACCCTTACTTTAAAACGTAGGGTTACTATTATCACCGATCAATCTCACCCTGCCTGCTGATCAATGTCACCCCGCGTTAATTTTTTGCCAATAACACAAGCAAATTTTGAGTTTAGAAAATCACAATATTTTTTTATAGTTCACAAATTAAAGTTAAACTAACCGAATATAAATTGCATTATGCCTATACACAAAGCGAATTAGTTACGGACAAAGTTTTGCGGGCTAAAAAATGATATTAATATGTAGTTACTCACCTTTTCAATTGTTTTATGCAAAACGAGCCGCCGCACTCGCCTATGCTTCTAAGGGAAAGATGGCTGACGATCAGTGTTGCCAACACGAAAAAAAAATGTGGGCTAGTGCGTTCCGTTTTCTCAATATTTGCACTTAAGTTTCTAAAAGAAGTTTCGATCAATGTCGCCCCGCGATTTAAAGTAACCCCATTCTACGGTACCTAAGGTCAATAAACTCGGTCTATAAGTTACTATAATGACTACGGTCAACTTCGAAACTAAAACAAGAGGCCTCAATACCCCATTACGCAGCCAAATCCTCTGACTGTATAAAAAGTTTTCAAATAAGGCATTTGACAATGTAAACAATGATACAACGCGTATCCATCTCTAAAATATACTACGGCGACAGCGACCGCTGCGAAGGCTACGAGTTACTGCCACGTATACTGTGGAAATGTTACTACGATGTATAGTAGTAGCTCTCCGAACAGTAGACCCCGCGCTCGCTACACATCTCTTCAATGCCCCATCCACACTTTCCACGAGGCCTCGCCGCCCCGTGGCGCTCGCGAGAGTGTGGGTAGGGCATAACGGAATCTTCATAAGAATATAATATCTCGACTTGCTCTAGACCGATTTGGTTCATACTCGCAAACCTTGTTAAACAATCTTGCCAAATTTTATTATCGAATTCGGCTGACAATAAATTTCCTTCCTTTTTGAAGGAAATTCCCCTTATCAAACATGGCCGACGACAAAAAATAACTATGAGTAATTATAGAATCTGTTTTCTGCCAAAACGTTAGCCAACGGGCCTTTTGACGAAATCGAAGTCGAAGCCATTTCCGACGACCGACCGATACCAATGTGTTGGTTATTGCTCTGGACCAAGGATCCAGAAGTCGTCATGAGAAAACTAGTAAACATTGGGAGTTATGACGTCACAAATATGGCCACTGACCGTTTTAGGTTTTGGAAAAAGTCTTGGTTTCTCAAATTATAATATGTCATCAAATAGCCCGTGATGGATATCGTTTAATTATTCTTTCAATTACCCATTATTGCTTCTTAGATACTTATCACGTAATTAATGTAGTCATTTAAAAAATCGTTTTTTTTTTATTTTGACATTTTTTTTATATTTCTTTTGTATGATTGAGATGAGCAAGTCACTCGCCCGACGTCAAGAGTTACGCTTGCCTAGCATTCAGCGCTGACAAAAATTTTGAACTTCGTTCAATGACGCAATACCTACCTGGGACTTCACCGAAATTCAAATTGATATATCCTTGCTTACATCTTAATATATATAAATCTCGTGTCACAATGTTTGTCCTCAATGGACTCCTAAACCACTTAACCGATTATAATAAAATTCGCACACGATGTGCAGTTCGATCCAACTTGAGAGATAGGATAGTTTAAATCTCAAATTATAGTCGCAATTTTAATTTATTTAGCCACAGCAACGCGTGGCCGGGTCAGCTAGTATATTATAAATCTGTTTAAAATTGTTTGATAATTTAATAAAAAAATATTAAAAGTCTGTTTGTTGGTTTATTGGTTTGTTCCTCTTTCACGCAGCAACGGAGTAACGGATTGACTTTATTTTTGGCATGGACATAGTTTGAAAGACGGAAAATGGCATTGACTACTTTTTATCTTTATTCGGTACTGTACTGTACCAGCCTTTTTAATAGTCCTCTGCAGGACGTAGGCCTACCCACGAGGGGTGATTTGGGCCATATACACCACGCTGGCCCAGTGCGGGTTGGTGAATTCACATACGCCATCGAATTTCTTCTACGGACGTATGCAGGTTGCCTCACGATGTTTTCCTTCACCGAAAAGCCAGTGGTGTGAGTGTGGTTATTGGGTACCTACAGTTAATGCAGCAGTGATTTGAAAAGAAATAAAGAATCATATTTGGATGTAAATTCTACCTGTTCATTTCTCTGGAAGCTAGACAAAAAGAAGAAGAGCTACTAGAATAGCTCTAAATAATTTGTAAAAAAATAATATAAAATTCATCTCAAAAATCATTCTCATTAAAACCGCTAAAACTGTGGTCATCTAGTCTTCCAGTAATAAAAAATTCTACCTACATGTAGTTACTGAGTGTGCTGACCGCTACAATGATTCACTGTCGACACCCACTATTCTAGATCAGATGTGACTTTTGGCCATGAGCCATACTAATGCCAGAGTAACTAATTGGCCAGTATATTTATAAGCTTTGATTAATAGGGCCTCCCCAGAGATCTCCAAAAATCCAGTTGGAATAATGAGAAGACAACCTATCGTCAAGTTAAACCGTATCTTAATTTTTAGACAATAATAATTTAAAAAATGTAGTTTCCTCCCAACATGTCTGCAGTCTACTCATACGGTCTTGACTACCTTTTTTGTTTGCCGTCAAGCTGCAGATTTAATTTTATGATTTGTTTACCTCTCTGTCTATCAACCCATGGAGTCCCTGTATCCAGCAGTGGGCATCCTACGGCTGTTCTAAAGATGGATAAATAAAGAAAAATAATATCTAAGTATTGATTTCATCACAAAGGAATCAAGAAGAATTTGATGAGGCAAAATCTTCTTGAACCATCAATCTCATCATCACATAGAATCAAAACGGAGCGCTATTTGATTTGGTGAGACGCCTCAAGTGATCTGAAATACATAGCTAGTACTATTAAGTGGTTAGTAAGTTAGAATATACAATGGGACTGCCATGTATTTTATATAAAAGTCTCAAAAATTAATTGGAATAAAAAAAAAAAAACAGAATCAAAAGCGACTTACAAGAGGACTTATTGACTTATTTACCATGTCAAAGGCTGCTTTAAAAACTCTGACACCAACCTATACAAACTTACTTAGAAGTCTAATTGGAAATATATTGAGAATACCTACAATAGCAGAACTAGAATTTAAGTTTGAGATTCAGTGGAACTTGATTGTGATTTAACAGGATGTGCACATTTATCAAGCAGGGCTGATATTTATAAAGCTTGATTCTTGATTGATTCAATGTAGCGGTGAAAACAGATGCTTTTAGAAAGGCCTCGAGCCCCTTTAGCAAACCTCCAAAATCCACTGTTGGAGTTTAATACCCAACGATGGTCATCCCATGGTAGAATGATAATGATTTACCTCAAAAAGTGACCCATATTAGGTCTACCTGAGGTATCATCCAAATCATACATCACAGCTGCCATGTGGTATGATTCTAACTATGGTATAAAGTTACACACTTTTGTCAAACTAAAATTCCATTAGCCAAAAGGTTATACATCTGCATATAAAATTCATAATATATAGGATATATTCATAGGATGTCTAGACTTGCTGAACTTAGGCTTACTCGATAGAATTCGAACATGGCCAGTCTTAAAGTGGAATGGCCTGCAATAAGCGTGAGTCTATGGTCTAATATGGAAGATCTGTCCAGTTTGTAGGTGAATGTCTCATGTTACACTTAATCCCAATTACTTAATCTAATTGGTCAATTTCTTCAAAACAATTTTATCTTTTCCTTAGTAGATCTACTTCTCTGAATCTGACTTTTTGGTTTTGAGTTTATATCAAAATAAAATATATTTTTAATCAATTTTAAATAGCTTTTTGTGTAAGAATAAATCTAGATATAACTTAAATGTAATAACTTACAATACTCGAGTGCAAAGAAACTAATTTAAAAATTATTTATGGGATATAATGGTGTACACATTTGATTTTGATCATCAGTGGTGTTTAATACTCTGTGTTTGGGACTTAGATTATCACTACAAAACATCAACGGAGGCCTACATTTCTCAGTGGATTTGATTTCAATAATTTGCTAATCAAATATGTATGTAACACATATAATTTATAGAGACTAGCACTTAGCTAGGAAGACAATAAGAAGTTTTTATTTGCTTGGAAAATTTAATCTAAAACCACTCATTGGATTTCAGTAAGTGAATCCGTTTAGGCCAAAATGTCTTCTCGCTTTAGCCTTTTATTACAAATTTGATGCTGCTTCATGCATTTTACTTATATTGAACCTCTTCTCACCCTTAAATAGGCAAATTTATGGAAATTAAAGGTTATCATTATTCTCTACCTTGACTTTATTAATTATCTCAAATAAAATATAGCCAAATATAAAATAAATATTAGATATTTAACAGAAAAATATGCCAATTGATTTGAACTACCATCAAATTTTAAAATAAGAAAGAAACTATGATAGAAAACATAGAAAGTAATAGCTAATGTGAAAGAAAATATAGCACATAGTATTTTTACAGGTTATGAAGTAACTCGACGATATAATTAACTTAGCTTGTTGTAAACAAACTCCAAGTCACAAAACTTGCAACATTTGAAGCGTAATTACTGCACATTTCACGAAGAGTCAATAGAACAGACATAAACATAAATATTGCGACAATATACTTTGAGGTTAGAATGAGATAGTTTTTGAGCGACTTTTTCCACATACCTGCATAGAATCTGCGCTTATGATCTCGGTACCAAATTTCTGTGCTAATTCCACACCTAATTTGGTTTTTCCTGTACCTGTAGCACCTAAAATAACCACCATAGGAAGTTTAGAAGACATCACAACACGAAAAGCCATCGTCCGGCCTGACCGCGCGAACTTCACTATTGTTTTGATGTTTTTGACAACAAATGTTGACGTTCCGTTTGACGCGAGAGCTCTGCTGTTGATTTTTTTAGCGTAATATCTTGCGTTTTTTTAGAAAGATGAAAAGGCTTTGTGCTTTAACATCATTTTTTTATTTACTTTGAAATTACACCATCTGTTTACTTAGTATTTTAATCTAAATTGGAAGAAACATAGATTCAACTAGGATTTCAAAACTAACTTCACGTTGTTTCGACTGCCAGCTAGCTAGAGAATACGCTCCATGAAAAGAGATGCACGTTACCTTAGATAGCCCGTGATCCCACCGCAAGAACAACACGCTCATAGCGTACACGGTTCAAACCAATTTTTTACGTAATTATATGAATAGGAGAATAAAGGACAAGTCCACAAAATGTATGGAGGCTGGTATAATAATAATCGAAAATTCTAACCACAACACTCGTTATATTTCGAGAAAGTTCATATTTTTCTGAGTCTTTTACATTAGTTAAAACCAAAAAGAGCCCTCCATTTAAAAAAAATAATAATTTTGAATCTTTTAGTATAAATAAATATATTTGGCTCAATAGGTAGTTTATCGCTATCAACACTGATTAAGTAACCTCCAAATTGTTGAATAGAAGCATTTTTACCAATTGGACACAGTTTTTAAGTGTTTGTTTGTCACAATGTACCTACTAACTGGTCACACAGGTAGGTTATAATTTTTAATTTTAGCAAATTAAGAAGTGAATGTGGAAGAATCAGCTACGAATGCAAGTAAAATAACGATAGAAGCACTTTATTATTTCTAAACTAGAAAAAAATCATAGCTGTATTATTGTTCTTCATACAATTTATTTTTCACATTAACAAAAATGGAGGGCTAAAAAAATCTAAACTAAATATATTTGAAAAGCCCATTTATCATGCATTCAAATTATGTATATATATTGGTTCGAATTTTCTCTGAATAATATACCACTTGTAGACGTCACCTTTAAACAGGGTTGCCTTGCGAAATTTGGCCGCAAGTATTTGAAATTTAATAGGTAATGTTTAACTAATTTATAAGAAAACATATCCTTCATTTGTTTCTTATATAAATGTATTGAATAGCAGAATACATATAAACCAGGTCGCCTTGCGAAATTTAGCCGCCAGTTTTTTTGATTGAAAAAAGTTTGATTATTTTTTTGAAAAAACATTTTATTCTCTTGATTTTTAGGTACATTACGAAACTTAGAATATATAATTATACAAGGTTGCCTAACGAAATGTGGGAATTAAAATTTTAGGAAATGACAAAAATTAGAAGTTACAATTCACTAGGCAACCTTACATAGATATTATTATAAGCTTCGTAATGTATCTAAAAATCAAGTGAATGAAAGGTTTTGTCTAAAAATAATCAAACTTTTTTCAATCAAAAATACTGGCGGTCAAATATCGCAAAGCAACCTTGTTTATATGTATTCTCCTATTCAATAAATTTATATTAAAAAAAAAAAACAAACTAACCATATGTTTTCCTATAAATTAATTAAATATTAATTTCAAATGCCTAGTTGCCTCCAAATTTCGCAAGGCAACCCTGTTTAAATATATCCTCCTATTCATATAATTACTCAAAAAATTGGTTTGAACCGTATACGCCATGAGCGAATAAGGTAAACCTATTAGGTATTGCCTAAGTACCTATCTGCCTACCATTTGATTTGAGCAATTTATTTGGAACTCACTGAGTTTGAAAAACGAGAGAAATTGTACTTACTGTGTAAGTTACACCAGCCCATTGCTGAACATAGGCCTACCAATGAAAGGTAATTGGGCTATCCACGTTGGTATAGTGCAGGTAGGTGGATTCACATACAGTGGGATATAAAAGACTTGAAAATAAATGAGGTCGCCACCATCGCTTTGTTAGCAAATAGCATTATTTTTTGTATAATGATAAGTACTATTTTCCTGTTCACAATCCACAAAATAATACAAAACGAGAAAATGCTAGGATGTTAACAATGATTGACAGCTCAGGTTGTGATTCCAGCAAAAGTGATAAATTAGTTCCCGAATAACTCATTTATCTCTTTTGTGTCGCACTGTACGCCATTGAATTTGTTCTACGGACGTAGCCCTTTACAACCGGCTCAACATAAGCGTGAAATCAACAAAGAAAAATTGACGCGAAAACAAAATTCATTTTCTGAACGCAACCGGTCTCATACTCAGAAGAATTAGTCATTATTCTGAGGTCTCATACGATCGAGCTCATGATCGCTGTCTGCTTATCCCGCACGATCGTACTTGTATCAGTCGTATGAGACCGGTTGCGTTTATGAAATCATAATGATTTTCGGGCCAATTTTTTGTCGATCCTCACGATTGTATTGAGTCGGTTGTAAAGAGGTACGTTGCCTCTGTGCCTTATGATACATATAATAATATACATATAATAATAATAATTTAATTTATAATAATTTATTTTCAATAATTATAGCATTACATTTAACCTTACTGCTAAACATAAATCATACAAAAGAAACAAGGATTTAATTAACTTATATAAGAAATAAAATTAAGTAGGTATCTTTATAATTCTGAAAAATTGAGTTATCAGATGGGAGATCACTGCGAGAGTTATTTATTACAGCAACAAGGTTCAACTGGTTGAATTGCGGGTCCTGCACTAGGTAAAAACCTGTGTCGCAGGCCCAATAATAGTTATGCTTGCTATAGATGAATTTATGGTGCGGCTCATTGTGTTAGTAGAAGTGACTGCATACTTTATAGCTGTAGTGTGTGTGTGTGAGTGTGTGTGTGTGTGTGAGAGTGTGTGTGTGTGTGCACGACAGACGGTGATACCATGAACGCCTATTTAGCTAATTATTCTAAGTAAGTCTTCCGTTTCATTATAAGAGAGGGTTTTTAGGTAATTTGTTAAAGCTATTTTACAATCCCTAGTTGTTTTATTTCGTAATTTCAGTTTTTTGTCCATTTTATTGTATAAATAAGGATACCTGAACTCAGGAAGTCGCTGTGCAAAGGTGGTATTAGTATGTGGCTCTTTTTCCCGGGGTGGTCTCCTCTTCTGGGAGCTGATGATTTGCGGGGCAGTTTTTTATGAGCTGTTAATGTTACTCGTTGTACGTATAATTGGCGGACTGTTAAAAGATCTGCCAAACCATATAGATTGCTTGTTGGGTGTCGGTAGGGGAATTTGAGCATTGTCTTAAGAACTGCACGCTGGGCTCTCTCTAGTTCAATGATGGACGAGGTTCCAGCTCCACCCCATATAGTAATGCAGTAACAAAGGACCGATTCGCAAAGAGCCGTATAAACCAAACGCAGAACTCTTTCATTGGCTGCACTACGCAATGCTCCAAAGACATGGGTAAGTTTGCGTACTTTTTTGGCCAAGTTTGATATGTGCGCCTTATAGGAAAACTGTTCGTCAATTACTACTCCAAGGTATGTAATAGTGGGAGACCGTTGTATAGAATTGCAGTTACATTGACACATGCTACATGCAGAATGTATTCTTAGGCAGGATTGTGGATCTGGCTCAGAGGACTTGGTTTTATGAAAGCATAGATACTTAGTTTTGTTTAAATTTAAAGTGAGAAGATTACTGTCTAGCCAATCCTTAATAGATCTCATACCAGCCTCCGCCATCTGAAACTCTGATCGACCGCCATCTGATGACTTCCTTCAAGCCGAAAAGACAAAAATCCAAACCCAAAGTACTCATTGGTACCATAGCAGCTAGATACCTACTAGGGCCGCTGCTAGTAACTAGGCAAACTGTACCTATTAGGAGGAAGATATCACATCTGCAGGCTGTTGATTTGTCATCATCATTATTTTGTAGTTTTTTTATTGTTTTCTATTTTTTTAAGTGCAGGAATTTTCAGGTGAGTAGGTACTTATTTGCTAATCATTATGCATTTTTTTAACTAGGGGGCCAACTGCGAAATGTAAAAAAAGCTGTTCCACATATTTGGTCGAATCATTTGGACTTTTTGTTTGATACAGCAGATTTTTTTGCCTATTTCAACACTTCTAACGTCCTTGCACTTTGCGAAACTAACTACCTACCTACATCGTGTATATTTTTATCTCATATAAATATCAGATGGTAAAAAATCATGGTCGTTTGTTTGGAACCAGGGGGTGTACCACAAGCATTAAAATATTCTTACATTAAATATATAAGTTTGTCTCTTTCTAAATTAGTGTGCGCAAGAAAATGCTAATCCAATACATATTGAACTAATGAGAATAAAAAAAATTAAAACTTGTGGTGCACTCCTCTTTAAACTTACCTACCTATAATATCAGACTATTTAAATAAAATAAAGTAAGGGAATAAATGAATTAAAAAACATGATATTTTTTTTATGGCCGGGCCAGCATAGAACCGGGAAGCAACCCCAAATACCGCACAGGTACATAATCACAGAATCCGATTTCACCCCAATATCCACCGAACATTATAAAAACTAAACCAACCAGCTTCCCAGAACTAGCCGCACCCGAGCATCAGCATTTATTTATATGTAATGATTATCTTAATGTTTCATACATTAATTAAGGAACAAAAACCAAAAAAACTTCTTTTATATAATAGTATCCAAAAATTAGATGCGGTAAGTACACATGTCCTTAGATTAGAGCGCCGCTTCAAAGATTGCAGAGGACAACTTTAATGTTAGGCGGAATCTATTGTTGCGCCCTGCATTCTGTGTAGCGGGCGCAGGCCGCAGCCGCCGGGCCGCAGGCCGCAGGCCGTTAAATCAGCCCGCGGCCCTTCTCTTTTACATCACCAAAATTGAACCAATCCGAACACTCCTACCGGCGGCTGCTAGGTGGAAAGATCTTACATACAAAAACGGATACTACATCAAGAAAATATAAACATTAAACTATAAACATCACTTACAATCCCAACCTTATTTATAAAATGTACAAATCATGTGTGTAAAAACGTTTTTTCGCCTATTTTTATTATTTTGGCAGTGGTGGAAATGTGCCTTGTCACCATAATGTGCAGTTTATTGATTCACTATTACAATTATCTCGATTTGTCTACCGATGTATAAAGCTGTCATTCCCTTATGATTAACTTTTAACTACTGACTTTCTTATGTGAAAAAAAAAACTATTTTAAGATTGGTTTATATCACCACGATAAGAAACCGATTTTTTTTTGGATAATTAAATCATTATCTTTCTAGATATTGATGTCAAGATAAGATTAACAAAAAATATAAATGCAGGTACAACATTCGAGAATACGTAACTCTCCAGTTTAGAAACTAAACAATTACTAAAAAAAAAAAACTTAAATCAAAAGTCATCGTAAAACTAAGCTCTATCGTCTATTATTTACATTTACATCTCTAGTGGAAGATAAACTGCGAATCTTTAACACGATTAACTACAACTCTTCGTGTACTACTTCTAAGAACGATGCTATCCCTACATAATATTTCTCACAAAAAAATATTTCTTGCAACTAATTCGAGTATAAACCTAATTTTCTATAATTCAAATTTACATATAGCAAGGCACATTCCGCACACAATTAAAGCCTTCGAAAACTGCTGACCATGTGCTTGATAAAACATCAATCTCTATTGTTAACCTGATTAGAACAACAAAATGGCGGCTTACTGCAAGAGTGTCAAAAAGATAAATATAGGTACCGATTTTTCTGTTTGATTCGAACTTCCAAAACGAGCGAAGCTATTCAGAGTAAAAACTATTTTATTTCTCTAATCAGGCCATAATTTGTTTCGATTATATTATTCAATAACTATCGCGAGTACATTACTAACTTACTGCAATAAAAATAAAAAAAATGCAAATTTTACTATTAGTAGGTACTATAAGGAACTATGTCTTGGTTATTTTATATTTTACGTCAGTCCGTTTTGGACCATTTTATAGAGAAATTCATAGAATTTGATGTTGTTATCAAAATACACAGTTTATTACAAATATTATAGTAAGACATAATTGTCACTGAGATTATAGTTTCACTGTCGATGGTTTCACGGTTTGATTAATTATACTGTTTCACATGACTAATATTTGTTAAAATAATAAATATACGTCTTAATATCTGCTAATCATAATAATATAGATAACATGCGATGATCGTACAAATATGAGAAAGTGCATCATTCAAACCTCGGACGCGAACGCGCGCTTTTACGAGTACTAGGGATGTAAAGGTGTCGATAAAACTTGATATCGATAAATAGTCACTTCGCTCGACATCCGAGTTGTGACTTGACATGACAAAATATTATATCGATATTAGTCAATATTATACCAAAATATAAATTGTAAAGAAAAATTTAATGAATGATTACATAAGTGCAACAATTTATGGTCCAATAGATATATTGCAAAATGCTTTAAAATAGTGACTTGGGAGTTAATAGCGTGACTAAAATGTAAAAAAATAATCAGTGTTAAGATTTACAAAGTAACAATAAACACTACAAAAAGAAATCGTAAGCGCATTAACCTAATGTAATTTAAACATATTAATATCAAAGTTAAAACAATATTGATATCACTACCTCGCTCGTGTGAGCTAAAGGTTTAAAATATAAAATGCTATATTACTCGGGCCGAAAACATATTTGTGGCCATACGACTCCTACTGCCCGCAAGCCTTCGATAGCCACTCCTCGTCTTGCAATCACGCAGACCAAACACCAATTTACTATATGTACAGTGTTGACAAACTCAATATACTAGATACAAAGATCGCGACACTCCTGTCTTATGGACACTGTAATCGTAAGGATCGATCAATACTTAATCAATAATGGAAGGTCCAGTAAAAAATCTTACTCATACTCAATCGTCATATTCGATCTCTCGATCGAATGTCTGTAGCGCTATTTCAGACTATGAATATTTAAATTATTAATCAAAAAACATTTTTAGAGGTAAAACCAGTCTACTAGTTTACAAAGCAGTCTGTATTATTTTTAAGACGTTTTACTGAAGACCTAGGATATAATCGTTACAACAGTTTTATGGCTCACTTTGGCACTGCAAACCTTTTGAGCAAAACAAGCAGCAAATCTCCGCCTCGCCTATCACTATAGAGACGCGGCGTCGCCACAGAAGCAGAGTAAGCCGTAAAAGCTGACTTTATCGACAACTAACTCCTAACAACTTTTCAGGACTCTACTTTAGAGTGACTTCCGTACTAAAAAATCAGCAGAAGACGCGAAACCGTCTCGGGTTCCGCAACTGCATCATGAAAATAAACAGATGAAAGTTCGTTATAACGTTCGAAGGCGCGTCATACATGAAGTTACTAGTCCATAAAGTGTCACGCAGCGTAGACGCCACCGGTTCCAATCTTGGAACGCTTCTTTTACCGATCAGGGCACTTGCGGCGCTCAGTTCGAGCGATAGCGCATCGACATAACGGTTCGCAACTTTTTTAACTTGCTCATCAGTTGGTTCTGTTTCTTTTTGAGTTTGTCTCGCTCGATATCCTCTTGGTTGAGCTTCCGGCAGAGAGCGGCGGCCTCGCGGAGGATGACCACTTTGGGCGCACGCTCCTTGTCGCGCGTGGCGGGGATCTGCTTCTTGAGCTCGTCGAAGAGGTTCTTGAGACCGATGCGCCGCAGCCGCTCCATGTCGTTGTGGATGAAGCGGCGGTCGGTGATACCGGTCGGGGACTCGACTTCGGAGTCGGTGTCGGTGTTAGAACGGCGGCCGCGGCGGCCGGGCCCACGCGCGCGCCGCCCTTGCCTTCCGTGCGACGTCGTCAGCCCCGCCGGCGGCACGAGCCGCTTGCGCGCCGCCGGCCGCGGCGACACCGACTTTACCGATATCGTGCGCTGCAGCTGCTGCTGCTGGTGCACCGACGGCACGCGCGGCAGCATGTCCGTGCGCACGTGCGAAGGAGACATCACGCTCTGCTGCACGCTGTCGCCCACCACATCGATCTCCTCTTCTGTAACAAGCGAGAATGCATTCAGTGGGACTCGAACTCGTCGCATCGGTTCATGTTTATCTAGTCTCATTCATATGGTGATTACGCATCACCATAATAGACGGGCATCGATTGTCGCCACATAGCGCGGGTATAGGTTAGGCATAGGATAGGATAGGAGCGCGGGGCTAGTCGGGGAGATGCGAGTGCAGCAGTCAGGTGCGCGGGAGGGGGCAGGCGGCGTACGGCGAGGGGGGAGGACGTCGACCCCGGCGTACTACCGCAGCGTCTGCCGCCATCGATCCAGACGCCTGACGTCACGGCGCGCCATTCGCGCCAAAACGAGGGCGCATGCGCGGCGCGCTGCCGCAGCGTCCGCACTCAATGGACTCCGGATTATCAAGCGGCGGACACGCTTTCCGGCCTCCGCCGCAACCATTTAACAGAGCATTGATTCGGAATTAACTGTCACGCGAGAGTTGCACGATAGCGGCGGCCGACCGGATTACATGTTCGAAACTGACAAACCGACCGGCTCGACCGGTATTGTCGCTAAGCGACGCAGCCCCTACTATAGATCCTGCCTAGGTTTGCCACTGCCGACTGGAATGTGAGAGGCGTACGGAGTTGTATGGCGTCAAGCGTGACTGCCTCAACACGGGCGCCTCTCTCATATAATTTTCCTGCTTTTTCTAGAGCCAAAGCCATGGGGCTAGGGTTCCCAAATGAGCAGGTAACAAGTATATAAGCGGGTTGCGGCAGCGACCTAAATTCCTGTCGGTTTCGCAATGGGCGATAGGGCCGTGCAACCGAGTGCATTGTCGAGTTCTATGAATGGATCGAGTAGGTATGCGGGGTCCGCTTCGCGATCGCGTTGCATGCAACCGAGTGCGGATGTAGACTGCGTCGACTCGTGTTTACGGCGAGTGTACGTTTCGCGGAATCGAACCGACCGCAATCCTACTATCCGGTTACGCTAAATAATTATGTCAGCGGTTCATTGTGATTAAAGGTTACTAGTAAGTAAGGTATTCACGAGACCAACAAGGACGAGACTAGTAGTTTAAGTCGGAGATACGCACTTACTCTGGAAATAGAAACAAGTTACGTGGGCAGCTGTTCGATGAGATTACGAAACGCGAGTCAGGGACGCTAGCGAAATTATGTTTCCTCAACTGCGCAATTTTAAGAAAAAAAACTGCGCATCAGACACATTTATCGGTGAGCGACGATAAATTTATACACCAACGCGATCTTTTTACTACATTTCCGCGTGGTTACGCGGTTGCTTATCATGGCTACGCGTCGATCTAATTCGAGTAGGTATCAGCGGGCGCCTGTCGTCAAACACGCCTCGCTTACGTCTAAATCTAGGCGTGGGCCGTGATGCTATCGCTATATCAAATTTAATGGGAAAGACACACCCCGATGCGCCGTGAAATAAAGTAAAATGGGCGTTAGAGCTGTCGGCCGAATCGGAGCATTTGCGGGTAGTCCGCGAATGAAAATGAATTCCTTAAATGTTTGAATAAAGATAGAGGTGAAAGGCCGCGTTGAACAAATTTTCGCACTGGCAGCCCTGTTTGTAGCGACTGGCGTCCATTGTCAGAGTCGATTTCCACGTGACGATTTTCTCCGTGGCGCCGCCGCGATTAACGGTCACCGAGAGTATTTGTTTCAACTCCACGTAAACCGATATGGGTGGTATTGTCGCGCGCCGTCCGCCGGGATCCGGTCTAGTGCATATCTATTATATCTCCATCACTCGAGACGCGATTCTCAGATCCGCCGCTGTTCCAATTTTCAACGATACTAGAGATAATCCGCTTTTTATTCTCGGACCGGTGCCGTGCCGAACAGGGTAAGAAAATTGCCAGCTCTCACCATCTTATTAGATTAGTATTATGGGGGGATTTTACGAGATCGATAAAAGGCGATAAAAATTAATAGAAAACAAACAGTGATCGTGCATCTTTGAGTCTAGACTTGATTAGTCAGAAATTCTAGGTAACGGCTGCTAGTCGGCGTGAGAATACAATGAGTCATAGAGTCAGTTATGCAGCGTTGTCGATTAGTGATCAATGAAACCGGCAAACCAATCTCCGATACATAATTCGAGAGAAGGAATTATCCATAGGAAATCGGAAATAAAACCCCATTTCTGGAAAATGATCGCATTCCATTGTCGAAGCTGAAGTTAATTCGCAATTAGCCACCGAATTTGGTGTAAAGATGAGATTTATCTTGTGGATTAAACATTTTTGTCTGGTAACTGTCGACAGGGGGAAGTTCGAAATGCGGTAAACTTGTTTAATTAGGCGCGGGGCGGGAACAACCCTAACGCGAACCGACTCAAAACGTGATTACGACCAGATTGGACGTTTAAAATCTTGCAAATTTGCTGGGGAAATTTATTAACGCCGATTTTAAAGTATTTAAAGGATATCCTCAAAGACTAAAGAGTACTGAAACTCGATGAAATTTGATTTACGATTCTGCGTTCCAGATTTGTGGGTCCATAACGGGTATCAAAACAAACAAAAATTCGTTTGAAAATGGAATGAGTTGTTGGCTAGGTGAGGTTGGTACAATGGTGTCGTCAAGTGTGACCTGGTAAGGCGGGGGCTGTGTTCACGCCTGGCTGGCCACGACTTCGAGGCCAAGTTCACTGGCATTTGAGCGCGATAATTAAAAATTATCGTGACGCGCACTCGGCGCACGCCATCTTACACAGGGTGGCACTGTAATAACGCCACTAAGAAAAAAGAACATTACACGGACATAATATACAATTATATCTCACGTTCTATATCCAAACGAATTCTTGTACCGATTATTGCTTTAATCCATCAAATTATCTCGTCCTTGAAAATAAATCCGTTAATTTATAACGTGCTTCTTATGTTTAATCACCGCCTGTATATTATCTCTCGCAACCATAACTAGTGTTGCCGCAAATAGAATTTTATCGCGAACTGAATGTTTTAAACGGAATACGGCTGTCGCTAATACGTAAAATTCGTTTCTTTCAACGCTTCTACAAGCGAGACGTTTCGAATTATTTAATCAAATCGATATTTAAATAAGTTGTATAATGTGAGCGTGTCGGAGTAACACATTAGTTAGCATAGCAACGGCTTGGAGGCATGAAATCGGCAATGAATCGAGCGTGACACATGTTGCCTGTTTGCTCAGCAGGCAGGCGCGATAGGCGCTAAGCACAGATAGGCTCACAGGTTATTTCTGTGATGTTACGCAACCGCGAAAACTCGGTCATCTGGTCGATTCTGGCCCACTTGTGCCTCGCAATCGAGATCCCGCTAAAATAGACGAGGCTAATCTATCGAGTATTCGGATCGATCGTTCATACCGCGCGACCTTGGGACGTGTTCGGTGTTCGCACGGAAGTTCATGGACGCGCACATGCGTGCGTTGATAAACGTGACGCAACATTTTTAATGTCCATTAACAAATAAGAATGAAGAAGTCACACGCGGGACTATGGCTGTCTCGATGGTGCGAACAATTTAATAAGATCACGTGCTTCAGGCCGTGTGCTGGCGGACTGTCGTGGCGCCCCGCACTATTGTATAGTGTCATTCTTGAGTACTAGTGCTGTCCATTCTCAGATTCCTAGATATCGATAAACTAAAACTCCTATATTTAATTTAAAACTTGTACTGTTACGTTGTTAGGATATTGTACGCAAAAGCAGATTGGTGGGTTTGATCATTTATGAATTCATCATAAGTAGTAATGTCAAACTTGAGACGACCTTCCGCCTAAATTTAACATACAAATGAGCAGTTTTTACGTCACCGAATCGACAATTCGTGTTACTAGCCGTCACCACGCCCATCTTAGCGACAGATCAAGAAACCGGTTCCAAATATTCAAACCGAATAAATATTTAATTAACATTTAAAATCACGTGACTGAAAATATTCCACTGGCACCACAAACGCCACGAAGATCACTTAATACATAATTTAAAAAGTTTATCTTGTTGCGATGTTGTTTTATCAGTATCCAGCGTGGCTTTAGGTTTTTTTTTTCTTGATAAGACAATACAAATTTATGTTAGGGTGTCACATTGTCACGTTGTAGTATTACTATTGTTATCGGCATTGATAATGCGAAGGTCGCACGGAGGCCAAGATGGCGACTACATACATCAACTCAGTTACGAACGTTTTGCGAGTATCAAGAATATCAACACATTCATATAAAAAAACTGATTGTTTAAATATCTAAGTGCATATTCCGTGAGCGATAACGCTCAAGGCCCTTTCCACTACATACCTCCACGCAGGTATTGAGTGCCGATGCGAAAGTACTTTATCAGTAAATGGCGATAAACGCGTATTATTTAATTTTTTGACATACTAACCTAGTGGGGCGTCTTTAATAGTGAATGGTCACAATGGAGTATCAAGACGTATCGATGGCATTCACAAAACTAATTTTAGAAGATTTTATTATAGAATTTACTGTGCGAGACCTGAGTATAATCGCACGAGAATAGAGTATAGATTAGAAACATGGCCATAACGAATGATTAAACTATACAAGGCAACATAAATAATACGTACTAAATCAAGTGAACACTAAGTAGGTATTATCAAGATAGAACGAATGTGGGCCACGCCAAGCTAGCCGAGTTAACGTCGAGGCTATATAGCTTACGCTCCTATACATACAATAAGCTAGTGAAAATGTTGGATCAAATATTACTGACCATGCTAGTTTGTTTTAATCACCTAAGGAACAATAGATAAGATGTGATACATGAAATCAAAAATATGATACCTACTCTAGTAGATTTCTAATCATAGTCAACTATGACAGTTAAAAATAAAATTATTTATCAAGTCCTCAACTTTTACCGTTTGGTATTTACTGACTAAGTAAAACGTGATTAATTTCTACATAAAAGTGGCGCCTAGAACTCAATGATCGAAGATAAAATTTATGTCAAGACTGGCATTTAATACCGTCGCTAAGTAAAAAAACCTCAATAGTACGTTACAGTCTCCTAGAAACTGGCGCGTAGCCTTGGCTCACTGATTGATACTAAAATGTTTAGCCCAACCGAACAAACCGGATCTTTGTGCCCCAATTTGCCCTTTAAGGAGCCTACAATTCGCCGGTAAACCAATGCCCTAGTTAACTAGTTATTGAGCTGAAATACCAAAATCGAGACATGCAATCAGTCAAGATAACGTAGTAATTTAAAATCTCTGTACTTTACTGCGTTATCATAATGAACGATAATACCTAGTTACATTGTCGATTCGTATGTCAAATTCGCATTTAAAATATTTTTAGTATGGCGCTAAAATAAATTATGTCGTAAAAAAACATTACATAAAATGATTTCAATCAGAGCAATAATAACATTGTAATCATAATATAAATTGGCGCGAAAATGTGACACCGGTCGCTGCACGATTTGGTGCGTAGAGATTACTGGAGATGTGTACAGTACATATGAGCGCATACACTAGTGGTGAGGTAATTATTGAGTTCCGCGCATACTATCGATACATTATTATTTAGGAGCATTTGAAAACAGAACGGAATTTATTTCGAAAGTTCTTGAACAATGTCCATTTGTAATTAAGAACAAATCATATTTGCTACAATCAGATAAGTCGTAACTTGCACGATCGGAGATCACAGTTATTGAGATATTGGGACGCTGTCTATCAAATTGTCATCCGGGAGAGCCAGACGAGAGAAGCCGCGTTAGAAACCGGTCTAGCGGCGCGCCAAACGAGCTTCGCTTCAATGAGATTCCATTTCAATCCGCTGCATTCTTACACAAGCAACGGACTAGAGAATGCGAGATTTCAAACTTCGAGTTAACCGTACAATCGCTTTAGCTTGATCCAAATTAATTTAATTTAGCCTTCGAAATATAAAAAAATCTACAAAATCAATCATTACGAGATTACAAACAAAATAGTTATAATCATTGCGACCTTTCCCATTACTATTGATGATAACAAAATTGCGGTTAGCTAATAAGTAATAACATAACAACCGACAATGTTGCGTACTGATATCTGCATGCGACTTTGAGTCTCGTAAAGTCATCACGCATAATAGGTATTGAATCACAGTACATAGGTACGCACAATGCACATAAAATACAGTTAGATCGTCTTGTCCGATTTGGAATTTCATGTCTCTTAATATATTCTTTACGTCTTTTACGAATGGCCAATTAGATTGGCTTTTTTATCGAAGAAGACAGCGGATTAAAAGCAATCATGAACGATGCACTCATCGGGAGGCCGGTCAGTTACGATAGAACGCAATTCATCATTTTAATGTGACTGAGGATATTAACCCTGCGACAGATGGCGGGAAGCGCCAATTCAGGTTCGGAGGATGCATCAAGGTCGACTCAGAACGTCTCGGTCGTCGCACTTACGACCTCAACTCTATGCGGGTCGCGACGGGACCTTTTATGGTGTTAAGTAATTAAGCCGAATTCTAATTAAACGTGTCAATCCCGTGAAATGTTGAGTGGGAACGTTGCGCAATCTGACATTAAGGAAGGTTGAGCCTTTCAAGGTCGCAGTGGGCGAAGGTTCCGGAAGAACGGAATCGCGGGTGCGTCTAGACGCAGCGGGGGACGCGGGATGACGGTCGATACTCGCAATTTCCCGCGTTCACCATACGGCGCCTGCGTCCTGGCCACCTACCCATGAAACCAACTTGCCGCCCACTCGAAGATGTATAAAGTCAATTGGAGAAGCGACAAAACTTATAACTAATCCAACTACACAGTTTCCAGAAACTTTTACTTAATTAATAAAATAAAGTCAAAAATACTTTGTGCAATCAATGGCGAAAATATTCACAAAAAGTTAAGACAGCAAGAGTGGATGACAAACTTAGACAAAAATACTGTGCAGAAAAGTCAAAATTTGCTAGAAAATGTTTAAACTTAAGCTAGGAAAGAAAGTTAGCGTAAAGTACATACCTGATTCACAAGAGTCGGAAGGTGTTTGCACGCCGAGCCAGTCACTGACTGGCTGCTGTCTTGCCAGAGTGTACGAATGATCAGCAGCGACTGCAACAGCGGTGTCTCTCAAGAGGCGACGAGCAGTGCTCGCAACATCTACAGCATGGCGGAACTGCGGAGGCTCGTCTCCATCCAGTGATGGCGGTGTGTCCGGTCTAGAAGGTGATATATCTGGGCGCAGAATACTCCGTCCGGGCGTTACTGATATTAAGTCGGACGGCACAAACGTATTGTTAAGTAGAGTTAAGTCTGTGCAAGATCCAGCCCACATACAATCATGGAGGACCTTAGTATCCTTGTGTGCTTCCTCCGGTGGCAATATACACCAATCTTCTTCTTCTTGCAGTGCATTGTATATGCTGTCAGGTGTATCTAATTGTATATTATCGGCTTCGGATTGAACTTGTATCCAAAATTCCGAGCTTTGCGTTAACCTAACGTAATCTTCGTCTGGGTTATTATCCCAAAGGTTGAAGTCAAACGGCGGCGTCATTTTTATTTCTAGATTAATAATAACTAGTATTTAAAGCTAAGACGAACTCGTCGATATCACAGGCAGGGCCTTCTTATCACAGGGACGATGCGCGCGATGGGTTCAACGCACACCGTCTGTAACAACAGAAAGTTAAATATAAGTAAGTTACCTTTATAATTATTGGCTCTAATATTACAAAAGTTAAAGAGTACACTATTAGTAGTTAAAATTCAGTAAATTAATTCACTTGCTGAAAATGTTATCATTATTTGTTAAAACTGTTTGCGGAAGTTATAGATATCAAAAATATTTTTTTTTAAATATGCATACCTAGTTGCAAACTCTTGGTTATATTTTAAATATATTTGTGGTCTGTATTATTGATACACCGTAATATTAAAAAAATAAATAATATTGACCTCTTGTTTACACACACAAACAATGTCGATTGCACAACTTTGGTTACACAGCGTCACTAAAGGAAGTGTTTTCACCTCGAAGTCCAAAACCAAACTGAAGTCTGGATGACAGATCAAAGTGTTTTAAATAGTGGGTACGTCCTTAGGTCTATGGGATGCAACAATAGCCATTGTCCAAAAAGTATCCCGTCTATTCATCGATAATTTTACCTGGACGTGAAAGGCACATCACTAATCCGGGCAAATTTTTTGCGTGCATTGCTTCAGGTACCTAATATTTCCGTAAACTATCTTTGTTTACAAGCTCGAAGAATGAAACGTATGTTTACTAATAAAGCGAGAACAAGTAATTTTCCCGCTATTTTGCGGCCGAGATTGACGGACAGTGTAGGTACAATGGGCAAAATACCTGTCTGCAGGTACCTGCGTCGGTACTTGTAGAGTTTGTATTAAAATTGTGCGTCCGAAGCCTACTACATAAAACACATTACAAGGTAATAGGTATTTAGTACTTTTACGATGTCTCAGGTAAGTCGTAAGAATAATAATAGTAACTTAATTTCTATGAAAATAACTTGTTGAAAATTTACATTCGTTTTCTGTCAGTTTGTATAAAAATATGTAAGTAATTTTCTACTTTCGGCCGCGCACGCAACTTTCGCAACTGGTTGTGGAGGAGGAGTTTTTCTCCTTTCTTCTTCCATAAGATCGACAATGAAGTACATACTTTTTATTTCCAATATTTTATTAATTAAAGCGAGTAGTTTATTGAATAAAATTGTCAAATTTAAAGAAATTTCATCGTTTCGTGTAACCGAGAACGCTAAACGTAAAATTTTTGCATCTAATTATGCGTTTTATTCGACTTTAAAAAATAAATTCTATCTAAGTAGGTACCTAGGTATATATAATTATATATCAGGTGAAATTATCACATCACACTGAATCAAAATTTTGTTTTACAGCTGTTGATAATATGGTGCAACGACGATTCAATAACATTGTGCAATTGTACCTACTTGTCCCTTCGTAAAATAAATACCTATTTTTAGTGTACTAAAAATTTGTTTTCTATCGAAAATGACAAAGTTTTACAAAGTTGTGCAACATTACCAAATATTATCGATAAAAATTGAACTACTTATTTTACGTAGGACAAAAATATGAACATCACTAAAATTTTGACTATTTCGGTGTTACTAGATAATTATCTGATTAATTTAATTCATCTCAGAAATAATTTCAATAATTACAAAATTTAAGTAAAAAATAGCAGTAAAAATCAGAAGTCGTCGCACCGGTAATTACCTACTTATCACAAATGCATACATGTAATTACATAGTAAATTTTCATAATAGAAGGAAAAAGGTACTATAGTGCATGGTGGCCTTCAATGTAATGCAAAGAATTTAGACGCTGGCAATTCGCAGAAAAAGCTAGGTAGGTACCAGCACAACCGGAGTTTGCCGGCAACCGGCGAAGGCAACGCCCCGGTATTTTACCGCCCGGCACATTTTAATACGTTAAAAAAATTAACTATATTGACCGAAAACACTACAAATCACTACAGTATCATTTTCTGAACACTCACCAAAAAGTTTTGTGCAAAACGCAATCCGGCCGCGGCCGGTGTATTTCACAATTTTACACAAAAATTCTTCAAAATCTTCGACAAAGTTTTTTCCGTACACACTGCGTAACACTCACTGAGAATATGCAAACGGTTGTACAGTGTATATTACTAAATACGATACTTCTTCCGAGACCTCCGATTGAGTTTGTCAAACACTGAAACATTATTCGGGGCCGGCCGGTCTAATATGAGCCGCGCGTGCGTTTCGTGTGGCGCCGTGGACACGACTGTTCTAGCGGAGCGCGCGTACTGCCGACTGCGATGCGAGCGCGAGACGCGGCGCAGAGCCCCCGCGCCTCCGCTGCCGCGTCGCCCGCCGCCCGCACCCGCGACATTTTGCCGGCTTATTTTCTTGTCATTCACTAAATACTATGAAAATACACTAGGAATTCATTAATTACAGCCACAAATCGTATCATACACATGAGAACGGTTCACTGAGTTGCCATGTACGAAAAAAATGCAGTAAAATCAGGTGTATTTCTGACGGAGAGAGGGGCCGCCCGAAGAAGGATATCAGTATCAGCAGCCGAGCCAACATTTTCGTTTTTCGATTCGAAGAATACGGCAAGGATGTGTTGGTGCGTCTTGGATGTGTGCGTGACGCGGTGAGGCCGGCCGGCGTTGAAGACTCGGACTTGGCTAGCTTTTGTGATGATTATGGTCGCGACGATGTTGGTGAGCTCGACTTCTCTCCGCAATTCACATTTCATTTCACAATTTATCTTCATTCGGCGCTGGGCTGCAGCACGGGGAGGCTGTGTCGCTTTGCTCCGTAAAACCGCATAACATCGAAGCTTGCTCGTCAACATTCCTGAGCCTGCGGGCGGCTTATGGCGCGAAACGAAAATACCTGAGCGATTCTGATGAATTGCACCGCATTATTTATTGAGCATTTACCTGTTCTAGGTAACATATAACATGAACTAAAGAATCAATATAGGTATTGTTGGGTCATAAATACTAGGTACCTAGGACGACCTAGGTTATAAAATAAAATGTTCATCTATTCATGTTAGTTATAAGTAGGTAGTTAGGTAGGTATATTTGTACACCTGTAAAGGTAGAATATTTGAGACACTATTGTTCCTTTAACATCTACATTGTAAGACAATATACTAACAAATAAACGAATTTTGATTTGATATAGGTAGGTATCAACTTACTATAAGAATAGATAATAATTATGAAATACATAATAGGTTGTAGTGGGCGAGTTGTGTCTATTTAGGTATTTACATAGACGTATATGTACGTCTATTGTAAATATGGTATTTAATAAAATTTAAAGATGGCGACTTTAGGGTACCTATCTATTTGTATACCTATATATTAAGGTAGGTACCTACAGATCTATAAAATCATCCCTACATGATGGTACGGGCTTTTTTGCCCGGAAAATACGACGTCGGACCCGTCGTGTAGGTATAAAACCGTGTTCAAACAAAACGTTCAAACAGCGGCATTGAAATGTTTTGCCGTATCGAGTTCAAAGCATTATGTAAAGTTGGGAACAAAATAGGTAGGTCATCCCACAACGAGCAACCCTACCGGCCGCGCTTCCCGCGCTCGGGGTCAACGACCCCGCATTCCTGACGTTTGCATTCCCGCGGAAAAAAAATCCGCGTCAAATTACAATCCGCCATTTTTTGCAAGTTTATTGTCTTCAAACATTTTGATGCAAACAATGTCTAGATAAATCTACTTACCTATTTAAAACCAGCAACTATTAGGTAATTAATAAAATCGAATTTTGTTTGCGTAGGTATTCAAATTTTATTTTAATGTTTATAAACTTTTAAGTAAATGTTACAAAGTTGTAATTACTGGCTAATTTTAGCGCTGAAAATTGACGTTTCTGAAAGTAGAGCTGTCAAAATTAATTGAGTTTACGAATTTCTTTTTAAATCGGTGGCCAGTTGGCCAGTTTTCTGCGTCAATCAATCTCTTTAATATTGTAGTAAAATTGTTGGAAAATGGTTCTTTTGGTGAAAACTGACTACAAAACATAATACTTACTTACTTGTATAAGTATCCATTGCATTAGAACCCTGAATTATTATCGCGTTAGAGTTGGTTTAAGAAATTCATTTAGACTAGGCATGGGATTTTTTTTTATGATTATACCGTTTGGTCATGATCCTTTATAAAATAAAATAGTTAAAATGGGTAGGTAGGTATCTAAATGAATACATATATGTATCAGTCACAGCAAGTGCATGACAAAAAAGAACTGAGATGAAAACCTCCTCCTTCACAAAACTCGGATAAAAATACAATTACGGAAGCATTCTGGTAAGAAGCCATGACAAAAAGTAATAAAAAATTGAAGCATCTATCATTTTTATAGCATTATTCTTCAAGCTCGATCGTTATCTTGACATCACATGGTGATTGTAACAAAAAACGTTAAAAAATTAGATTATGCGCCCAAATAACATTAGGTACGTAACCCTTCACGACACCCCTCAATTAAATTCACATTCATTCAACCCTTTTCAAGAAAAAAAAGAAATAGATAAGCAGGAAGCATAGAATACGCACTTCCGAAACCTCTACTTATTACATATTCTATGAGGAAACTAGCTAAGGTTGCCAAACAATAGCCACTTACTATTACAATTTCAATATGCTTTTAGTCAAACGTACAATCGACTATAAACTTTATATTTCCCTAAATAAAGACTAGTTTTTACAATATCTCGCTTATTTATTGGGGTATCCAAGGGGTAACGGCATCAAAATCTGTCATAATCCGTGCCACAAAGTTTAGTCAATTTTTTCTAGGGTTGGCAAATGTCACATTTTTACGACATGTCACTTCATTATTTTGACAAGTAAAACGGCTCTGATCAAAGAATGACAGGCCCAAAACGATTTCATTAACTTCTTTCGAATATGGAATTAGGGTTGTTCTAATTAAGATGAGGAGTATAAATTGCTCCCGAGCCATTTTCTTTTTATGGCATGTTTTCAAGTGCCTCAAAAATTTATAGTTTTCGAGTTTTACTGCGATAAATACTGTGTTATGCTACATGGTTTCTCTAAAGATCGTAATTAGAAACGTTTCAATGAATTTATGGCTTTGTGATTATCTTAAAAAGATCTTTAGCCATAATCGTAAACTAAAGTTTCAAGTTCGTTCTTATTAAAGTATAAAAAGCCGGCAAAAATAATTTTGATAAGCTTACTCAATTTACTCATAACGTAAAAAAGTATAGGGATAAAAATGTATCAGAAAAAAAACGTTGACTTTAAAACTTTCTCACACTCTAAATTTAAATTTATCCACGAATCCGGACAAATCTGCTTCCTTCCAAGCTTATTGCAAGTTATCGTCCCGGCTTCCCTTTCTTAAAAAGTTATCATAATATTAGCATTATTAAATAATAAAAAGTCAGTGGAATAAATTATAGTGGTGTAGAATAATAATAGCGGGCACGGGACGTCATCCCTAATAAATTATTTATTTATACAAATCACTGTACCTACTCGTAATACGCGCGTAGGGTGGTAACTGACTATTTGTCACAACAGGAAGTGAGATTATCCTCATTATGTGTTAGAAAGTGCCGTTAATCCCTTTTATTAGTCGGTTAAGCGTTTTTTTAAGCTTTTGGGTAACGGTTCGATGGGTTCCGTGAAGATATAATTATATGATGTAATTTGCAATATTTTAATGACTCTCTTATTAATTATGACAGAAATCATTTGTTAATAAATACTTACCTAAGAATACTTAATAATCAATAAATTTATTAATAAGTATGCAAGTTAGGTATACCTTTACGGATTAAAACGAAACATTAAACATTTGAGCATTTGGATTGTCTTTAGACCTTCAAGGGTCTGTGGATGATCCAATTGCTTTCTATGTAGTAGTAGCGTAGGTAGTTTTAGCGTATAAAGTGGTATTGAATCTTATAGTAGTTAATAAAGGCACTATTAAACTTTTAGGCAGTTTACTGAAAAAAAAAATTACACATATACGCTCGAAAATAATACATATTATAATTACATATAATGATTCATTAATGCTTTGAATGGATTATAAAACAAATATAATAAGAACTTACTTACAACTTATTATTATATACAACGGGACTAATCGCGCACTAAAATTACGAGATAAATAAATACCTCCTCATCTCACGGTCGATGCAACTCGGCCGAAACGTCGGGATGAGGAGGTATTTATTTATCTCGTAATTTTAGTGCGCGATTAGTCCAAATGTGTTCAAATCGCGAAAGTTTAAAAACAACATTACATACAACTATCCAATGACAATAAAATAATATAGTAGGCTAACACGTCCGGACAAAATCAAATAAATAAACTTTTGTTTTTGGTTTGTTGTATTTAATTAAAATTATTATTCACAAATTACGGAAAGTATTTGTACATCATAGACTTTTGTTCTAAGGAGTAGATATATCTTTGTGAACCTTTTGGACACCTTTAATCCTTGTTTCCCTGATCTGTAAATAAGAATAATAAATACTTATTTGCGTTACTTTTGTTTTTTTTTTGGCTTACCATAACCTTTGGCTTATGCCGTATGTGACATACAGCCAACTTTCCACTGCATCTGTAACTGTAACTGTGCCTTTTACAAAAACGTCAACCCTTTGCCTATTGGTGTTAGGTACACCTTGTTTGGATTCCCACGATTCCTGCACAAATTGAACGTATTGAAAAAGTATAAGAACATGGTTATAGTGTACTGATATTTGTGTCTTTTGAGTTAGCTCCGGATGCGCACCTGCTCGTAGTCGAAATTTTGGACTCCCACGATTTCAAAGCTTCTTTGGTGTTTCGTATTGTGGATACGGATTAGAATTCGTCTTACCTTTTTTTGCATCTACATTCCAGTTCTTGATTAGTGAGAAACTGAATAACTACTTACTATATATTATCTGCATGGGTAAGTTTTGTACATTTTGAAATAGCACCTTTTATTTTAAGTATTTATTTATTAATTCAGGTTTAATTCAATGATAATAATAGATAGATAATTCATGTTGATGTGCTAAAGTCTAGTGAAGATAGACATAGACCACTCCTATGAATTGTATCCAGCTCGTCACGGCGCTCTTTATTATATCGTCTGTCCATCTTGTCGGTGTAGTCCTACTCGTGCGTGCATGGTTTCCATTTCAAAGTCAAAGTTAAAGTCAAAGTTGTTGAACTGTGTTACATTTAGATCTTAATACTAATACCATTTGAGAACTTTACGATTACTCCGTCAATTATAAACCGATTTTGATGGTTCTGTTTTGTTTGGTAGATCATACTTCCTATGTAGTCCCAATAATATACATATAGGTATGTATACAGGGTTATAGGGTAAGTCGACCTATTCCCGTTAAGGGTGTGTAGTTTACTTTGTTTCTGACTAATTTGACTAAGAAATACACTATCCTAAATTTAAAAAAAAAAACTATTATTTATAAAATTCCCAATTTTCGGCTACCAGCTCAGATAATTTGAAACGTGTTAGTCGCATTATTATTTTATTTGATTTTTACATATAAAATAATGTTTTATAATCTACTACCCAATATTGTCCGTAAAATTAACCTTTTATAAAAAGTATTTGAATTCAAATACCTATCTCGAAAACTGAGATTTAGGATATGGTGTTTCGTAGTCAAATCAGTCAGAAACGTAATAAACTACACACGCTTAACGGAAATAGGTCGACTTAGCCTGTAACCCTGTATATTGGTATAGTAGTATTAATAAACCAAAAACTTAATTTTTTTGGTTAAGGCACCTAGCCTATTATGTCTTAAATTGACTACAACCCGACTGAAGTTAGTCAACGAAGCCACAATCACGTCTGAGAACTAATAGTAGGTACCTACCTATGTAGTAAGGGCGTGCTATCACCTCGACTAATCAATTTCATGAGAAATACCATTCTTATCTACAAACTGGTAATTCGCACCGATGTCACAGATTAAGACTTTGTAAGTATTAAAACCGACGAACAAAAATCTGCAAAGGTATGTATTTTTGTTATTCATTGTGATTAGCTGATTTCGAAGAAAAGAGGTAGTTAGGTAGAGGAGAGCAATAAGCTTCAAATTCTAATAATTCCTAATTACTATTTTAATATTTAATACTCAGGAGCTTAGTTTCCCTAATTATTAACGAGCGATTAGGTAACAAAAGTGTTTACCTGTTTTCAAAGAAAGAAGGCACCTACTCATAAAAGCTTTTAATCTTATGATTAAAGTTTAGTTAACTTTATTATTACCTAGTTATTTAAACAATTTACAGGAAAGGATGTTCTCATATGCATTTAATTCTGTATAAGGTAAGGAGTTTTGGCGGGAACACGCAAAAATAATCAAGAAGGAGGTAATTAGTAACTTAGTTTAGTACATATATTATTTGTATTTTGCCAACTTCCACGAAAACATGTTCTCTAGTAAAGATATTATTCTAATTCTAAAATTAAAACATCGTATTAGTAGAGATGAGTTTATTATTTAGTTAATCAGGAACTTAAAGCTTTCGGATTAGATATTAAATGGTCAGTGTGAGGCTAGCTTAATTCACTTAATAATACTTATTATGTACCTACTTATTATACTTTTGGTGGACGTCTTACGCTAGCCGACTCTACAGTTTCAACTGTAGATCTACAGTTTTCTTAATATCTATACAGTTTTTAGTTTAAGCCTAAAAAATAAAAACCGTAGATCTACAGTTGTTAAGTGGCAATTTACAGTTTTTTTTACAGCTTTTTAAAGATTTAGTCTAAGGTTGCCAACACCCACGCTCTGAATTGCCACAAACGTTCAAAAAACCCAGATGTGAGAATTTATAGATTTTGTACAGAAAAAGGCAAGAATTTTTTTTGGATTTGTTCCTAAATCAGCTTCAAATTTCCCGTAATGTATGTAGTTCCCCACAAATTGGCCACTGGTCTTACGACACACGTTACCCTACCTTTTCACGTAGGTACTTAAGTTCGTATAGGTTAAAATCTACAGCAATCTTTACAAATATAGGTACGTTACCTTAATTTACTACCCTTAGTAGACGTTAATTTATTTATGACACCACAATAATGGATAGACCCCACTTTTCTGCCATATTAGTATTCAGTTTCCGTTGCTACCCCCACCCCTGATTCACCGGAAGTTTAATGACTAGCTCGGGGCACAGAATAAATGGTAGCCACTAAGTCATGTTAGGTATGTCTACAGGAACAAGTGTAAAATTTAAAAAAATATCGATTGTGAACATTTTATCACGACCTATATTTCTTTATTAGGCCCAATTATGAAGGCGCCATCGTAAATTTAATAGCAAGGTAAAAAGTATTCTCTCTATCGAATACCTAAAGTGAAACAGAAATATATTCTAATTAGCTATTATAATTACGATGGCGCCTTCATAATTTATTGGGCCTACTATCATTTTAGCCATAGGAGGTCTGAAAAAAATAACTCCATTCAAATGACTGGTTGGAAGCAGCTTGCATCTAATGTGAGTCATCTAACTCATCTGTGCACCTTGTGAGTAGATATAGGTAAGACCTATGTCCTAAGCAAAGTCTGTAAATTCGTACATAAATTCCAAAGAACTTATTGATACAGGATATTTTATATCTATACGTTTAATACTCACTAGTAAGGCAAGCTTTGCCCGAAGTACTTGTAAGGCGAGTACACACACTTGTAAGGCGAGCCTTATACGAAGTAGTCTCTACGACTTCAACATACTCAAAAATAGGTATAATGGTGTAAAGGATAAGTTTGTCAAGAAAAGTTTGAACTAACTACGATTAAACTGTTAAGAAATTAAAGGTACACATAAATTAAAAAGTAATAATGTAATTATAACTAAAAAGGTCCCTGAAACTAAAGGGGGTACAATAGGTGGAGGAAATATTAAAAAAAATGGTGTAATGCTGGTGTTTAATTTGCTCAACGTACTCGTATAAGCATTACCATTCAGCGTGGCAATGCTGTCAGCATGCTGGGCACGCTGCAGACTGGCAGTTCGCTTGAGCATTTGGATTATCTTTAGACCTTCAAGGGTCTGTGTATGATCTAATTGCTTTTTTGACCGACGAACCACCGGAACAGGTATACAATTCGTCGCGTATATATACATAATATTTTTTTATGTATAACCACGAATAACTTTTTTGTAGTGGTCCGATTTCAATAATTCTTTTTTTATTGGAAAGAATATATGTACTTCGAAATTGGTCCCATTTAAATTTTATCGAAATCGCTGAGCCATTTTTGATAAATCGACAATAATGTGAAAAATGCTACATCGATCCGTGCGAAATATTCGCGAATTCTGTACACAGGTGAAGTCGTTCATGTAAATTTTTGCAAAAAATAATCTTGTATGTAGTAGTAGTTTAAGTATGTAGTTTTAGCTTAAGTAAGTAGAATTGTGTTATGTTGTAGTATAATGGCACTTGCCATATTAAAAAAAATGTAATACTATTACTTCACGGTATCTACATTATTATTTTATCACGATATCAGTTGTATATTTGCCTTCACCGGAAGCCGAAGGCGCGGTAGGGGAGGCCTTCGCAGAACAGAGGCCTGCTACCCGTTTGATAAGCATTAACATTCACAGTTCACTGATAACAACTGAAAACTATTATGGACTCTAGAATCTTTCGTGGTTTCAGCAACTACTGATAACTAGCGATTTTAATTCGATTTAGATGTTTTACAACTCACGGGTTGCCCCGGATCTTTGAAGGGCATTGATGGGGCCGAAACCAACACCAAGAGGCCCTTTTACAATCATTAAGTAAAATAAATAATACAGTTTTTGGGTGATAGGAAAAGGGAAACTATTGTAAAGACGGGGAATAGGTACTTACTTCTTGGACTATTTACTGAATTATTAAGGGATTATAAGCTGGTCTATGGAATGAGGTGCGGCACCCGCCAAGTGATGCCTCATTTCAAAATATTTAGGCGGTTGGTGACTTGCCATCCACTAAATGGGCCCCCCATAAAGGCTACCGTAATTTGGCGCCGGAGGTTGGTGTGGACGGATTAGGGTGTCGAGAGGTGTGCTGCGCTTTCACTAGACGCTACTCGCGGCGTTACGCTCTTTAACACTTCCACCCTGGAGCTTAGGTTCTTAGCTCTTGCGGTTTCCACTCCAAGCCGGCCAGTTAAGGCAAGAGAGGAGTCATGGGTCTCATTTAGCCCCAGGGAATCAGGGTTCGCGGTGTCGCCTCTCACCGACGACTCGCCACAAAGTCGCCCCTGCGATATTAGATTATTATTATTTAACCGTCGGATGGTTAAATAATAATCTAAGGCTGGGCCTCGTGTCAGAGTTTTTAAGCCACTGACTGAGGCCTCTGACAAGGCTAAACGGTTATACTATAACAACCAGGATCCATAATTTAACGAGTCATTCGAGCCACGTCAACGCTATGTTGTTAATGCCACATGCAACATTTTTGTGGTGGTTGACAGTTAGTAGGTGCCAAACGAATTCTACGTTTTAGGGGTTCGTACACTAAGGGTTCTTATGAACTGTGATAGGTAGAACGTTGAAATTTTCACAGATGACGTAGTTTTGTAGCCACTATAATAAATCCTACTTCCTACTAATATGAAAGTTTGTGAGGATGGATGGATGGATGTATGGATGTTTGTTACTCTTTCACGCAAAAACTACTAAACGGATTGCGATGAAACTTTGCAATAATATAGCTTATATATCAGAATAACACATAGGCTATAAATTATAATGATATATTGCGTATGCGGGCGAAGCCGCGGGTAAAAATTAGTACTAAATAAAAAAAATTAAGGGGACTCCCATGCAACAAACCTAAATTTTTAGCTGTTTTTTGCATGATAATAATGACGGTGACAAGTATACGCTTGAAATATTAACAGAATATTTAGCTAAATATTCTCTTTAAAAATATGTAGTTAAATTAAAATAAAATAAATATTTAAGGGTGACTCCCAAATTTGCTCGATTTTAATAACGGCAACAGGAAGACGCTTGAAATATTCACAGAATATTAACTTGTATATTCCCTTGGAAAATAAATAATTAAATTGAAATAATAGATATGTTTTAAGGGGGGGCTTCCATCCAGTATGGAACCCTTCGAGCGCGAGTCCGTCTCGCATTCTCGCATCTCTCGCATCGATTATTTTTAATTTATTCAAAAACTTTGTTATTTTTGTCTTTAAACCGAAAGGACTTGTCCACAAAATGTATGGAAACTGGTGTAATAATAATCAAAAATTCTAACCACAACACTCTAACCATTTTTCTGAGTCTATTACAACAGTTAAAACAAAAAAGAGCCCTCCGATTTTTTTAAAATTAATTTTAAATTTACCAGAGGCTCTATTTTTTAATTTTAGCAAATTAGGAGATGAAAGTGGAAGAATCAGCTACGCATGCAAGTAAAATAACGATAGAAGCACTTTACTATTGCTAAACTAGAAAAAATAACAAGCTGTATTGTTATTTTTCATACAATTTATTTTTCACATTTAAAAAAATTGGAGGGGTGAAATCTAAAATAAATATTTTTGGGAACCCCATAAAACAAGCTTTCAAATGATGTATATATCATCTTGGTCCGATTTTTCTCTGAATAATATACCACTTGTGGACGTCACCTTTGGCTTATCTTGACTATCGACAATACATTTTAGCTTCTAAGTAATAATTTTACTTACCTATCAATAAAATATATATTCACAGGTTTCTATTGTAATTCGAATCCTCTAGACTTCGGTCATAGCAACGCGGAAAAACTCCCGAAATCAATCTAGCCTGAATCTATCTGATTGTTCTTTCCAATTGAAGCCTAAACTAATCCAATCAATTTTAAAAAGCCGCTCTGGAAATCCCAATATCAAAGATTATGCGATTAGAGCCTGCAACTAGTGATAGGACCTACCTACAAGATATGTTTATACCTACCTACCTACCTAGTAAAGATTTCTGCCAATCGTGTTCCGCTCAGATACATGATAGGCATAGACACGTGTATTGATAATCCACTTTTATAATCCAAGGCTTCTGTGTAGAAGATAGTTAGCAATGCTAATATTAATCCTGTGGTATCGATTTGCGCTACTGAAGTGGAGATAGCAATCATCGACATCATCATATCAGCTGTAAGACGAACGCGAAATTCTCGAATGGGGCTCACGTATCGGCAAGCCAGGTGTAAGATGTCCACCGACTTTTAGGACTTAGCACTTTTTAGCCTGCTCAAGTCCCCCAGAAAGGAGACGTCCACAAGTTGTATATTATTTAGAGAAAAATCGAACCAATATGATACATACATCATTTGAAAGCTTGTTTTATGGGCTTTTCAAAAATATTTAATTTAGATTTTTTCATCCCTCCATTTTTTTAAATGTGAAAAATAAATTGTATGAAAAATAACATTACAGCCTTTTATTTTTACTAGTTTAGCAATACTAAAGTGTTTCTATCGTTATTTTACTTCCATTCGTAGATGATTCTTCCACATAATTAAAAATTATAACCTACCAGTGTGACCAGTTAGTAGGTGCAATGTGACAAAAAACACTTAAAAAGTGTGTCTAATTGGTAAAAGTGCTTTTATTTAACAATTTGGAGGTTACTTAATCAGGGTTGATAGAGATAAACTACCTATTGAACCAAATATATTTATTTATCATAATAAATTCGAAATCAATTTTAAAAAAATCGGAGGGATCTTTTATATTTTTAACTAATGTAAAGATTAGACTCAGAAAAATATGTACTTTCTAGAAATGTAACGAGTGTTGTGGTTAGAATTTTCGATTATTATAATACCAGCCTCCATACATTTTGTGAACATGTCCTTTAGCAAATACCTATGTAATTACCAAATTTTTTTATAAATCATACTCATTTATTGGTAACAATTAGTTACAGGTCAAACCACAGAGGAGATTAGTTCTGCTGTTCTGTGATAATGATAATGATGTTTAATATGGCTCAGCCGATTTCGATAAAATTTAAATGGGACCAATTTCGAAGTATATTCTTTCCAATAAAAAACCGGGCAAGTGCGAGTCAAGCTCGCACATCAAGGGTTCCGTACAAATCCAGAAAATTTCACAAAATTGGGAAGTAAGTTGTTAAAATCTCTATACTATAACCATCGACAAAAAAGTTTTTTTTCACATTTCTCGTTATACATCAAAAATTACACATTGTTTAAAATAATTAAAAACCTGCTTTAGCATGTGCTAATGAAGTTCTTTTATATGATACTTTACATGATACGATTTATTCACTTTGAATTATGAACCCATATTTTGTGAAGCTTGAGGCCCTATTTTTGTGATTTAAATAAAAATGGTTTCAGTTTTCAGATTTATTCCTATATGTGTACTCTGAGACAATGCTTCTCGCCAAATTTTATAGTGCTATGTCAACGGGAAGTACCCTACAGGTTTTGATTTTTATGAGTGTCGAAATATGCGGTTTTTCACGACATAAACGGCTCTAACTTTATTAAACGATAATTGAGAAGTTTTTCCTTTACACAACCGTAAGAGATCATAGATATACGTATACAGTTTAAATTTCAACTCGATATCTTTACGCGTTCTCGGGATAAAGAGTCTTGACATACACACAGACGGACAGACGGACAACAAAGTGATCCTATAAGGGTTCCGTTTTTTTCGTTAGAGATACGG